>CAUJNA010002591.1:77500-177500 GCA_963377175.1 Effrenium voratum
TCTTCTTGGAGTTCTAGGCTTCAAAGGAATCTCTGCTTCTTTGTGGAGATGCGATCGGTTTCAGAGAATTCAAATAATCAACCAGAGCCAAGGTTGGTCGCTCGGTCGCTTGGCATTTTTTCCACGACACTCTCCCAGCAAAAAACAATCAAAAAGGGGTCGGATCATACTCGTACTGTGCACATGACACGGCGATGTTGTTTCCCCTCTCTTTTTTGTTGCAGGCCCCCCCCCGTGCCATTTTTGGTTTACGCCCCCTTCCAACCCCCCCTCCCCACCTGTTTTTGGTTTAGGCCCCCCCCCCCCCCAACCGAATAAACCGTGCGCTTCCGTTCGGTCGGTGCCCGATGGCATTTCAAGGTGGGGATCGTTGCGCTGGTGGTGGTGCCTATGTCTGGTTCCAACCGATTCGAGCCCCGGCGGATGTGAACCTTTTCGGTGAGTGAAATAGATGGGCAAGCCACTGTAGAAATGGATCGGGGTTCCACTGGTTTAGATTGATCGTATCCCACCCATTTACCAGGGAAGCCCATCGATTTGTTCAAAAGGTCACCTGTGTGTGGAAGGAACAGAAAGGATTGAAGGATGGAGTCCTGATTGGAAGTCTTCGGAGCGACCCAGGAAACGCAACGGAAGGTCGTTTCAGGCCCGAGGTCTTTATTCCGGGGCAGCCCATCTTAATGTCCATCCGAGCCGCTCAAGCCTTCAAACTTGCTGGTGCGATAGGCAGGGAATACGAAATGGAATGACCCCAACGAAAACCATCCAACGGGTGGTGTCCTTTTGTTCGGGAGCAACGCCTGGGTTCATTCCATGTCTCATCACGCAGCACGGAGGATGTTTTTCTTATCAACAAAAACGAGAGACATAGTCTGTTGCCCAGTGGCGTCCCCTTTAAATTTCAACCAACCTCACTCCAATTGGGGGGGGGGGTGTCTTGAGCAATGTGGCGAAACCAACAAAAGAGAAACGGGTGCCGATTCTTTTTTCCCCATGGCTTCTGGGCATCTCGGAATACGGCCTACAGAAGTCGAAGGGGCAAATCCCAAAGGTGCTGCAGAATTTCCCATATGCATATATATATATATATACATATATATATATATATGCATATGTCTTCTCCTCCGCGTTTCTGGTGTAAAATGGAAGCAGCGCCCTGTTTTTTCTTTCCGTGTGCGTTTGTTGGGGTTCATGTACGCTTAGTTGTCCCTTGAGGCTGGGCTTTTCAACAACCGGAAAGGATCCAAAGCGACTCCAAAAAAACAAGCCGCGTGCAACTCCCGATTCTGGTTGACTTGGGGTGGCCTTAAAAGGAAACAGAAAGGAACAGCGTCACGCATCTTTTATGCCGGGGGGGTGGGGGGGTCCTATTCCTAAACAAGTTGGACACACCCATTTTGACACCATGTTTCAATGGTTTCATGGCTTCTCTCTGACAAAGATCACTGACCCAGTTTGACCAAACCTTCCCCCCCAAGTTGCATCTGCAAAAACTTGCAGTCTGCAGAAGAACCTGGCAAGTGCAAAAGTGATCGGGAATGGACATGCCCACGTTGTTTGAGCAATGCTGCATGCTAACTCTGCGACCATCTTGCAGAACGCAGGTGGGCTGCTTCTTCAGATGTTAACCCCCTCCCCCACCCAACCCCCACCTTTCAAAACCCCGTCCCAAACCCCTCCCAAACCCCCTCCCAAACCCCCCTCCCAAACCCAAACCCCAAACCCCCTCCCAACCACCCCACCCCACCACCCCCAGCCGCCCCCAAAAACAACCAAAGCCCCTCCCAGACCCCCCCTACCCCACCGCCCCCCAAAAAAACCGAAGGAGGGCATCGAGAAGGTCCTGGTGGTGCGGGGCCTGCGGCTCCTGCGCCTGGTCCGCGCCCTGCGGGTCGTGGAGCACTTCCGGGTGGCGCCTCGGGATCTCGGGATCTCGGATCTGGGTTGCGTCGGTTTCACGTCGGTTTGGGGCTGAAACTGCCCAGTCCAAATACCCACTTGTTTTAGGACATTTGTTTGGAACACCGATCGGTTTTAAAGGTAAATACCTCCTTTTTGTTTAGCTAAAACGGGGCGATCGATGAAGGGCACGTCAGGCAAGTGGTTAAACCATGGTGAAAATACCCACTGAACGGAGACTTATAACCGTGGCTTTTGTGGCAAAGTGGGTTATAACCATGGCTACTTACCACTTACTAAGTGTTTAAGGTCCCCGAGCTAGGGTTTGGGGCTTAAAGGGGTGATCGATGAAGGCTACGTCAGGCAAGTGGCCAGAGTCTCCTTCTGACCCTTTAATCAAAAATAGGTCCATGACCAACCACTATTTAGGGTAATGACCAACCATTTTTAAAGGGTCATGGAGACTAGCAACCATGGTGAAGAAAAAAACCGCTAAACGGAGACTTGTAACCATGGCTTTGGTGGGTTATAGCCGTGGCTACCAACCACTTACGACGTGTTCAAGTACCCTGCCCAAGTGGTGGGGTGGAGCTGCGCTCGCCCAGTTTGTGTTTTCACGATGTCACGCCGCTGGCTTGGAGGGGCTGCGCCACCCTGCGCCCGAAAACATCCTCGCTTGGCCGAGTGGACTGCTAAACACGGTCATTGTCTTGTTGAGGGTCAGCGACTTCTGGGGGAGCCAGTGAATCGTGGTCAGGTGTCTGTGCACCCCAACAAAAAGACGGATTCTGAATAACACTGCTGTTTTTTTTTCGTTTTCAAAGGATGTTTTTGCTTGAGGTTCCATGTGAGTTTTCAAGGGAACTTAGCCTGGTCCTTCAAAACAAGCCAAGGGTCCAACCGTTCTTCCGGTCTCGAAAGGGCACAGATACAGGTCCAGTCATCATCGACCTTTTTCCCCATGTAGTATCTGTGTTTCTTTTTCGGGGACCCCCAAAATGGCGGTTGTCCTTTTGGCTTTCCTTTGAAACCCACAAAAAGGGGGTACCCTCCAAAACACAACCCCATAGAAAGTAACGCGGGGGCGGGGGGGGGGGGGGGTGGACCCCCACTTGCCGTCAAAAGTTTTGACGACAACCGCAGCCAAACGTTGGCTGGATCGGTTATCACTCCAAGCGTTCATCGGGGTCGTTGAGCCCCTGGCATCTCGACGGAAACATCTCGGTTTCCGTGTCTCAAAGCTGTGCACTCGGCATTTCGCTTTGACCCCAAGGCCCTTGTACCGCCCAAGGATCTCGAGGTACCTTCCCCATTTTTTCCAGGAATCCTTCTTTCTAGAAAACTTCCAGAGACTCAGGGAAAACGGCGAGTTTTTGAAACGACCGATTGAAACGAATGGACAAGGAACCAACCCCTAGAACCAGACAGGTCGCAAGCCAAACAACCGACGGATCGGAGAACTCCTGAGGTTTGGCAGCTGGTCTACGCGCTGCTCTCTGCGGGGCAAACCATGTTGTCCACCACCGCCTTGGTGACCTTCATGCGCCTCGGGCCTTGGGGACGCGAATGACTGGAACCGAGCCACGTCCTCCAACCGAGCCACGAAAAGATGAAAGGTGAAGGCCCAGTCCCAGCCAGCAAAAAGGGGTGCGGAGAGCAGCCTTCGTATTTTGTTTGAAGCATGGTTCTGTGGATCGACCATTTTAAGACCGGGGTTTGAGCAAGTGACTCCAATGGAATCCAAATGCCGTGTGAGTTTGTGTGCTTTTGCTCATGGCCCATACGCCTATGGGTCAGGTTTGCCGTGCAAACTTTTGTGTGCATGCGTGGAGGTTTTTTGTGAAGCCTCGATTTGCGGCATCGGAATACATGTGTTGGAGTTAAAGGGAAGCTATCACGGCTGGACATATGTATTTTTTGCAGGGAACTTAAGCAAATGATTGTGAGGAGAAAAAGGGATCCCGGGTCTTCCCATCTTAATACTGCCGTAGAAGCTGAAAGCCACACGGCTTCTATCTTGTAGAGAGCGGCTCGGGTGACACAACATTGTGGCCGCGCAGGCTGCTGCAGAGTTCTGTTGCTGTGTGCCGCTGGAGTTTGATTGTGTGTTTTGCGGGGTGCTGTTGCAGGGGTGCTGTTGCACGCTTTTGCGCAGGATGCTGTCGTGGGTGCTGTTGTGCAGGCGCTGCTGCGCAGGGCGGTGTTGCGCAGGGAGCTGTTCGGGAGTAGGGCCTGGCTGTTTGGGCAAGGTTTGGCAGACCGTGAGTGAGACTGAGAGTTGCGCAGGGTGTTGCTGGACCACTGGAGGTTTTGGCACAGAAACACTGGTTGTTTCTATGTTTGCAAACAAATAACAGCATTGGAGCGCCTGCCGTTTTGACACTGAATAGCTCTTTGCTAGTTGGGATGTATGTGTGAATTGTCCCGTCCTGGTGTTGGCGGTTGGGTTCCTTGGCAATGAGCCATAGAAGGAAATTTAGCAAGACAAAATCAAATCGACAGAAGCGACACTTTTTGTCTTTCGGCCTGTCAACTGGATGGGTTTTCGATCGGGTGGTTTCCTTTTGGAATGAGGCAAGTCCAAGCTTTTTGCTGGACTTGGCTTACCATTCCAGCTTCGGCCCTTTTTGGTGTGCCTGAACATTTGTTGGGTTTTCAGCCAGCAAAAACGGTGCGACTGCCTCTTGCAAACCAAACCCATGTTTAGTTTTAACACAGCTTCCCATTCCATGAAGCATGCCAAAGTCGGGCTTCCTCTAAAGACCCCCACATAAGACCGGGGAAAACACACACAAACCTCGCCCAACCAAAATCCCTCTGCCCCCAACGCTAGCGACCTCCGCCCGGACCGCGCGTCTCCCAACGCGGACCTCGCGGATGGACCCAGGCTCTACATCTTCGGGTGCATGGCAGTGGAGCTCATCACCAAGGCGCGCTGTTTTGTTTTGTTGAACTGTTTTCTTTTTTTTCTCCGGTCGCAAAAATGGTTTTTGAGATACGAAGTTCTTGGTGGTTCCCAGCCATCGCTTTTCTTCGGTCGCGAAGTGGTCTTTGTTGGGATACCAAGGAGGCGGGTTTCAGAAAAAAATCCCCTGGTTTCCCGTCGATGTTGATTTTTGTTCGTTCTTCGGTCGCCAAGAATGTTTTTTGGACACGAAAGGAGAAGTGACTTCCATTTGGCGGTTTTTCAGAATATACATATATATATATATATTCAAACCGGTGGGTTTGAGAAGGGGATCTATCTTCCATTTGCGTTTTTCAGAAAAACATATTTCCCCTGGTGGGTTTGAAAAGGGGATCTATCATTACTTGGACGTGTTTTCACCTTTTTTTGTTCAGGAGGGCGGTATTTATACGCAAATGGAGGGTTGGGACTCGCACCAAAAGGCTTGGGAATTCGGGCTTTCTTTTGGTTTCCCTTCAACCCAAAGGGTATGTCTCAACAAGACATCTTTTGGGCTTTTGGGCTGGATGGGTACTCTTTTGACAGAACTTGAGGTTCAGGCCTCATGTGGTGAAGAGGCCAAGCTCAAGCTTAGTGGGGGCCAGGGTGGTCATCAAACTGAGAATCTAGGGGTACTGTCCAACCATTCTTTCCAGAAATCCTTCTTGTTACAAAACCTCCAGAAACGCAAGGAAAGTTGATGAGGTTTGAAAAGAACGATGGCTGAAAGGAATGGGGAATCAACCCCTAGAGAGATCAGGAATTCTTTTTAGCACAGCTCCTTGAAAGGTAGTTTGGTCATGTAAACCATGATCACTTCCACCGAACGACAGCACGCCACCATTCCTTGTTCAGGCGGAAGATTTAGGCTTGCCTTTTTCCAATCCCTGGTTGAACACCCGACCCTTTGGGGCATTTCATTTGGGGTCTAGGCGGTGGTTTTTTCGGATAACTGAGAAATGGATGTGCGCATTTTTGCGAGGGTGCCCTTTTCTGGCGCTCTTCTTGGGAAACCAAAAGGAAAACCTCAAAAAGGCGCAGTTTTGCGCTGGCCCGTCCTGTCGCCAGGATGACGTACTGAAGTCCCAGCCGGCCACCACAGCGCTTCTCGTTGGCGGATAAAACGTTCGACGTTGGTCCTCCAGGTCACCCTAGGTTGAAACGAATCGCCCAGTCTGCTTGTGTCAATATTTGATCGGGTCGTTTTTGGACCGGCATCTTTGGCATTCTTCTGCCGGCTTTCTTGGAGTGTCAATACGGGCAGCTGGTCTTCTTTTGAGGGTATACTATAGGTGGTTTTGCAGGGAAAGCAAAAGGAGAACCGAAGCTCGCCCTAAAACAGAAAGAGAGCCACCTTTCGGCTTTCGGGCATGACAATACTTCACGGAGCTAAGGCTGAGAAGGGGTCTTTGAACGTCTAAGGTTCGCAGACGGTGAGGAGGAAACTGCGCTAGATTTGGAAATTTGGGTGTTGAAAGGACTTGAATTGGACAGGGAGGGGGGGAGGGTTCAAATAGCCGGATACTGGATTTGAGGGTGAGTGGCATGGAACATGTACCAAAGTTGAATGTCGTGCGCTTCTTTTGGCTTGTGAAGCGGGGTTCTTTGTTGTCAGCCAGCCGAGGATATGAGGCCGTACCCAGAAAGTAGTCATGGACATGGACCCTTCTGGCAAGGGGCCCGAATGGGGCGTTTTCAAAGCAGAGGACCCCTTTACTTCCTCGTTCAAACCAAGAGCCAACAGGAGGTCTACCCGTCTACCCCGAACAAAAAATGAAGGACGCCTTTCCCAGGCCTCCACCTTCAAACCCAACCAGCTAAGGTTCCCGCCCAAAGCAGAGGACCTGAACACCCCCTTCTTTCCACCGGAGAAAACAAAAACAAAAAGAGCAGCCCGTGGTTCGGAGGCGTGTCGACCCCCCCACGCCCGCAAAGCCCCCCCCCCCACCACCCAGCCGCGTTTGTTTTTGTTTTTTTTTCTTGGAGGATCGTGGAGCAGTACTTCTACTCCTTGCCCCGGGCCATCCTCACGCTCCTTCAGTTCGTGACCCTGGATTCCATCGCCCAGGCGAAGTTCAGCCGCGATCTTCGCCGAATCTGGGCGCGCGCTGAATTCGGCTGAGTTTGCCGTTGCTGCGTTGATGCGCTGGTGCGCTGGGGCATGGACGGAGTGGAGATGGCTAGGGGTTTAAACTGTGGTTTCACTTTGGTTGACGCCTCAAAAGGTCTGCAGACCTGGGAAAGGGCTTCATAAGTGTTGTGCTTATGGCTTGGCTGATCGTGGACGGGATCCCACTGAAGTTTCAGCTTGGTTTTGTGTCCACTTGCGGGCGGAATCCATCGATTGTGTCGAAAAGTACACCCAGCGCTGGCTGTTTTCATTGTTGCGATTTTGCGGGGAGTGGCTGGTGTCCCTTTCAAAACATCAAGCAGCGGCGAGAGACGGAGCCTCTAGTAAGCAGAGAGGAAGGAATTCATGCAGTTGTCCATACGGGTGTGTCTTAAAGTAGGGGACTCAATGGGCAAATTCTTTTGACGAAATGCACCTGTCAGAAAGAGTGGCATGGCCTCACGGGGAGAATCCTTGGGCGAGAGGCAGATTCTACGGCACAGCCACTGTCTTAGCTCACAAACCAGAGGGGGGCGCAATTTGTGTTTTTTTTGGGCCCCCCCTCCCCCCAAAACAACCGGAAAAAAAAGAGGAAGCAAAGGCCAACGGGCTGCGCCTTTCGTTCGGTTGGCACGGGCTTTTGAACTCTCCGCCCTCGGATTTTTCCGCTTTGAGCTTTGAGCGCGCTTGTAAAGCGTCAGGTCTACACGCCTCTGATCCTGGAGAGGCGCGAGTGTCTGCCGTTCTGGAGGAATCGGACCGGTGGCTGTCCTTTTGTCCTTTAGAACCACAAAGAAAAGATCCTGGATCGCCAGTTGCGATCGCTTTTTCCCATCCACTTTACCCCAAAAACGAGCAACAGTGTCTGACAAAAAGCGGCAACTTGGCTATCTAGGATGCTGTTGGATGTTTGACCAGCTTTTTGATCGGACACTCTCTGACCTTGACTTTTGAGAAAGGAAGGCTCTTGAAACTGGGCCAGGTACTGGTAGTGAAGGGGGTACCTTGTTGAGGTACATCAGTGTCCCGCCGGAGATCAAAAAAAGGGCACCCCACAAAAGTCTTCCATTTGCTTAAGGATATCTGTTCTTTTCCTGTGTTAAGTTTTCCCAGGGGGAGTTAAGTAAACTGATGAAGTTCGTACCCATTGCCAAGGGCATCGATCATAGCAGCAGGCACTCACAAGTGAGGAGCTAGCATCGGTTTCCGTAACAGTCACTCGGTTGCCCACGAGGGGTTGATCTGCCCCTTGGAACCTCGCCATGAACCTTGTTAGGATT
The DNA here is from genome assembly GCA_963377175.1 of Effrenium voratum. Taxonomy (NCBI): domain Eukaryota; class Dinophyceae; order Suessiales; family Symbiodiniaceae; genus Effrenium; species Effrenium voratum. The sequence goes on from CAUJNA010002591.1 coordinate 85,737, forward strand.
GTGTTACCCAAAGGCTCACGACTGGCCGGGCCGAGTCAAAATGGGTTGCCGTTTGAGGGCCCTGGTTGCTGTCCCGAGGGGTCGGACCCTTTTCAGGAGGGTCCGTGAGCTTCTGGGTAGATGGGTTCCACTGGTTCCGATTGGCTTGGTATATCGATTTGTTTTCCAAAAGGTCATGGTAATGCCGGGGGCCTGGAAGGGGGGGGGTCGGAAAAGACGTTGGGGCCGGCGTCTCTTCACAAAGCCACCTGGACCTGGAATGAACCTTTTCTTCTGCCTTTGACCCCAAAAAAGAGCGGTACCGTGGGAGGAATCGAAATGAAGCTGAGAGCGTCATGTTCCTGAGGGGGCCATGACCGGCATGGCCACATTTGCTTGACCTTCGCGAAGGCTAAGCCTTGGTGACGGGTTGGGTTAGACAAGGTACCCGAGGCATGTCCCCGGTGAACCTCCCCTAAAGGGTCCAAGTACCTTCTGAGAAGGTACTTAGACCCTTTTGAACCCCCCCAAAACCCATCCTTATGAAGTACTTGGACCATCTGGGTCCAAAAAAATCCGATCGTTTCAAGGGAAGCCAGTCATCTTGACCCAAAGGCTCACGACTGGCCGGGCCGAGTCAAAATGGGTTGCCGTTTGAGGGCCCTGGTTGCTGTCCCTAAGAGCCCTTTCAGGAGGGTCCAGCGTCTGGGTAGGGAAATCCAGCTGGAGTCTCCATGGCCCTTTAAAAATAGGTCCATGACCCCATTATTTAGAGGGTAATGAGCAATGACCACCCATTTTTTAAGGGTCAGAAGGAGACTCTAGGCAGAGGTTCGGCCATCGGAGGCCTTATTTGGCCATGTACTTCTTCTCCATCCTGATCTTCGTGTCAATTGGCCTCATGAACCTCGTGACGGCCGTCATCATCGAGGGCGCTTTGGACCAGGCCTTGCATGTCTTGGGCTCATTAAACGACAAATGGTCAACAGCTTCAAAGGCTGAATGTAGACGCCCATTTATGAACCCCCTGGTATGAACCCCTTATGGCATATGGGTTGATATTAACCGTTAGTTGTGGCTGAATTATGGGAAATCAGCCCTAGAGTGTCCAAACTGGCCATGAGTCCAAAACACGACCTATACAATCGGCCTTTGACATCTATGCCAAGCGACTCTCAGTCACACTTCGTCACAGACTGCATGGTGCAGCTACAGTAGACAGCCAGCTCCAACCGAGGCCTTGCTTTCTCAGCAATCTGTTTGTTTATTATCCGGCTCATTGCCCCAATGCGGGCCCCCGGGCCCTCCAATGAAGAACCCGGACCCCTCAAGGGCCCTCAAAAACAGCCCATGAGGGCCTAGAAACAATTGGGAGCCTTGGGGTAGTTGCAAGACTGATCATGACAAATTCGGAATATTCGGACGAAGAGCTGCCTCCTGGACGAACTCCTGCACCAGTTGGTAGGAGCTTTATCCCATTGTGTGTAGGGTTTCATCTATCCCAAGAGAAGATTTGTGAACGTGTGAGCTCCGGTTAACACGTGGGCGCAAAGATGTAAGGGGCGCCAATGAGAACGAGAGGGGGCCCAACAGCGAGATAGGAAGAACAATTTCTTTACTAAAAACATGTCACAGGGAAACTGGCCCCATCTGTGAAACTCATGAGCAACGGACGTAGATGGACGAAATCCTGCACCACTTGAGAAACCCGGGAATGTTATTCGCCTGTAAATACCAACCAACAATGGTGTCTCATGGTTGCTTAGGTGGTGCGAAATGAATTTCGTCCACCCACAGTATCGGCTGTGACTCACATAGGGCAGTGGATCTTCAAGCGGAATTCATGGGATGCACACTCAGCGCTGTGCCAGGCCGCGAAGAAGCACGAGGAGGAGCGGATTTTGATGAAGCAGCGGCTCGGCACAGGTTTGTCCTGGGGCTTGCTGCGCTGTGCAACTCGTGCAGTTTTGAGTTTCTGTGAGTTTCCGAGCCATTTCCCCCTTTTAGCCTCTATTTCGCGGCGCTCGTTTCAATGGAGTAAGTTTCACTTTTGAAGCCCTGGCCAGAACATTTCAGCTTTCCTGTACCCGTTTCCAGTGGTTGCCAAGCCCTCAGAATCCAAGTCTTGACGAAAGCAAATTGACCTTTTTGACAAATCCGGGCAATTGGAGAGTGGGGATCCCGGCAAAAAAAGATCAGGGCGGATATCCGCCCGTTTGATTCTTTACACGGTTTTGGTAGACCATTTGAACACCAGGTTTTTGCCTACAGTAGTGCGGATGGACGGAAATCAATTTCGCACCACTCTGAAACCTTGGTTGAAACCATTGTTTGTTAACGCTGGTATTTACAGGGAAATCGAATCATTCCAGGGTCTTTCTCAATTAGGGGGTGCGAAATGGATTTCGCAACCATCCACAGTATGTATATACATAATGTGTCTATCTTGGTATAGGTACGTGTGTATATATATATATATACATTATATACATTAAGACCTAGGGGCTCCGCCCCCCCCCCCCCCCCCCAGAAATCATTTGTGCCATAGTCAAAGACCTTTGGCAGTACTACTTAACGGGGCAGGGTACTTAGAAAGCCCACTGAACGGAGATTTATGACGTCATGGCTTTTGTGGGTTACCAGGCTTACCGGCCACTTGCTAAGCTTCCATTTGATTAATAATATTGTTTTTTCCCCTTGTTGGATTTACAGGGAAAATATCACTACTGGAAGTATTGTTAGTTTTGCTAGGGGCCTGAAGCACATGGAAGTAAGTACGCGATCGCCCCTTTGAAAGTCGTGGACCCTTCCGGGTGGGACACGTCGCAGGAAGGTGAAGCAGTCCTTGCCGTCGTTGCTAGAGACCTTTCTCGCCATCGACGTGGATGGTAGCGGACGCGGCTCGGAAGGTGAGGTGGATTTCTCTCTCTCTCTCTCTCTCTCTCTCTCTTTTTGTCGGTGGGGGGGGGGCATGTTTGTTGTTGTTTTTTGTGTTCTTTGGTTGGGAGGGTTTTGGGGGGGGGGGGTTTGGGGTTGGGGGGGTTTTGGGGTTGGGGGGGTTTTGGGGGGGTTTTGGGGCGGGTATGGGCGGTTGTGGGTGTGTTCTTTTTTTTTTTGGGGTTGGGCGTCAGATGGGTGAAGCAAAAGCTGGAGAGGTCGGTATGTGTCCAATGGTTGGAAGCCCGATCTTGTGAGTCATCTCTCTGGTGAGTATTGGCCATGGTGCTTGATCCCCCAAGAACTGCAACACCCATTCTTGAATGGGAGCGGGCATGGGTGACAACCCTTTTTCGGCTTAAGCGAAACCAGAAGGAACACCCATAGCCCGGAACTGCCGAGCGCTTCTCTTCAAAAAGCTGCCGGTACTGCTGCGGGTTCCTTTCAAACGTGGCTGGTTCCCTGCCCAGCATGGCTGGCTTCCTTGTGGCGTTCTTTCATGAAAGCCTACACCCCTCAGAAAACACCCCGGCGCGCAGCATGAGATGGCCGACCAAACTCTCTGGATGGGCGGAATCCTGTTGAATTCTCCAACACCTGCGTGGTTGCCTTTTGGTATCCTCAAACACGGATTCCGGAATTTGGCGCACCCCTGCCAATCGGCTCTTAACGGGTTGTAATAAAGGGGGTCCGAGCTCCACAAGACAAGACCCCTTATAGTCCCCATTCGCATTCAACGGGTCCACCTTGGGGTCACCCGAAGCAGGGCACCGAAAGCATCGCGCGCTAAGTGATCACGAAGGAGGAGCTGGCGAATATGCCACTGGACATGCTGCCCCCGAATTTCCTGAAGAATCTGCCTATTGCACCTCGGAATGCGGTGCAGGGACGCCACACCCCGCCTTTTCGCCGTTGTCGCCAAACTTCCCCTTTTCGACATTTGGCCGTTTTGTTTTTTTTGTTCCCTTTCAACCAGGAAGCCTTTTTTTTTCTCCATCAATCAGAATGCGAAAAGCTTTCCCTTTCAACCAGGAACAAGTTGACTTTTGGGGCTCGGGGCTCAGATCAGTCGGTCGTTTTCCCCAGTTCTGTGGGCTCCTTTGGCCCAAAGAAATTTGCTTCTGGGTGGTGTGGTCTCATGGTGCAATCACCGAACTGCGGAGGTTGCGAAGTTGGGAAACCATGAAAATCCGATTTGGGATAAACCACCTGCCAACTGGACGGGCTCTGACTCACAAAAAGAGACACGCAGTTGGACACACCAACTCAAACCAGGTTGGTCGATATCAATCCCAAAGAGCATCGTCTCATGAGAGAAGATGCACAGTCTCGACCCGAGAAACCCGGATGGTTCATTCTTCTCCCCTAAAATCAAGACCACCCACAGCCTGTTTTCGGGAACCCCCGCGAATGGTGGTTTCCTTTGGATCTCCATCAAAGGGGAGCCCCCCGAGGAAAGACCCACATCAATCCCCGTGAACATCGTCACCTCAAAGGGCACCCGAAGATTCACCGTCATTCCGAAAAACGAGACCACCCACAGCCCCAAACAAGACCAACTCGCCCAAACTTCAAGACTTTCAAAACAACCAAAGCCCCCTCCACACCGAAAACACCAAGCAAAAAAGCAGAGCAAACAAACACACAGGCACACACACACAGATACTCACAACGCCAAAGGCCCCCCTCCCCCCCCAACCCCCCCCAACTCCCCCAACTCCCCCCCAACCAAAGAAGAGGCGAGCAAACAAGAAGCACAGACACACACACTCACAGACACGCACACACACCTCCCAAAGCCCAAAGATCCCGAAGCCCTCCCTCTTCTCCCAGAGCCGAAATTTCCAGGCAAACCGCGGGGCCTTTATGGGGCTCCTCTCCAGAGCTCCAACTTTTTTCCGGGGAAACTGGGGCCTTACCGGGGCCTTTGCCGGGTCGGACAGCTCCATTTTCTGGGGAAGCCGGGGGGCGTTCATGGGGCGAGCTCCAGTTTCGGGGTGTTTTACCGGAGCTCGGCTGGAGGACAGCATGATGGATCTCTTCGAGGTGCTGGACGTGGACGACAGCAACTCCGTGAGTCAGGCGGAGTTCGTGGAGGGCCTGCTGCGCCTTGTGCTGGATCACGGGAGCTCCACGGGCGGGGGGGGGGCGGGGTGTTTGTGGGAACGTGAGCTCCGGATGCCCCTGAATTTTGGAGGCAACCAATGGAATTTGGCCTAAAAATGAAGCAGGTGGGCTAGAATTTGGTAGCTGAGATGAACTGGGGGAAAAATTGAGGCCTGAATTTGATTCGATTAGGTTTTGTGCGGTACTTTAGAACGAATTTGGTCAATCATGCGTGTACCTGAACCCTCAAACGACCCAGAAAGCACCCGCACGATTTTAGGGCAATAGCCCCTTTTGAGGTAAGTGATTGGTTGATGGATGGATTCCACTGAGTGCAAAGGTGGGTTGCTCGAACATGCTGAGAGCCATCAGTTTTCACCTTGGTGCTCTCATTTAGCAGTGGGACAATGGACGCGGGGTTGGCTGCTGCCTGGATTCATCTTGCGAGTCCGGGTTTTCGGAGTGAACCGTTTGGGGATTCCCTTATAAAGGAAACCATGGCACGGATGGTTTTTGAGTTGGTCATTCCAACTCATTCCCTGCCTATCAAACCACCGTTCCGAATCTGAGATCTTCCTGGACCCCAAAATACCCATAAAATTGGGTTATTGCCCTGAAACTATGGGGTGAATTCCCTTTTGTATGGGTAGTTTGAGGGTCCAGGTTGTGAGTTTCCTCTGGGATGGAAGGGAAAAGGTTTGGACACTCTCGAGTAAAAGGCTATGAGAAGGTCACACAGCCAAGTGAACTTGCTTGAATCCCTTTTTTTGTGGGTAGTTTGAGCTTGAGGTTCCAGGTTTGGACAGTCTCGGTGAGAAGGCTGTGTCCAACCCGTGAGGGGTCAAACACCCGTGAGAGGTGAAAGACCCAGAGATCTCACGCACCATGTTGTGACTGCCCCAGAGAAAGGGGCGACGGAAGGGCACTGGTGTTCTCCGGAGGCATCGTTCTGGGGTTCCAAAAGTTAGTGTCTTCGTGTGGTCCTGAATACGAATTTGGCCTGCGCGCCTTTTTGAGTACCTGGACCCGGACCCTCAAAATACCCTTCAAAATGGGTTATTGCCCGAAACATATGGGGTGAAATCCTCTGTTGTGTGGGTAGTTTGAGGGTCTCTTTTTGGGCTTGGGTTGGGTGAAGCCAAAGCCGTTTGAGGGTCGAGGCCTCATACCCACCCGCTTCTCCGAGGAATCTGGCGATGCTGGACACGCCGATTTGGAACATCCAGTCCCTAAAGCTCCTCCGGAGGATCTCCGACCTCACCAAGGACCTGTGGGACCCGTGGCATTGACACGGCATATATTCCTCGTCGCAACCGCGGATTCCGCTTGTTCTTCTTTTTTTGGCAAGGGTTCCCCTTTTTGTTTGTTTTTTTGGGGGGATCCGCTTTTGGTTGGTTTTTGGAGGGAAAGTGGCTCAACAAGTCAAGAGCTAGGGGCCAACCGCAAGTTTTAGTGCCTTGGTTTTATATATCTTTCGGCGCCATGTAGGTTTCCATTTTTTTGAGCCACTATATTGGCTCGTTGTTCGGGAATCTGCTTTTGGTTGGTTTTAGAGGGACACCAAACGGCGATACCCCCTTTTTTTAGGTCCCCCTGTTTTGAAACACATTCCCATGTCGAGAATCTAGTTTGACAAATCTCGTTTCCTTGTTCGTGTGGACCCCGTTTGAGATCAAGTAGACTAGCATGGTGTTGCTTGGTGAGCAACCCAGTTTCAGAGGTCCCCTATTTTGAGAAACACCCATGCAAGATTTGGGCTAAAGTATCGAGCAGTCCGTGGTCCATTTGCGAATGACACGGGGCACTCACTAGATTTCTGTCCCACGCATGGCTTATATGACTCATGCATATACATCTATATACACATTTGCATGTGTCATTTTTGAGGGTACCCTTTTTGTGGGCTTTGGGAACCCGCATATGTCCCAACAAGGAGCGCCCTCTTTTGGGACCTTATAAAAAGAAGCAGCACCATGGAAACAACACACACCGAGAGCCGCTCTAGAAAGTCCGTCTGCTTCCCATCCTTTCGGCACCGCCCCCTTCCGCCTCTTTCCTCTAGCTTCCAAACAGGAAGCCGAGGAAGCCAATACCACCAAAGCCATGGGGGTCCGAATCCGTATCGAGTGTTCACCTATATATGTATGGCTCGTCATTGGAATCGGTACCCCCTTCCCGAAGAAAAAAGAAAAAGCTCAGGTGATATCCCAACAGCATGCGGTGCTCTTTTTAGCGCTCGCGCCATCCCGCAGACCACGCAGAACCTCGTGGCACCCTCGTGGAACCTTACCTCAGGGCCGCCCCGGACCACCTCGGAGCTTATCTGGTCTGTTGGGAAAAAAAAGAGAAGGTGGCTTTCCTTTTAGTTAAGCTCTCTTGCAGCCAATTCCAACAGGGGCACCCTCAAATAGATGTGAATTGGAGTTGAGCACCCTTTGCACATCAAAGTTCGGATTCAATGTCCACCAGCCCCCTGTTAGAAACTGCCACATGTGTTGGAGGTTCCAAGTTTTGTATGCTCAGTGCCAGGTCTTGAGAGCTTCGTGCCTGTTCCGGTTTGCTTCGTGACAATCTTAGGTTCGCTTTTTTCTTTCAGCAGCAAGAGCCGGGTGGTTTGCTTCTTTGTCTTTATGAAGCTTTAAATCTCATCTCAAACCACAGCAAGCAGCTCTGACATGCTGACACCTCAAGCCTCAAAACTACGCCCTGGGCTGAGCCTTTGGGCGCAACCCAAGCTCTTGGCGTCCAGGACTTGAAGCAAGTGGTCACCAGCTCCTTGCAGCAAATTGAGAGGAACAAGAAGGAGATCCAAGAACTCGCCGATTTCGAGAAACACCAAAAGTCCAGCGCTTGGGCTGCACGATGATTCAAGCCAAGAGCAAAAACTCCCAAACTCCCAAACTCTTTTGGGGGGATCCGATCCGCCAAAAGAGTGTGACGCACCCATTTTCACCCATGATCACCTTTTCACCCGGTCGGCTCGGCATGAAGACAGCCCCAGAGCACGGCACGAAGACCAACTTCCCTGTCCCAGAGGTCCTGCAAGCGGAAAAGGAAGCGGTGCCACTGATGGTTCTTCACTTGGGTTTTGGTGTTCGAAAGACAAACACTCCCCGAGTTCCCGAACCTTAACTTGGTGGTTCCTTCCCAGCCATCGCCTTAGTTTTTTAGACTTGAGTTGAGTGATAGTTTCCGTATTTTACCCACTAAAGGTTATTCACTTTTAGCAGGGGATCTGAGGGCAGCCCACTTTAGGGGTACATATTTTTTCTAAAAGAAAGCTGACTTTTTGGCCAATCCACTCAGGAAGTGAGAATAATGACAGGGTGACGTTCAAAAAGGGCCATGTGAGGGACACGGTTGTCGCAACTCTTTCAGTATTTGTCTTCTGGTGCTTGAAGATTGCGAGAGGCATCCTGCATCCTGCTGACACCCAAATCGCGCACGTTTGAGCCGTGTTTTGATCGCTTGGGCACGACACCAACAAAAAGCAGCCTTTTAAAGGTCGCCGTAGGGCGGTGTCTGCGAGGGGCTTCAGCCGGGGTGGTTGTCCTTCTGAGGGTTTTTGGGAGGTACTGTGGACATCCTGCACCATTCAGCCTATGACTCGAGTTTGCAAGGCAAATACCGCAACACGCCTGGTTTCATTCCCATGGTTTCTCCTAGCGAGACTCGGAGTTCGGATGTCGCAACCATCCATAGTATCACAGGGCTGAGCCGAGCCTTGAGACACACTCAGCGGAATCCTGGACTTTCTAGACCGGATTTTTGCAACCAGAAGTGTCCTTTTTAGGGAACAGTGTGCTCAACATAAAATGGCGCTGGTTTAGTTGGTCGTATTAGTTGTAATGCATGTTCCAGGGCCATCGATTTTCTTTTCAAGCGGACACTCATGTTGTCCACATGCCTCTCATGGAGCGACTCCACTGTGCGATTAGGTTTGGCTTTTGGCTGGCGTGAAGGCGTTACAGTTTGCAAGTGTGACGGCACCCTGTTTTCCAGCATTGCTCCTTCCTGGGCTTGGCTTGATTCCGCACATGTTTATATCCCGAACCTTGACAAGGCTCTGGTCACAGGATCCTTGGGCTTCCGTGGCTCTCCTTGAGGCCAAGTGGACGTGTTTTCGTTTACCGACGAGCGTCGCTGCGGCTGGGTGAGGCTGGTGGGGTTGGCAACTGAGGCGCTCGCGCTGAGGGGAAGACGAAGCTCTGAGATGGAGCGGTTCTCGTTTGCGGAAGAGACTTTGCTCGCTAGTTGCTTTGGCTTCAGCTGAGTTCGCCTTGCAGCCAGAGCAGCTGGCGAGTTATTGTTCCAAACGTCCCATCTCTTTCATATCCGCAGGCGGATGTGTTCTCAGAGAGGGACTATGTTAGGCAGCTGCTTTTCACGAGCCTCGAGGATCACGCACGCGGAGCCACACTTTTGGTTTGGTCCATGCGCATCCCATTTCATAGAGCATGTTCTTGCCATGACAAATAGTGCTGCCTGATTGTCGGATATCACAATGCTTTTTCATTTTCAGATGGCGTGACCAGTCTCGCAAATGCCATGATTTGAGGCTTGCACTTCGAAGATTTATGACTCTTGTGTGGCTCTGTGCAATCTTGGGCTGCCGTCACGCCAAAGGCATGTGCCAGCCCACCCTTGGAGGAAAAAGATAGAGAGCGGCCCTCGTCGCCTTTGGGTTTGTCTAACGAGGGAGACCCCTCCAAATGGGAGGTTTGTGTCACTTTGGAACACCCTGGACCGACCCTTCTCAGGGCTGTGCCACAAACAAGCGTCGCGTGTGCCATCTCTGCTCGCTTTTACTTGGCAGTTGGAGGCTCTTACTTGAGTCAAAGCATTGGGCTGCTGTTGGCTTGTTGCACGGCGAGACACACCACAGACGTCCATTTTCCACATCAGACTCATATTGAATCCTCCCTCGGAAACATCAGGTTTGCGGCCGAGTCTTTGGAAGGTGCTTTTCCCAGGGTCGGGCTGGAAGGTTGCCGAGAATGTCTCCAAGTTTGAGACACAATCAAGCGATTGATGCCCTGCAAGTGCGCAAGTACGGGTCAAGAGCACCGGTTTGCCAGGATGTTGTGGTTGGATGTGCTTGGTTTGCTTGCAATACTCTAGGGATTCAACAAATCCATCGATGCGGCATCCGAACACTAGTGCCCAGGCTGCTTCTGTACCTGACCAACTTTCTGATTCGGCTGATTGTAAATTTGCTGCGTGTTCTGTTTGCTTTGTCCTTGGCCGCAAGCAAACAATGGCATGCATTCGATGGATGCATGTGTGCGTTGGACTTTTAGTTGCACATCCGCGTGAATTCATCAGCATCATAACATGTCATCGGAGGACAACTGGTGTTCAGGTACGAAGGGAAACAGCAAAAGCTCATTGAGCGAACAAGCAGAACCTCCAACTCTACGAAATTATAGGGAACCACCTCAGTGGTTGGTGGTTACCCTTCCGTCCACTAACATAGAACCCACCACAAAAAAAGAGGAAATTAGCCCTCCAGGACCCATCAGTCAGGTTCCATGTAAGTGGATGGGAGGGTACCTGAGTCCCCACCAAATTTTGATGTCCACATGGATGGTCTGGGACGAATCGCTAAATGGCTAGTACCCCTGGTCCCCTAGTTGCAGGTTGGACTTACAACCATTGCTTTGGTGCGTTACCAGGGCAAAGCCAGCCATTTAGCGACGTTAGCGATCCCTCCCAGACAATCTAAGTAAGAGAACCCCCAACAAATGCGCCCCCTGAGTTTCAAAAGGAACCAACAGGAAGACCACAATTTGTGTGGGTCCCCTAACAGAAAGCGAGCCACCCATGTCCACCAAAGGATCCTTTGGTGTAAGTGGTTTTGTACTGCGCCCTGGGATTACGCCCGCTGGGAAATGACCCCATTTAGGCATATGCCAGGGCTAAACTCATGTTATTCTGGGCCATTTTGGGCCATTTCCCAAGGGTGCAATCCCAGGGTGTAATACAACAACCCTTAGAATTTGGACCAATTCCGCCATGCAACTCACAAACAGGCGAGCCCACGTCCGAAGGATCCAAAATGGACCAATTCCTTTGCAGGTCTTTCCTCTGGACTGGCCGCGGGGGGACGAGCTCTGCAGCGAGAACCGCAGGGAACACGCCAGGGGCTCCCGGGGTGGGGGATGAGTTGACTATCCCAGAGGATCCCTTGCTACTTGAGGATGGCTGAAACGGGGGGGTAAAACGGGGTCGTTCAGTACCTCAGAAGGTACTTGCACCCTTTGGGTATGGCGACTCTCAGATTTTGACTCGGAGCCCGGCCATCCGGTGCAACTTGGGTTTTTGTAGTGTTTGTTTTTTTCGTTGGTTTCGTGGGTGGGTCCAGGTGGCTCCTTAGGAGGTTTGGGTTTTTAGCTGGTTTGGTGATTGGGTTTCCATTTGGTTCGTTTTGATTTTAGTTGTTTTAGTAGTTGGTTTGGGTTTCCATTTAACTCACTAAACTTGCACTAAACGGTACACCTTTAGCAGGGGATCAGACACGGACATCCCGGGTTTGAGGGTGCCCTTGAGGCTTGGTTTCAATGGGAAAGCAAGGCGACACCACCACTTTTCTGGGTCCCACTCCCGATGTCGGCACCTACCCTCAATTGAGTTTTAGGGTTTGCCTCGCAGAAGCAAGGGTTCATGGAAGGTTGAATCGTGGCATCGGAAGAATAAGGCTCAACTGTGCGGAATTGCACCAGTTCCAAGAATGGCAGGAGTTGCCGTGACACGCAAAGCAAATGGAATCCCCAAAAAATAAGCGAGGGGGGGGGGGCTTTGCTTTTTCAAGGTTCCCATGCCAATATGTTGAAAGGGAAACCAAGAGGAAAACCAGCCTTTTGAGCGTCAAAAACAAATCGAGCACCCAAATGAAGACTTGGGCAAAGCCATGCAGACAAGTTGACGGAAAGTCTCCGGCAACATGGTTCGGATGACGACTGATGCCAAGGAGCCGAACCATTGCGAGGAAGCAATGTTCTTCTGTATATGCTTAAGACAGCTTCACTGTTGTTAGCATGATTTTGTTGTTTGGGTGTTTGGTTCTGTTTCATGTTTAGTGGGGAGGCTACCAAAAGCAAGACTTTTTGCCAAGCCATACCAAGGGTTGGACATGATTTGGCGGTTTTTCCTCCGGGACATGCTGTTGCTTTTTTCCACCTGAACCTCCTGAACCCTCAAAACACCAAGTTAAACATGGGTTCTTGCCCTACATTATGGTTGGCATGTTGTCTTCTTCTTTTGTTTAACAAAATCCTGGTTGGCATTTTTTTTAAATATATATATATATATATAAAAAGGTAGTTCTTTCGGGTCCAGGCAGAGCTATCTGCAAATTTTGAGGTCTTGGCTCGCAAAGAGGGCGTCGGGTTCCAGGGAAGCCTGTAAAATGCTCATCCAGAAGTCCACCCCACCCCGTTTCAGGGACCTGTGGATGATGAACCCATGACGTTGGCTGCGGGGGTTCTACGGATTCTACGGGGAGCATCCTCAGAAACCGGTGGGGTTTCTGGCCCTCCGAAATGGAGCGAATGGTGCGCAGTGCCCTCGCAAGCCAAAAGTTTGGGGAGGCCCGGTGGATCCATTTGCCCGAGGTGACCCGGGGGCTTGCCACCCCAAAAAAAAGCTGAAAGGACCATGGCTTGTGATCTATAGTGGCGAAACGATTTACTGGGATTTGCTGGGAGAGAACAAGACACGGCTACCAAGTCCGCCAGGAAACCCCTGGTCCCAAATGGAACCAACCAAACACCCTCAAAGATCAAGCAAAACACACCAAGTGGCCCGCCCCCACACCCTCCCCCCCCAAAAATAATACCAAAACACGAGGTGGAGGCCTTTGTCCGCTGGTTCTTTGACGAGAAGTTCGAGTCGCAGCTGCGGCCGCGCCCCGTCCCATTTCGCAGGGGGCGGCAGGCCCTGAACTTCAACCGTGGCCCCCCACCCCGGGCCCCGCCGAGTTTCTGAGCAAAAATAGCCCAAGCGTTTGGACCATAGGTGTCCTTTTGGTTGGTTTGCTCAAAACATAGAGGGCCCTGGTTTAGATGGGGTTTATTCCATTTACCAGGGCCATCTGTTTTTCCAAAAGGCCACCTATGGTTCGGACCTGTTTCAAGCTAGGACTTGGTTCATCAATTCGGAGTCTCCTTTTTTAGCTCTGGGTTCCGCAGTATGTATTTTCTGGGATTGCTTCCCAGCAATCCCTGTTTTTTTTGGTGTTGGTGTAGTGGTAGTTTCCGTATTTAACCCACTAAAACTTATTCACTTTTAGCAGGAGATCTCAGAACGGACAGCCCAGTTTTCATCCAGTACTAGTTAGGCGCTTGGGGATTTTTGAGTCGTGCGGCTTTTGAGTTGGTTTTTCAGGTTCAAGAGGGAAGCCAACAGAAACCACCGATTTTGGGTTGCCGTGTTTGGGAATTCAATCGGTACCTGTTCTGGTGCGTCAAGAGAGCAGAAGCAGCAGGTTCTAATGTTGATTCCTTTGATCGGCAACTTGGATGGGTGAGAAAGGCAAAGGACAACAAAGTAAGATCAAAGACTTGAGGTGTGAGAACTGTCCTTAGGGAAAGAAGGACTTCCTGTATGGTGACTTCACTGAAGGACAGTTCCATTCCCTGGTCATTTGTTTGAGTCTCGGCAAACCCTTTCAGGTGCTGGCTTCGGCCTTCGTCAGTTTCACCCGCTCCAAAACCATGCATTGGATGCCCCTCCCCCCCCCAAAAAAAAGGGCCCCGCCCAATGCAACTGGACCTTCTGGATATCCCTGCATATCCCAGCCGCTTAAAGATGGAACTGAGGGAGGGGGTTTATAGCCCTGATCTCCACTGTGTTTCCATGTGCCCTACTGTGGATGGACGAAATCCATTTCGCACCACTTTGAAACCATGAGAAAGCATTGTTTGTTGGTATTTACAGGGGACTCGACTCATTGCAGGGTTTCTTGGATGGTGCGAAATGGATTTCGTCCATCCACAGTATGGGGACTCGACACAAATCTCATTGGGTCAGGCCTAGGGCCTGGATTTCTTGAAAGCCACTGGTGGCTCATCCCAGACACGTCAGGCCAGCCCCTTGGTTGATCTCTCTCCCTCAAAGCAAAAAAACACAACCCACAACAACTAGAAAACATAACCCCAACAACGGAAATAAACAAAAACAACAAACCAGAAGAAGAAAACGGCCCTGGCCGAACCTCGCAACCTGAAAGCTGCCCCAAACCAGACCGACCCTCCGCCTCTGGAGCTGAGGCTGGCGGAGGGCTTCAAGAGCGTGCTGGGCGGCAGCAACTTGCTGAAGGTGGGCTCGCATCGGAGCCGTCGAGCCGTCGAGCCGTCGCCTGGGGGCGCTGGGGGGCGCGGGAGGGCGGTTTGGGGAAAACCTCTGGGGGGTTGGTGGTCCAAAATAGGGTACCCCTGACATCAGTTCCCTTTTTTTGGGAAACTTGGAAAATTTTGGGGAGGCCCCCCCCCATATGGGTGTAGTGGTCCAAAATGGGGGAACGTGTTTTGTTGAGCAACCCTGTGGGCTTCTGGAATGTCTCGAACAACAAACCACACCGGGGGCGTTGCAAAAAGATGACATCAACAGTGGAGCACGGCAACTCAAGTTGGTTGGCATGTTCAAGTCCCTTCCCAGGGACATGTGGGCCACTGCAAACACCACCTTTACCAGCTGATATCGAGGATGTTCTTGTGAAGAAGGCGGTTTTCGGATGTATCCAGCCAATGGGAAGCCACCAATCAGCAAAATCAGTGGGCTTTTGGGAGACAGATCCTTTAAGGAACCCTGATGTTGGAAGGTTTCTGGATGGGCGCCCTTGAGCTTGAAATGAAGCGGAGGGTGCGTAGAGGTCTTGAGTGGGTTAAGGATCTAGGCCCCAGCAAGAAGGGGTCCTTCCTTTCATCTTGAATAGTTCTCTGGAGAAGATGGACTCGGCAGCTTGAGCCATTTGTGGATGCAGTTGTAACAAGGTGGTTGGCATCAGTGCGACTATGAACATCTGCGATTTCGCCTGTAATGTCTGGTCTCAAGCAAGGGGAGCCCCTGTGGATGGTTTCGCGAAATCCGCGGAATGACACCATACCGTTTGTTGGTATTCGAACTCAGGGGAATCATCAGACACCGGGGTTTCTTAGATGGTGCGAAATGGATTTCGCAACCATCCACAGTATGTCAGTAGGTAAATTATTGGACTCCTGACCGAGGAGCTGGTGACCGCGCCACAGCTGGACTGATGGGTAGGGAAAGGGGGCATGGGTTCCAACAGGATGCTACACACACATTCCTTCGAAGGGATGTGGAGGTCCCCAAAATGATGGCGGATGTTCCAAACCTTAAGCCAAAGTTTGGGTGGAGAGGGGGGCAATTTTGCCCTGGCTTTGCTGATACCTCTTTTTCGGTGAGGCCGGAAGTGGTTGGTCGGTTTTAAGTTCCCTTGGAAAAGCAGGGGGTCCTTGCTTTTGGTTGCCCGGCACGTGCAACCGTCCAAATAGTTCGGGCGCACTCCCGGCAGCAACACCAGAAGGAAGCTTATGTTCATAAGAAAAATATGTTTCAATCCAGGGCACCGATTTACGTTCTCTTTGCAAATCATTGATCTGCGTGCTTGCGATGAGAACATTGCCTACTGCCCTACCCGCCCTACCCTTTTCCGTGTGCGACTTGAGACCGTGGACATGATTCAACCACGGGCTTATCCTGACATCATGATGCCATTGCCAAATGATACCATGAATCAATCATGGCTTCACCATGCAAAAAAAGGAAGCACATCACGGACTATATTTTTGTTTGTTCTCTCTAGAGTCTTCGGATCTTTTTCGGGTTTCTTGGACATTCTCCGCCCAAGGGGCGTGAACAACAAACTGGCCTTCGCCTCACACCCCCCGGCGGCTCTTCGGTGACCGAAAATGCCTCGCGCGGAGAACGCTCGGCGCGAGGAGCAGTTCCTCTGCGGGGTGGAGGCTCCCATGGACCTCCGCCAGCTCCGGCAATCCGCGCGCTTCCTGGGCTTCGACCAAGGCTTCGAGGTGCGGTCGGCCCCTCGGTCGCGGTTGCGGCGGTGGGCGACGGGAGGGAGTTGGCCTGGGATCGGGATTTGGCCAAGATGGGTTTGGGTCAGGTTTGTTAAACAGTTTGGTCACTTTTTCGGCCAGGAGCCCAAATAAGTTTTCTGGGCACCCTTCCCCTCTCACCCCCTCTCCCTCCCCTCTCCATCCCCCCCTCCCTCCCCCCTCTCCATGCCCCCTCTCCCTCCCCCCCGTCTCCATCCCCCCTCCTCTCTCCCTCCCCGCCTGGGTTGCCCTGATTTCTTTGGCTGCCAAGGACAACCTGCGATCCCGTGGAGAATAATTTTGACCCATGCCATACCGATTTGGCTGTGGCTCAAGCAAATGTACCCAAATGGTACCTTGGCAACTGGAACCAACGACTACATAAAACCAGCGGTTTGCCCTGGCTCTTGAACATTTTGAGCCATACCCATTTCGTCCGCCATTCTGTAGGGCACTGACTAACCATAGAATGACCAACCATTTTTAAAGGGTCAGAAGGAGGCTCTAGGTACCTGAACCCTCAAAATCCCCTTAAAAATGAGTTATAGCCCCAAACTTATGGGGTGAATTCCCTTTTTTAGGAGTGTTTGAGGGTCCAGGTGCCCATTTGGTTGTGGCTCAAAATTAAACAGGAGGGGCAAACCGCAGGTGTTGGTCCATATGTTTCAATATTTTCACTAGCCAGGGCAACCCATTTGGGAATTCCGTTTTTTGAGCCACGGCCATTTCCTCCGCTAACGCCAGGAGCTCTTCTGGTCGGTGCTGGAGGAGCTGGATGCCGAGCAGCGCCGGCGCTTCGCCGTCTTCGTGTCCGCCTGCGGCAGGCCCCGGGCTTCGGGCGGTGTGTGGGGGGGAGGGCGGGGGGGGGGGGAGGGGGGCTTGGGGCTGGGGGCTGGGGGAAAAAATAGAAAAAAGGGGCTCTGTGGCCAGTTCTGTGCCAGTATATACTCCTTCGTCCAATTGTAATGCTAAATCATGGACATTTGTGTTATCTTCATCTGGAACTAATGGAGAAGAATAAAAGTATAGTATATTATTTAATCCTGACTGTAGTGAATACCACGAGTTAGGCAATGTTACAGCTTATAATGTTTCTGGCAATTCAACTCTAAAATTAGATGATGTACCACTAATCCTATCAGCACTGTCAATATAAACTTTTTTGTAAGACAACATAATATATTTGTAATTATAAAATAAATTTACTAATTGAGAAATTAATGTATAACTTTAATTATATGATTAATAATAAAAAGTTAATTTATGAAATGAAGCATGGGAAAATTAAACATTATCAACCTTATAAGAAAACAACTAAATTAACTGGTGTTATGAAACAAACTGACAAAATATTAAATAGTTGTTATCCTGATTCTAATCTAACTGATGCACAAGGGTTAAGTAGAGCATACGGTAATGGTAAAGGTTTTTATGTTGATGGCGATAAAATGTATGTAGCAGGAACATTTAGAAAAGGAACGTTTGGAGGTGCTGTTAATGACATTCTGGCGGATGTAGGACTTCCGTTTAAAATGACAAAATACTCACCACGATATAAAGACACATCAAAAGCACTGGATGAAAACAATGAAGTTAAGCATTTAATAGGACACAGTCTCGGTTCAAGTGTAGGGGCTCAAATAACGAAAGATTATCCTGAAAGAGAAATTATCTTTAACCACTTATGGAGCACCATTTATATCACGAAGATCTAAAATTACTGATGTTTACATTAATTTTAGAAGTATCTTAGACCCTATCAGTATTGCTGACCGTGGTGCTATAGCTGTTTATACTGGTTCATTAAATCCATTTACTAACAACGATTACATAACTGGATACGGAGGTGTGGGGCGTGATGTTTCAAGAAGTGTTGAACCTGTAAGTGAGATAATATAGCTAAATAAGTACTTAAATATACAATTATATAACATTATATGTATAATCAGTTAAATGAAAACTTGACAGAAAGTGAAACAAAATATAAACCAGTAGCAATTGAAGACAGATTAAAGGATTTATACAAAGATAATAAACGAACATATGTAAAATGTCAATGTGGATGTTTCATTATTAGGAGTATCAGAGTCAGCCTGACTATATTGATTACAACTGGATTATTTCAACTTGTAATACGTTTGTAAAAAAAAAAAAACAATAAATAAACAAAATGAGGTTATCTCCTCATCAATGACAACAGACGCAATTGTAATCAAAGTCAATCAGACCTTGGTAAAAAGAAAAAAAAACATAAAACCATTTTCATAATAGTATTAATGATACAACGTAAGAGATATGATAATGAAACGACGGATGATATGATTAAGAATGAAAATAAAAAGTATAAGCAACGTTCATATGAATAAATTGGAATTAGTAATGGAGAAAGAACAAGGGAATAATCCAGTTGAAGATAATAAGATCAATAAAAAAACATGAAAATATTTAAACATAATAATTCCATTCAAAAGGATTATACGAAATTATTTAATTTAGTTTAAATTATGTCTAAATTAGATGTTTATAGCAATGGACACTTTTAGTGCTGAAGATATTCGAATCGACAACCTCTCATTCAATTTAAATAAAGGTGCAAGTTATATCAATGAGCGTCGTAGCGTTTCATTCGTCCCGTCTGGTTCAAATGTTTATACTCCTTCATCAGGTAATCGTGTATTGAAAATCGCTTTGAATGCCGAAGATAATAGTTGGTTAGACCCTCAATCAGTGATGGTTTTTTCAATGTTGAAAACAAGGATGCTACAAACAATCGGCGGGTAAGACCACTGTCTCCTGCTTATTCCTTCTTTAGAAGAGCACGGTTGATTGCTGGTAATCAACTTGTTGAAGACATTGATTACTATAACAGAAACCATCAAATGATGAGTTGCTTAATGTCTAAGGCTGCTCGGGACAACGAAGACGCACAAAGTTATGGATATCGATTTGATGACGATTTAACACAAAGAGTAGCAAATCCATCAACTGGACTGATTGGAACTGCTTATGACAGCAATTCTATTCCGGGGTTTCAATCAAAAATGGTTGTAGGTTTCAAACCGATGCTTGGATTATTCAATCAAGTTAAGTATATTCCATTAAAGGCGTGTCCTCTTGTTTTGGAACTTGAACTGGTTTCAAAGTTTACTGATTGTATTGTTGCACCTGCTGTTTCTACTGATTTCCCCGCCAGTGAAGCGGCACCTAATGATTTCAAAAACACAAGCGGTCAATTTGAACTTAATAATTGCTTCCTTCAATGTGATGTAGTAAGTCTGGATAATGACCTCCACAATAAGTATGTTGCTCATCTACTTGATGGAAAATAATTACCTATTACTTATAATACTTATATATGTCAGTCTAATTAAGTTGTTGGTCAAGCAACAATAAACACTACAGTTGTTCGTTCTTTGTCTAAACTCGCTGCCGCATTGATCACCTTCAACAACGCAGACCTTACAGGTTCAAGCGTCGAAGTTCATAAAGAATCCAATAGATTTGGATCATCCTATGAGCCGTATTACTTTTGCTAATTCGGGAATTCATGATAATGACCTTGATTTAGAATTTCAATTACAACTCGGTTCAAAGCTATTTCCTGAATATCCCTGTAAGAGCATAACACAAGCGTTCTATTATTTACGAAAAGCACTGAATTTACCTTTATTTCATCAACATCATTTATCTATTGAATTTAATCAGTATAAATCAAATAATTTCATCTTTGCCATGAATATGGAAAAGTGCCAGATAGTAGTTACACTGGGATACATACCAAGTCAGGACAGCAACTTTTGATCGGGTTAAACCATCAGGTTCTATGCTTACTGCTTTGATGCCTGATACAATTTATATAACATTAGTATCAGAACAAATACTTTCCATTAGAGACGCTGGAGTTCAGATACTTGACTAATAATAAGTAAACATGATAATATTAAACATAAGTAAATATTATCATTTTCTACTATTAATATATAATGCCTTCAATAAATTTAACAAACTTTGAAAATGTTGTAGCGCACACAATTAGCGAAATCAATTCTACAAGTGGGGTGACAAACATTAGAAACATATACGCTAATCAATCAGATAAAATTGTTTTACTCAACAACAAAGCAGACCAAGTAGATACTTACACAAAAGCACAGATTGACGCTATTTTTTATGATATAACTCAATCATACAATAAGACAGAAGTTAATGTATTATCAAATAATATTAGTTCAAATGCTTATTTCATTATGAACAACACAGCAACCATAGCAAGTAATTTAGTTAATGTTTTATCAAATACATGTTTAATAAGTAATCTGACAATAACTTGAAACACAATTTTTAATAATATTTCATCAAATACACATTTAATAAATAATTTAAATTCTACTATAACAACTAATTTTAATACTATTAGTTCTAATTCTATTTTAATTAATACAACTATTAATAATATTTCATCAAATACACATTTAATAAATAATTTAAGTTCTATTATAACAACTAATTTTCATAATATTAGTTCTAATACTAATTTAATAACAGGATTAAATAGCACAATAAATTCACATGTTACAGCAATATCACAATCACAAAATGGAGGTTCATTTGATAGTAATTTATATTATAATAAAACATCAACTAATATTTTATTATCATAAAAGTTAGATACATCAATATTAAATAATACATTAATACATAATATAACAGCTACTGCAACATTTAAAATAGCAGAATTCGGAAATAATAACATTTTTTTGAATTGTATAATAATTATTTTGATAGTTATGTTTATGGAAGTTTGACAGGTTCAACGATATTTTTAAATCAACGTGGTTTTGGAGATGTAGAAATTAATGATTCTTCAACTTTTCAAAATGATAAAATAATATTAAATCATAATACCACAATATTAAGTAATTTACAAGTATCGGGATTATTTTCTTGTTCATCTATTTTAGATATAACTGGTTCTGATGCTCGTTATGTTTTACAATCAGATGGATTAAGTGGATTAATAACAGGAAATACAAACACAATTAATTCAATAATTACTATCAATCATTCACAGGATGAATCATTAGGGCAAAAGTTAGACAAAATAGATACTAGCGCTCAATCAGGAGCAGGTGCTATTAATTTTAGTAATAATACAACTTTACACAGCAATTTAAATATGGTTACAACAGGTTCTATGATATGCAATAAGTTTAGCACTACACCGTTGCCTAATGTTGGATTGCAAATGACATTTCAAATGTTTAATCGTGAATTTAATATTAATAGAGATGGTAGAATGTGGATGAGTAGTTCAGGAGGTCAGTGGGAGACTCAAATTGGAGACGCTAATGTTGGTCGTGTGTGGGTTAAGGATAGGTTCGGTTTAGGTGCGGTCGGTGTCAATGGTTATGTTTTAAATTGTGCTGGACAAGCGAGATTTACAAGCGCTGTTCAGTTTATAGGAACTGACAGTGCAATAAGTCTTAACAATGGTTCATATTTGAATTTTAATAATACTGGTTCAATACGAAGATATACACCTGATGCTATAGAAGGTTTATATATGGCTGATAATCATTTTGTTGCTGTTCGTGTTGGCGATGTTAGTAATGCGTCCAATATATGATGTGTGATGGATCAGTGAATAACACCATTTTTAATGATGTTTTAGGACATATTTATACGAATGCTTCTGTTAATTGTGATAATGTTAATATTGATACTGATGGTAAATTAACAATTGATACAAACTGTGAATTATATAGATATGTTAGTGCTTTTTCATCTTTTGAATCATTTGATTTGATTTAACAACAGTTTCATTTTTGAATAATATTTTAATGACTACTGGAACAGATACAAAGATGGGAACAGGGGAAATATCAACTTATTGTGATGGGACTAATTTATCTACAATTGATGTAATATTCAGAACCAAAAACACTGCGTTTAGAGTGGCAGATAGTTCAACTACCCCTTCAGTTTTATTATCTATTGATAAGACATTTGGAACGACAGTAAATTCTGGAAGTTTTACAAATAATGCTCCATCGACTTTTAATGAAAATGTAACGGTTGTTAATACAAAAACGTTATTTGTAAATGATATTCAAGATGCTTCAGGTGATGCTATTGATATTGCCGCTGGAACTGCAACCATAAATGGAAGTTTAATAGACAACTCTGATGCAAGATTGAAATACGATGTAGATTTGCTTAAAAGTAATTGTATTAGTATGATCAATAAATTTAAACCAAAAAAGTTCAGCAGAAAAGATAGAGACGATAAAGATGCAATCCATATAGGTTATATAGCTGATGATTTGTTACAAGCTGTTCCAAAAGAAATTAGTAATGTAGTTCATAGCAGTCGTGAATATTTAGGTATTGAATATACAAAAGTAACAATATTATTACATAAAGCTTTGCTAGAGGTGATAGATAAACAAGAAAAAATGGAAACATAGATTAAGGAATTGAAAAAAGAAAAATCTAAATAATAATAATATATAATGGGTATTTGTCAAAGTAAAAACGAAGAAAATAACAGTATGGAAGACATTAAGAATTTAAGAGTAGACGAAAAAACAGGAGCAGATACTTTAATAACCAAATCTATTCAAGAATGTGTAACGAGAATAGAACAATTAGAAAATGAAAAATCTGACAAATTACCCCTGCTTTACAATTTTGTAACGCTTCATGAATTTAAAATAGTAATAGTACAACAATATTAATATTATTAATTAAACAAATATGAAAACAATTTACTAATAAAACTTTGTCTTTAATAGTCTTTTTTTCAATCGTAATGAAATAAAAACATTAGCATTGTTTATAAATGTATTTGTATTATTATGAATGTCATTATTAATAAAATCATAAATATCAAATAAACTATTTGATGTTAAAATACGATTATCAACAGGACACGGACTTTTAATTGACTCAGTATCAATAAACATAACATAATCAATTGATAATTTTAATGGTTTATGTTTTTGATGTAATTTATGTAACTCACTAAAATTAAAAATATATGATAGTCCATTATTAATTTTGACATTATCAATTTCAACATATTGCATATTATTTCATAATACATTTATTTTATTTTTTTAAAAATTTTTTGAATGCTTTCTCAAATCTAACATAAAACATATTATTAGCATCTTTTGAATTCATATTGCCACAAAGAAGGAGTAGGGCTTATCATCTACAGCTTTATTATACATACTTAACAGTTGCTCTTTATCAACAATGGCAGAGTTTTCCTCAATGAATGACATTAACTCTGATACATTATTTAACTTGAAGATATACGGCGAACTTGAATTCAACCTAATGATTGGTGCTAGGAAACAATATGTTTGAACGCTTAATCAAAAACTAATGGCATCGTGTCTGCCTCTCGTTGCCAGTCCATGCAGTAACTTACTATATCTAACAAATTTAGGGTCGTCTGCAAAATCATCAACAATGATCAAAATTGAATGTAGTGTCTTCATCTTCTGTTCTTTCATATAATGAATTATCTTTCTTTGCGTGTTAATTATTTCTTCCAGTTCTTCAGGTTGGTAGGTGTCATAATATAACCATTTTTTTTAATCATCAACCTTCATATTATCTTTTTGATATTTCTTGACTTCAACGAAGGTAGGGTCATTATGAACGGTTGGGCTAAACATGAATATACGAGCAACGCAGTCCCTATAAACATTTAATATGAGGTGTTGGATTAAAACTGTTTTGCCGCCCGTTGATGATGCCACAACAATGGAGCGGAATGGTAGGTTTGGCACGTGTTCATAGTTGGATTGTTGAATTCATAATCAGTTATGTTTGTTGGTTTTATTATTGGAACGTTTGTCACAGTTGATATTAAATATATATAGAAAAGTGTATTTAAACATTAGCTTGTAGCTAATATTAAATGGAACATCATTATGTTATGAGTGGTGGTGAATAACATAATGGAACAGGCTTTCCATTGCGTCAATCATAAGCATTGAAGATAATTAGTTTGTGTCTTGCTTGTGTGTTGCCCCATTTCTGAGCCCCGCATATTCTAATAATAATATTAATTTAAAGTAATTGATCTTATTATTTAATATGGATAGGACTTTAGCCATTTTGGCTCAAGGGTTTAGCTCAAGATTGCAATCTTAGACCGGCCATGGATCCACCGGCCAATGCTTTCATTACTTGTGCGAGTATGTCTTGCAGTGGGGGCCAGTCATGGGTGTGGGCTAGCAGGATCCACAACCAGGCCCACTGCAGGAAGTGTGGAATGGCCTGGGATGATTCTTGGGCAATCAATGGCCTTCAGCTTGCACATGGAGGGGAAGCAGCCCAAGGTGGAACAAAGGAGGAGGAAAGAAAGGCTGGAAAAAACAAAGGGTGGCAGATCCTTGGGAGGAGACCTATGCAGGCCAAGGAGAAGGGAGATCAGAAGGATGGGCATGGGTGCCAGATGAGCCTTGGGAGCCACAGGAGCCAAGGATTCCAGCCCCTAGCAGTCAGCCTGCAGGAGAAGGCATGGGGGAAGGACACGCCATGGATCAGTGGAAAAAGCTGGCTAGGTCAGTTCTCAGGGTGCATTGGCCACAGCTGCCACTCAGCTTCGGGGGGAGCTTGAAGGCATTTTGGGGGAGGACCCAGTGGTGCAGGCACAGCAGACCCCGACCAGTGCACAGATCTCCAAGGCTTTCAAAGCGGCCACCAATGATCTCTGGACAGAAGAAGTTGGTTTTCCAGTCCAAGATCGACAAGACCAAGGATTTGCTGGCTATGCAGATCAGGCAGATGCAGGCTCTGCAGAATCAGACAGCCTGTGCTCAGGCTAAGGTTGAGCACACATCCAAGCAATACTGGGTGCAAGTCTTGCAGATTGAGGATGCAGCCCTTATCCTCGCAGGGGACATTATCCAGGAGGTGCTTGGAACAGTGGGCTCATCCCTGTCAGAGGAGCAGAGACTTAGGCTCTTGCAATTGGCAGGGGAAAATCGTGAGGAGAAAAGAAGGAGGAAAGACCTTACAGAAGAGAAGCCTGAGAAGAATGAGGAGGAGATGGAAACCTCACCAGATCCAGATGATGTGCTCCCAGGGAGCGCTGCAGCAGGAGGAGAGCAGGAGCTCTAACCCCAAGAAGGAGCAGAAAGGCAAGCAGCGGGGGTAACAACCAGGAGGAGCAGTGCCTTCAAATACTTTGTGCAAATGTCACAACCTGGAATACTGTTCTAAGCAGTTGGGTGGCTGGCATGGGGGCACAGGTATTGGCTGTCAGTGAACATCATCAGCAGGGAAACAATTTTGAGAGGTTTTGCAAGGTTATGAGCAGACAGGGATGGTATGGCAACAATTTTCCAGCAGAAGCTACTGCTAAAGGAGGCACTTCAGGAGGAGTCATGCTGTGGTGCAAAAATTGTATAAATTCAGCGGCAGCTGGAAGATACATGCAGGGAGGTTGTGGCTGGTCAGCACAGATGATCAGGATGCAGAATGTGGAGGTGATGGTGATTTCAGTTTACCTTAAGTCTGGTACTGGACTATGTGAGGTAAATCTGGAGATCCTGGGGCCTTGAGAGGCCTAATCTTTGCAATTAGCATTCCATGGATAGCAGTGGGTGATTGGAACAATGAGCCAGAAGTACTATGGGGCAGTGGTTTTGTGCAAGCTTGCCAAGCTTTTGTATTGGACCTACAGGAGCCCACTATTGCAAGACGGGGAGTTTTGGATTCTGCAATTTGCTCCAAAAGGTTGCAAGATGTGATTCAAGTACAGGTCATTTGGGATGTTCCATGGCGCCCACATGCTGCTTTGCAGGTGTCCTTGCAAGGCCAAATTGGTCAAATGACCATGCCACGATTGCCATGGGAGGCATATGCCAAACAGCTCCAGGTTCAATTGCTTGGCAGTCAGCATTCTGATATGTTGACTCAAACTTTTGGGGATTGGATTGCACAAGCAGAAGCTTATCTGCAAGCTACTCTCACTGACTTGGGTGTTGGGGACACTGGGAGGGGAGTTGAAGTGCAAATTCAGGAAAAACCAGGAAAACCCATGGTTGAGCAGAAGTTTGGCAGCAAACCGACCTGGCATTGTGGGCACCGCTGGCACATTGGCTGGAGGTACACCTGAGGATGCAGAGGAAAAATGCAAGCAGAACCAGAGGCTGATGCAGGTCATGTTCTGTAAAATCATGGGATCCTTAAATCAGGTTGCAGTCTTGTGGAAGGGTTGGGATGGTCTGTACTTTGACACCGCCAACCAAATGCAGTACATGCTTTCCAATATTGGGGAGCTCAGTGAGGCTTGTTTTCAGCAGCTCATCAAAGATGTGACCAGTATCAAAGACCAGGAGTTGAAGATGTATCTTCAAAACAAAGCCCAACATTGGAAGCAGACTGTTCAGGACATGGTTGCAGGGAAAGGTGCAGCTGCTTTCAAGTACATTAAGGCAGAGGAGGCAATTTGGGTCAGGCCCTTTGCAGATCAGATGCTGTCAGACCAGCCTGAATGCAGAAGGAAATTCTGGGTTGCTAGGTGGGGGGAGGCAGATGCAGCAGATGAAGTGCAGGGAGATTGTTCTCCCTTGGTGCTGAAGTTGGCCCACACAGAAGCTGCTACCCTGAAGCCTTTCAGCTCTGCCCAAGCCAAGGAGACCCTCAAATTTGTGCCAGCCAAGAAAGGAGGACCAGATGGAACCACTTTTAGATTTTTGAAGGGCTTGCCCAAGGAAGCTTTGAGTGGATTGGTCTACATCCTTCAGCAAGTTGAAGTGCAATGCAGATGGCCTGCGCAGATCAAACTGGTCCAAGTTGCACTTTTACCAAAGAATGAGGAGTGTGAGAGACCCATTTGTCTTACCCATGTTCTTTACAGATTGTGGCGCAGGACAAGAAAGCATTTGGTTGACCAATGGCCTCTGCAAGACAAGGAGGTTGCTTTCTGGGATGCAGCAGTGAAAGGAAATACATGCTTGCAGGTTGCCCTTACCAGATTACTCAGAGGAGAGATGGCTAGACATTTGCACTTGCATCAGGCAAGTATACTACTGGACCTTACCAACTTCTATGACTTGGTGGATCATGATTTGTTGGTGAAGGAGGCTCAGTCTGGGCTTTCCTTTTCTGGTGCTTTGCCTTTGTATACAGGTGCAGAAAGGGCCTAGAATTTTGCAGGCAGGGAATTGTGCCAGCCGACCTATTCTCCCTCATTGCAGGATGCTGTTGTGGGGTGGTTATGGCCAAGTTGGTTCTTTGGACCCTTATGGCACATGTGCAGAGGCTTTGTAAGCCTCAATCTCTGACCACCTGGATCGATGATATTGGTGGAGATGTTCATGGATTCACACCAGGTACAGCAGCAAAGGGGGCCATTTCCCTTTTTGACTTTTTGAGGAGCTATCCACGGGGTTGGAAGCTAGAGGATGCAAAATCAGCATGAAGAAGTCTGGGTTTCTTACCTCAGACACAGCTACAGCCATTGAAATGCAGAAGCTTTTGAAGGACAAGCCAGAATGGCCACAAGTCAAGGAGATCATCAAGGACCTGGGTATTGATAATACACTGGGCAGGAAGAGAAGGGTAGGTACAAGGAATGGGAGATTGACAAAGGCGAGCTCGCTTGAAAGCAATCCAGCAGTTGCCCAAGGGCCAGAGAAAGAGATATGTCAACATGTCAGCCCAGGCTGCTGGACTTTGGGGACAGCTCAAGGTATCCCAACCAATGCTCTTCATCGACTTAGGTTGGCTACTGCAAAAACCAATCACTGGGTGAAAAGACATGGCTCAGTTGATCTGGCTATGACTATGTGTGCCAAGAAGCAGGATGACCCTTTATACAAGGTGAGGCTGGGACAGATCACTATGTGGTGCCAACTGGTCAGGATTATTGGATTATTGGGAAAACAGGAAGTGCTGCAGTAAAGAGGGCTTGGGAAATGAGTTGGGAGGCCTTGACCAAACCGGGATGTTATCCTTGGTTGGTAGCAAAAGGTCCTTTGGCTGCAACTCAGGCTTCTCTTATTAACACGGGCTGGAATGCCCCTACATGGGATGAGTGGCAGGCTCCTGATTCTTCCAGATGGAAATTGGATTTTGAAGACCCTTGGGCGGTTGCAGAACTCAAGGAGGTGTTTGCAGACTACCTTGAGAGGGCACAGTTTGCAGCAATTTCCAAACAACAGGCTGGACAGCATTTGGAGCAGGGCATTGGCAAAACCTTCCATGGCAAGTTCCTGAAGTATGCACAGAAGCAAGGGTTGGAACCTTATGCACATGTTCTGTGGCAAGGAGCTTTGCAACATGAAAGCAACAGTGCACACAAAACATGCCCTAAATGTGGAAGGCCCTTTACCTTGCAGCATATTCTGTATGAATGTGAATGGATCATTGCAGCTCATGGAGAATGTGGTGGCCATTTCACTTGGGTGTGGAGCAAGAGCACTTCTGGTTGAGAGGCCTGGTACCGGTTCAGTGGACCCAGCAGGCCCTGCCTACAGAAGAAGTCAAAGCAACTGGGGTATGTACTCAGGCCGACCTGGATGGCAGTCTTTATTGGTTTGGCACAGATGGGAGTGGTGGACCACATTCACATGACCCTAGGATGAGAAGATGTGCTTGGAGCGTTGTTGCTTTGGATTCCCAATACCAGGTTGTGGGATCTCTTGCAAGAATGTTGACGGGCACTGCTAATCAGCATACTGTGCCTCGCGCAGAAGCAAGGGCATTCTTGGCTTTGTTACAGGCCACCTCCAATGAACCCAAAGTTGCAGTTGATGCTAAATATGTGTGCAGGGGCTGGTGGAACACCCAGCATCCACAAGGTGTGCAGAAGGATGCCTTGGCCAACCATGACCTTTGGAGGGACATTTGGGAACACAGACGCAGAGATGTCAAGATTACCAAAGTTAAATCCCACCAGGAAGAAGCCGCTTTTCTGCAAGCAGAGGAACAGGACCTTCTGTGGGCATGGAAAGCAAATGAGGCAGCAGATGCAGTTTGCACAGTTTTTGCTGGTGACTATGCTGCTCAGCATATACATCCTGGTATTGTGGATTGGATTGGAAGCTCAACAAGTTTCTGGCTGAAAGGGTGAAACTCTGGTTGACAGTCAACTTGCCCAAGGCTGCTAAGCAGCCAAAGGTCAGGAAGGCTGATCTTTTGACTGGGGCGATTGCAAACCCTTTGAATGGTCACTGTTGGAAGCCCTTTGGAAAAGGGATAATGTGCACCAAGCGTCAGCGCGGTCTTAAATCTCATAATGCCTTGGCCACCATTGAGAGTGGGCTCGCTCTTGCTTGTACAGGGCTGCAAGGCATTGGAAAAGTTGAGGGAGCCAAAGTGCATTTTACCCACACCCTTACTTGCATTACACCTGGCAAGAGGCAGCGTGTCCAGTGTGAAGGGGTCAAGTTTGGCAGGGGCAAGGTCAGCCAGAAATTGGCCAAGCCATGGAGGCCAAGAAAGGTATAGAGGACTATGCCATGTCTTGTGTGTCAAAAAACGGATAGGACTTATTCAGGCTGTATTGATATAATAGATGAAGTAGAGAAAGTAGAACAAGTAAAAATAACCGACAATAAAATTAAAAAATGTTGTTATTATTCATTAGAATTAGTTAAGTTAGTAATACAATATATCAAAAATAAAAATGTAGATGTTAATATAAATGGGAAAAAAGAAAAACAAAAAGAATAACACAGAACCAGTTGTTTCTTCAACTGATGAAGAAAAAGAATAAATTGTTAAAGAAACATCAGTTATTGAGTTTGCTGTGTAAAAAGATGTTAGAGATGAAGAATGAATTAGAAATACAAAAGAAAGGAAACTGTAAATGCCCGTGTATTCCAACAAGTTTCAAAATAAGTAAACATGATAAGAAAATGATTATTGATAAAACTAAAGACGGTGATTTAAATTTAGAAACAGACGTCCATAATATTGCTATACGCTTTGGGAGGGGAGTTACTCCATCCGATAATGGTGATAACGAAACACTGGAAACTATACTTGAAATGATGAAAAATTAGTATTTAAAGAGTAGATTTAACATATTTGAACCATTTAGTGTTAAAAGTTTAGTTTTATAATTTAGCATTATATGGAGGAACATTTAGAGACCATTGACAGTAGTTTGGAGTTGTTGTTTCCAAGATTTGAAAAAGTGTTGGAGCAAAATGAAAACATACTGAAAATCTTAAAGAGCAATGAATATTAAACCTACATATAATGACAATAACAATTATCAAGCAAAAGAAGTAGATAGAGACAGTAGCGAATACAAAAATCAACGAAGCATTTATGTTAAAAAACTTAATGAACAAGTCATTAAAGAACCTAAACAATCAAGTCTGGAAGATACCAAGAAATATGTTTAATCATTAACTAACCCAAAAAAATCGTGTCTCAAAAGCGGTTTGTTTATTCCTGCTACTCTGTAAGTTCTCCTTTCTGTGTAATTACCCCTTTTCTTTTGGAACACTTTTACCTTGTCGTTCTCCTCTATTCTGGGATAAATTATTTTGTTCTTTTCTCGTAGTTTCAGATTGACCTTTACATTTATTTCGTTGTCGTCCTTGTGTGCTTCGGTCGGTGTCATCCTTGTTGATGAGTGTACTGTGCTGTTACACTCTTTCAATGCTGGTGTTAGGGCATCGGTCCATTTCATCTTGTTAAACCTAACTCTATCGTGAATTTTGTTTTTCATCGTCCTAATAAACGCTCGGCTACATTTGCGTGGGTCTTAGTGACAATGTGATTTATTCCCTCACTTTCAAAAACTTTTGGACATTGTCTTTGTTAGCGAAAGCGCCATGGTCATCAGAATACACGGACATAGGATAACCCATCTTTCTAAAACTTGATCTTAATGCTGTCTCAACATTTTCACCATCTCTATTGAACATAGGCACTACATCCGCTAATTTACTGAAAATATCAATTACAACTAAAGCAAACTCTGGTGTGTCTTTATCCTTAACAAGCGGTGTCATGTGCATTATGTCTGTTTGGTATTCATATCTGCCAAACGGTGCGGTGTAGGAATTGGTGCCTCTATAATTTAATTTGTTTATTTGGTTGTTTCTTTAAGAAAGACTTTACATCGTCTAATGTTATTGTTGGGTCTTCTTCCTTTGCCTTCTGATGTGTCGCGTGTGTGCTTCCGAAACCCTCGTCTAAGTCGTAATAGATGTTGCTGATTACTTGGTCTTTTGTTAATCTCGCCATTATATTAAATTGGTAGAACATATTTTATCAACATACACCCCCACCCCTCAACATAAAATAATATATACTTAAAGAAATAACACCTTATAATATTAAGTGAGAAAATGAGAAATATTAAGATTGAAGAACTGAACTTTGAAAATGTTGGAGTGATTGCTGACTTATCAAACTGGACGCTATCAGACGAAGAAGATGATGATAATGACAGTTATAGAAAGGAATTAGAAGAAGAGTTGAACAAAATACAGGATTTCATCAAAAGACACCCTTTGCCACCAGTTGATGAAAACAAATAATTCTGGCAAGATGTCATTAACAGGTCTAGGGATAATAGTGGATTAAACTTGATGACAATATACTCTTGTGTTAGGTTTGACACCATTAATGAATGAACACCTAATAGGCGAAGACATCATAAAAGAGTGTGGTAAAAAGTTAAACCTAGATGGAAAGCTTGAAGCAATGATTATTAACCACTATATACTATCAGGCGCGATACGGAATCTAAACAAAGAAGACAGTCTAGTAGATGGTCAGATGCGAATTATTGAACACTGGTGGGATGGAATAGGTGTATGGAAAGCGTGAGTGATTTAGTTTAATGATATTATTCAAATATAATATGATTAAACATAGTTTTTATAATCTAACAAGAAGGTTAAGACATTTAAATTAAACCTGAAACCCAGACTGCTCAACCAGCAACCCCTACCCAAAACTACTTAAAGAGAAAAAACCTTATATATTAAGAGAAAAATGAGCGAGGGTAAAATGACTGAGAATAATTTTATGGTTGAGAACTGGACTAACTTACCTGTTGATGTATTAAAAGGTATCATTTCATGTAAATTAGGGGAACCTGAGTATTTGAAAATAAAACAAAATCAAGTTAAGACATTAAAGAGAATACAACAACGATATAAAATAAACAGAACAGAAACAAAAAGAAAGAGAAAGCGCTATACTCTTGTAGCTGGTGATGATATTAAGAGACACGTATTTGAGTATTACATTTCAAGAAATATACCTTTAAGCATTAAAAGCATCGAAGATATAGTTTTTAATGAACAGGAAAACTTAGATTGTTTGTTAGATGGTATTGTAGGCGATGAAGGTTATAAAGTAAAGTTAATTGTTGAGGCAAATTTATTTGTAAGGTTTCATCATTTCAATTATTCTGAAGACGGCCGTTTTAACACTTTTAGTTTTCATCTTCTTAGTCATGATGTTGTAGATAATGTAACGAAAGTTAATATAGAAGATGTACTGAGAGCGGCGCACCAAGAAATATACAGTTGTATAAATAAAGAAAGAAGTAAAATGAATTTTGAAGGTGTAAAAAGTCTAAGGTTTAAACCAATTGTTGATGAACCAGTGTAATTCAAAACTAAACCATAATTATAACATTTATATTCTTATATGTTATAATTATATCGAACTTTTAACCTATAAATGAACATTATTCGTGAGAAAACGCTGACAGAACAAATGCACCACCAACACCCCAGAACTTGATAACTACTAAAAGGGCTAACTCTTTCAAATGAAAAAATGTCAGCCCCCAGCCCAACAATGAACAAGGCGACAATTTACGCAAATGATTACCTTAACGAAAACGATATATAAGCTCCCCAAAAAGCCTCTTTTAAAAACGAATAAGGTGGTTACTAGGTTTGAGATGAATGTAAAAAGCATAACAGGTAACCATCAACAGGCTTCCCCTCAGCTAGCCCCTTTTTTCTATTTGTTTTTTGGGGGGAAGCAATGTTTTTGGTGAGATGTCGACATTTTTTTGGGAATAATGTCCCCAGAATTAGCTCCCCCTTTTTTGTGGTTTCTCATTTTTTGGGGTCCCTTTGCTTTCCACGAACCAGGCAAAAAAGATACTTTTTTGCTGGGGTCCTAATTCCAGCCGCGGAGTTTGCTCCTTGTTAATGTCCTGAGCTGTACCCTGAAAAGAGGGGGCTCGGTCAGACGGGTCGGATTCTTGCTTTGGGGGGATCCGAAGGACCCCCGGCGGCAAAGGGACACTTTTGTTGGTGGTATATCCCTGTTTTCGGCGACTTTCAAGGGACAAAGGGAAAAGCGGACAATAAAACAATACACCCAGATGGGGAAGGGGGGAATTTACGACTAATCATTGGGTTTTCCCTTACCTTGACTAAATGTGGCTTTGAAGTACCGCATAACGCCATGCTCATTTACTTGGAGTGTGCGACTGCCAGAGACCAAAGGCGTAACTCGAGGACCTTCCGTCAAGCCCAGAAGCTTTGGGGATGTGCTCCACGTACCTGCAGAACTATTAGAGCTTTCCACAGTGTGAGTTTTTTTAGGATATCCTTTTCAGGTTGGGTTAGAGTGAAGCAACATGAGCCCATGAGCCCCACACCACTTTTCGGAGTCCCAGATTTGTTCACATACCTTGCTTGCCCTTTGGTTACAACCTGTGAACACTGCCAGAAGCAAGCCGTGGTTTGCGAAGAGCCTAACCGTGTCATGGAGTGACTTTGGTATCAGAGAAAGGTCGATGTTCCGCCACCATGTCAGCCTTGAGAAACATCAGGACTCCTTCCCAGAGCCTTTCCAGGGTGACGGGGAGATATGGCCGTTCCAAACCGTGGACTCCCCCGAACTGGTCACCAAGAGGTCTACGTTTTGGAACCAATTCGTCCAATTTCCTGCGAAGCCAACCCGGAAAAACCCGGGGTCCCGGACCCGGGTCCCGGCGGGTGCAGCGCATTGCCAGGCGACCTCCGGAGGGATGGCACAAGTTCGATCTGCAGGTGCAGAGGCCTGTCTCGGCGAGACACAAATTAATCGACCTCGACGGTCGTGAGATGCCACCTGCGGGTGGATTTGTTTTTTGTTGTTTTGTTTTGTTTTGTGTTTTTTGCTTCGCGGAGAAGATGTGCCACTTGCGCGGGGCTGAATTGGTTTCAACTTCAGCCGGTCTTACTTCGGTGACGCAAGGACAAGCCCTTCTTCTGGCTGGTGCGATCGGTAGGAGTCCGGGTGTTGGTTGAATGAACCGGTTTTGGGGATTCCCGAATACAGGAAAGCATAGGATGGATGGAGGGAAGGACACCAACCATTGTGAGGTTCTCCTATTTGGGGACAAGGGCTGGGAAGGGAGAGAGTCTCCAGGTGAAGATGTGGACCCCTGACACATGAACCTTATCAGCGGGTTGCCTTTTTAAGTTGTGGTTGCGTTCAGAGGGACACCAAAACTGATGAGTTGTTCGGATTTGTTAAGCAAAAGTCAACATGAGTTGCGGCGTGTTGGCAGCACGGGTCCGTTCTTTGCCCGGAGACCGGTGTGCAGAATGCCCGGCGGAAAAGCAATGCCTGATTCCTCGATTTCGAGATTCCCCTGAGTGGCAAAGCAGTCATCAAAAGTTTGCCCGTTTTGGCACGGGTCTTATTTGCCGCAATGGGCTGTCGTGTTTGACGAAAATCTTTGGTGGCTACCAACTATGTATAACGCCCTGGTTGATTTTGATTGTTCATTGGGGATTTCCAATGAAGAGGGGATCCAGATCTCTCTTGGGTACAGCCCACTTAGACCCCCAAGAGCACTCAAACGTTTAACGGGTTTGGGTGGTTTCCTTTGGCTTCGCATTGGGACAACCCAAATATCTTTTGTTGGAAATGTAGGGGGGGGATATCCAAAGGCTCCGAAAGGGATCCCAAAAGGGGCTCGGAAACTTCTCAACTGCTCTTGTGACCTGGGATCCCACAAAACAAAGCACCTAAAGACCTGGGGCTAGGGCCTACAGGCCTTCCCATTTTTTTGTTTTGCTTTAAGACCGCCCAAGGACCAACGGGTCGTTCAGCCCGCCCCAAACGGGTCGAATCGATCCTTGCTTGCGCAGGAACGGCGAGGGCGACGAGCGCCTGCCGACCGCCGGGGAGTCTCAGTTTTGCTTTTGGGATTCCACAGCAAAGGTGGACACTTCCAGTTGCTGAAATGTTGTTGTTTTCTTTATATATACCTGGAGTCTCCATGACCCTTTAAAAATAGGTCCATGACCCCGTTATTTAGGGTAATGGCCCCATTTTGAAAGGGTCATGGAAACTCCAGGTACTTTTTTTGCTCCCCTTGTTGATTTTTAAGGCAATCATTTTCATTGCTGGACAAATATGCTCTGATGTTTTTCAGGAACCTAACACATCTGTGGAACCCTTATCTGACCCCAAAGAAACCGCGGTACCGGCAAAATCCATGGGCAGCCCACAACTGACCTCCCCCCGAGGCACTTTTGAGCCCCTATTTTTGAGCTGGGGTGCAGGCGCAGGCAAATTGGTCGACGAGCTCGACGATAGGGTGAAACGAGCGAAAGCCCATGAAGGCCCTCTCTGGGGGTTCCCTTATTTCCGGTTTGCAGAGGGTTGGCTTCTAGCACCAAGTCACTCTGCATCAACCAGACCCCCCCCCCCCCTTCCTCTCCGCCCCCATTCTGGGGAACATCCCCGATTGATCTGCCACATCATTGAGACAAATCAGAGCAATCTCCCGACGGTTTCTGCTGGGGCCATTTCTTATTTCAGGCGATTTTATGAGTCACATAGTGATTGAATGGTGACGCGCAGCGTCTGATTCGATCAACTCAGTTGGTCAACCCCAGACCAACAGGAAAGCAAGAGTAAACATAGGCTCAAACCTAAACCAAAACTGCTCAATCGGCCATTGAACGCTGGCTGTGATGGAACTGATTGATGAACACTCCGACACACTCTCCTTCTCTTTTTCGTTGGGTCTAGGTCACTGTTCTTGTATGCACCATCCTATGAGTGGACCCGGCTCATGCATTTCGAGTCTTCATCGCCATGATTTTTTGTTTGGGAAGGGTCGTGGTGAGTATATTTTTTTCGGGGCCACTTTCTGCGATTAATGGTGACGCATTGGACGGGAACCCACGAAACGTCATGGAAAGGAATGGTTGACCCGTCGAGGCCTACACCTGCTTCACCCTGCTCCTGCTGCCACGCTATTCCTCTGCTCAGGCAAAGCGAAGAGGGGCATGGAGGCTTGACATGTGGTTGCTTGAACAACGGAATCCCCAAAATGGCAGCAAAAGGTAAATGGAAACAAGGACTAAAACCAGCGTATCCCCTAGCTCTGTTATTTTGAGCCATACCCGTTTCCACGGTCAAGTTGTCGAATTGATCGTTGCAAGACTGCACAACAAGCTGCCCTCGCCAATTTCCAGAATTGGGGGGGCGGTTGTAAGGCTTGTGAAGGAACCCTGAGGATTGTTAGGGAACCCAAAAAAGCCCCAGGGCTCTCAACTACCCAACAATTTGCCTTGTTCGGATGCTCTGCATATTGTTCCGGAGCTGCCACGTACGTGGTGGCAGGCCAATCTTTTCGGGAAGCGGATGCAGTGATGGTGCCTGCAGCCGGCGTCTGAAGCTGCATCTTGCAAGTTGCCTGCCCTGTGGCTTTTTCTTCTATAGCTCCACCTTTTGTGTAGTCACTTTGTCCAATCAGGTCCCTGAGTACTTGGATTCCTTGACAACAGTTTAATGGGAACCGGGATGAATACATCCCTGGCTGATTGGTGGCGGCGCCCAATGTAGATCCGGACTGTTGCGATATATGTTTGAACTCAAAAAGGCATGCGCCATTCTGGGTGTCTTCTGGATGGGTTGCACGACTCAACAAATTTATGGTTTGTTGGTCTGACGGGACACATTGCTCATGTGTCCAATGCTGCCAGGGTATGTACTCTTTGCGTCCATGCCAAACCTGCACACAAAGCGGCCACTTGACGACCCCCATGGACCCAAGTCCGAGAAGACAATCCCAACACTGAAGGATGCCATGTGTAGGCGTCCCTGTGTCCCTGTAGAATCCGTAGAAGGAACCAAAGGGGGCAAGAAGGGGCACAAAAGGCCACGAGACTTGTCCGGCCTGCACAGCGATTGAAGTGGACATCTCAACAAGCCTCAACAGTAGGATGAAAGTTACGAATTCAGCCAGTCGCTTGGAGATGTGAACCGCGAGCTGGCCCCTTGACACTTTCAATGGCCCGTTTCGCGGTGCAGGTCATGCGCGCACGGCTTCTAGCTGCCATCAACGAGACCGAGGCCCGGCACTTCAACTTGTCACACTTTGGCAGGTTCACCTCTGAGATGTTCTGTTTGGTGATACCGTGGATGGTTGCCAAATCCGCTTCTCGCACCACGAAACCATAACGTTGACTTTCAGGGGAATACTCATTCTGTGCAACCAATCTTGTGATGGTCAAAACCAACCGTTCACTGAACAGCCCAGAGGGGCTATGCCAACCAGTGTGGTTTTGCCTCCACGTTTCTTTGAGTTGTTCTGGCTTCTTGACGCACAGTGCACCTGCCAATCATTGTCTTGACAACTCTCTTGTCCAAGTCAAATCGACCTTTTTACCTTTTCCTGGAGCTTCCAACATACCTGCAATTTCTGCCTCCCCTGTCAATCGGCTGGTTTTTGAAAAGAAGTGAGCACAAAAAAATATCAATGGAAGGTCCAGGTTGTTTTGCCCCTCACTGTTTCGTCAAGATCCCCAAAGGCGACTCGCAAGCGACCTTCTTTTTCCAAGAACCGCGGGCGGGGCATCCTTGCAGCCACGCAGAAAGTCAAAGCTGTGAGACTTGTTGGGTGTTGTTTTTTGATGGTACCCTTTTTGGGATGTGGTGTAAAGGGAAACCAAACGGAAAACCAACATGTTTGGGGGATCCAACCGGCCCGAACGTGTCCGAGCTTATCCAACCCCCAACGATGTGTCCAAAGTTTGGGGGCTCGAAAATAGCTTGCCTTTTGCATTCCTCACTTAAGCCACAATCAAAACCTGGGTAGATGAAGGTTAGTATGGGGCAGTCCCAGCCAGAAATAGTTGCGGCCGCCTTCTTAATTGTTTACATGGATTCTGGGTAGACCATTTTAATAC
This sequence comes from Effrenium voratum, assembly GCA_963377175.1. Classification (NCBI taxonomy): domain Eukaryota; class Dinophyceae; order Suessiales; family Symbiodiniaceae; genus Effrenium; species Effrenium voratum. The sequence continues at coordinate 123,994 of CAUJNA010002591.1, forward strand.
CGGGTTTTGATTGTGACTCACTTCCCGAGTTCCGTGGCCTTGAGCCACTTTTGGGGTTGCCATTTCAGCGTCATACGACTGTGGCCACTTTTCTTTTGCCAATCCGCTGCTCCAAAAACGGAATACCCATGGAACCAAAAGGTCTTGTGGAAAAGACGACCCAGCGGATGTCCCTTCCATTTTGAGCCACTCCACTCGATCGGTGCGTCGTGACACCGAGCTGTCGAAGGGCTTTGGCCTCAGCTGATGTCCGGCAATGACCAGTGCTGGGCCGGAGGTTGACGCGCGCGTAGCACGACTCGTAGCAGCGTAGCAAATGTTTTTTTTTTAGGGGGCCTCCCAAACCCTCAAAATTGTGGTGCTTTCCTTTTGGTTTTCCTGTCAAACCACCAAACAAAGGAAACCTTCCAAAAGAACACACCCACATGATCCCACCTGTTGAATCAAGGAGGTGGACCCTGGTTTAGAGCACCTCACAAATGGTTGGACACGAATGCCCAGCTGTTTGATGCCCGAAGAGTGCCCAATTCAATTTTCCGACATATTTTTCTTGCAGACCTCAAATTTGGGCGTGGCTCCTTCTTTGTTTTCAAAATGGTGCAACGTTTTTCGTTTTGGTTTCCCTGTAAGAGGGGGATGAATCATTTAAACAATTTATTAATATGCATGTGTCCTGCCCCCCCCCCCCATTTATTTGGCCAGCTGAGTTGACAAGCGGGACATCCATTGAGTCACATGTCAAACGAGCTCGCCTGAAATGAAGCCAACACGAAGAAAGCCCAGCCCAGGTGATTGGGCTGGGTGAGCCATCAAGATTTGGGGAAGAAGAGAAGGGGCAGATGGTAAGTTAGCCAATTGGGGTATAACCTGTAACAAGGTCAAGCCTGCTTAGGACTACCTAGGACTACGTATCAGTGGGTTATAATCTATGCCAGCTAACTTCCTATCTTGGCGAATCGAACACGCGAGTAGGATCCCTAGGGGCAAGTTGATGCTATCACTCGCACGAGCGCGCCTAACAATTTGCGAAACCGCGGCGGCGAGTCAGTTTTAGTTGTTTTTTATTTTTCGGGCAGACACTGGATACATGACCTGCCCCTTTGACCGCAAAATACATAGGGACGGCATAGTTGCGTTCCTTTAAAGCAACCCCAAGACCGGTACCCAGGAAAGAAAAGGGACGCTCACCTTTGTTCTTGGCGTTTGTGGTGTCTTCAAGCTCCAAGACCTCTACAAAAGCCGGACCTGTGATCCCTGAAGAGGTGGCTTTCAGGTTGTGGCAAACTCTCAGACTCCCCGATTTTGCACTGGAAGAAGCGGCTGAATTTCTTGGCGCCCATTTGGTTGCAACTTTGGAAATTGACTTTTTGAAACTGTGGATTTTCCATCGGACCCAAAAAAAGGCATTTTGCCGAGGGGTCAACAGCAATCAAGTGATTTGGGCGCGCCAAAAAAAAAAGTGCGGGAGCAGGTGTTGGTCGTTTCCATCACAGGTTCCATGTTGGGCAGCTATTTTCACACCCATTTGAGCAGGGCTCCTGAAAAAAAGATCTCCATTTTGCCGATTTGAACCATGGCCTTTTCAACACCGAATTAAAGGGACACCACCATTTACAAGTTGCAATGTTCAGGTGTCTGTAAGGATCCCTGTTGAGGGAGCCCGGTTGGCGACTTTGATTCATGATAGAAACAAGCCAAAATCAATCGCCTCTCAGCAAATTTATTCTGAAAGCAAACAGTTGGAGAGGTCAGACTGGATGCCGAGTTCCGACGCCATGGGCGGAGATCTTTGCCAATTGGCTGAGGTCGTCCCCACAAGTGCCCCATTGTCTTGGCGGCTGAGATCTCACTTTTTACTTTTGCCAATGGGGACGGGCTTGAATCCTGGCTTCGGAATCGGTATTCCGCGCCCTTCGCTCGATTCAAAGCCCGGGGATTCAAACCACCCTTAACACAATGAGGGCGAACATGTAACCACCCGTGTTATTGGTTGGTCAGCAAAATTGGTTCCCATAGCCTGGGAGTCAGTTAACACCAGTAAAACAAGGGGGCGAAAATACAACCACCGTTGTTTACCTAAGGACTGTCATCATCCAAATTGGGTCAACCTTTCGTTTGATGGGGGCAAGGAACCCTAGGGAAAGGTCACAAGCTTCACCGGTAGGTTCCGTTGTGCTAATGTGCTCCTGACCGATCTTCCAGACACAAAAAAGCGTGCGATGCGCGAGTGGTTCGATGAATTCTTGCGGACATGAGCAACGGTTTGGGGAGGCCCCTGGCGGTGTTTGGTGGTGATATGGTTGCTGACACGTCCTTTCCGGAAGGAGGCATTGAACTTGTTTGGCCATTTCAAGCCTTTTCCTTGGAATGAATTGGTGCAAGGTGTCCACGGGAATCGTCATGACAAATCACAAGCCGCCGTGCTACTTGCTGGCTCGATCTGCCAGGTCAACTGATCAAACAAACGCGATTGTTTAACCGCGGCCCCAGTTGTTTTACCTATGAGTTCGACTGGTGGGAACACCCTCAAACATGTTTGGTGGACACAAACCCCCGTGATTTGCTCACCAAAGGGTCCAACCAATTGAAGAACGTAGTATCAGGGTCTAAATACTTGGAATGGGGCTTGGACCAGTTGATCACACGCATGTGGCTAGGTGCAAGGGCGCTGTGGGGCAAAACATGTTCAAGCCCGGCCCTTTTTGGCTTTCAGGGGAAACCCAAAGGTGTTAAAACAATCATGCTTTGAACGTGTTCCTTGGGGTTTAACCCCGCAGGAACAGAATGATTGACGCACAAGTCCTTCAGTAAAGAATGGTGGTTATATATATATATATATATATATATGCTACCCCCCCCCCAGGAACCCAGGTTTGGGCTTGGTTCAGATGTGCTTTGACCGCGGAAGCAGGCAGGAAGAATAGCTCAGATTTGGGAGACCAGAGGAAGGAGGTTTGCCTCATTGAAGAAAGACACCTTGGACGTGACCCATGCCTTTTTTCAATGGCTCTTCCACACAAAATTCAATTCACATACCTTCCCACACAAACCATGCCTTCTTTCAAAGGCTCTTCCACAGATAACTCACATACCTTCCCACACAAACCATGCCTTGTTTCAAAGACTCTTCCGCAGAAAATTCACACATCCTCTCACCCAACACATGTCTTTTTACATGTCTTCTTTCAATGAAACAAAGGCAGCATATGTGAAAGAGTTGCCAAGGAAAGTGAACCCTGTGTAGAATATAATCAGGCTATGGCTGGGACAGCTTATGTGACATAAATGGTGGTTTTACATGATATTTACTGTATTGTGCTGTACTTTTATGAATCACTGTAACCCTGACTCTTCCACAAAGACCCACATATCATCTCACACAAAACATGTCTTTTTCAAAAACTCTTCTCTACAGAAAATTCACATATCCTCTCACCCAGAACATGTCTTCTTTCACAAAGGTTCACATATCCTCTCACCAAAACATGCCATTTTTCAAAGGCTCTTCCACAGAAAATTAGCATGTCTTCCCACACCCCTTCTTTCAAAGACCCTTCCACAGAATATTCACATATCATCTCACACAAAGCATGTCTTTTCAATAACTCTTCTCTACAGAAAATTCATTCATCCTCTCACCCAAAACATGTCCTTTTACATGCCTTCTTTCACAAAGGTTCACATATCCTCTCACCAAACTCTCACCCAAAACATGCCTTTTTGCATGCCTTCTTTCACAAGGAATCACATATCCTCTCACCAAACCCATGCCCTTTTTCAATGGCTCTTCCACACAAACTTCAACTCACATACCTTCCCACACAAACCATGCCTTCTTTCAAAGGCTCTTCCACAAATAATTCACATATCTTCCCACACAAACCATGCCTTGTTTCAAAGACTCTTCCACAGAAAATTCACACATCCTCTCACCCAACACATGTCTTTTTACATGTCTTCTTTCAATGAAACAAAGGCAGCATATGTGAAAGAGTTGCCAGGGAAAGTGAACCCTGTGTAGAATATAACCAGGCTATGGCTGGGACAGCTTATGTGACATAAATGGTGGTTTTACATGATATTTACTGTATTGTGCTGTACTTTTATGAATCACTGTAACCCTGACTCTTCCACAAAGACTCACATATCATCTCACACACAAAACATGTCTTTTTCAAGAACTCTTCTCTACAGAACATGAACATGCCTTCTTTCACAGAGGTTCACATATCCTCTCATGCTCCGCAAATGTTGCGCAACATTTGGAATTTGTTGCGCACCATTTCCCTGGACCAAAAAACCAAAACCAAAGCCAAAAACCAAAACAACAAAAAAACCGAAGAATCCCAGCCATGGTGGGGGCTAGGATTGTTTTTGTTTTTTTTTGTTTTTTGGTTTTTTGGTCCACAAAATGGCCTTGCGGAAAATGCATGAGTTCAATCAAAACACACTGTAAATATCAATGGTTTTGATACATGATGCAACAGCACCTGGGTACTGGGGGGGGGGTACCATATATGTATATACATATGTACAAATATTTGTATATCCTGTGATTCAATGGTGGTTTGAACCTCAGGGTGCTGAATCAAAGGTGGTGGCCCGACCCTGGTCTAGAGTTGGAAATGCGGCGGAGTTGGCTGGAGCTTTCGACCGAACCAAGACGTCTCCGGGCGTTTGTCAGTCAGCCTCTGTTGCTTGCTGGCTCTCAGAAAATTGTTTGAGGCGTTTTGGGAATGAACCGGAAGGGGAGCCTCTTAAAAACCACACAAGGTATGGTGCAGGTTGGGGTCATTACAAGTCATTCCCTTTTGGCTTGCAGACTCAACAAGAGGGTGCTTCAAACAAAACGTTGGCCGTGAAGCGACTTTTGGAGCGACTTTTGGTTATTCCAGTCCGCTCAAGTGAAGCAATCCAGCTCGGTTTGAAGGCTCAAAGCCCTGTTTGTGGGTCGAAATCCCTTGGTGTGGTGGGTTCAGGATAGAAGGGTCCAATTCCGTTCGGGCTGAGGTCGCCCCATCGATGAGGCGATAGGAACCGGATTGGGCAGAGTTCCGAGCCCCGCACAACCACCCAAAAAAGCGGTACCCTGTGTCAAGATCTTATTCCTCGTCGTTTCCTTAGGAAGCGATATTGCACAAAGATCTTGATTCCGAGGATGTTGCCGCGGTTTGGAAGTGCAATTGCTAGGGAAGCACACCATCCCGACCTGTGTCTCTTCTAATCTTCGTAGTTTGGACCTTTTAACATCAACTCCTGAGGACGGCTGTATCAGGTTTGTCATGTGCTTTGCAGTTGGTGTCTTGCTTTCTTTTTGGAGTCGTGTTTCGTTTCTTGGTGAATGCCCCCTCGTCTCATGCTTAAGAATGTTTGTGAACTTGAGCAGCGAGTTACTTTCATTCACCCCTCTAGGTGCAAGAAGCCCCGGTGTCACTTCGCGTCTTCTGCGTTTTGCTTTGCAACAACAACCCTTCTCCGGACACATCCAACTTAAACGGCCATCGCTGCCAGCTCAAGGCATGGCACATGGCACTTGCAGAACTCCCTCCTCTGACAAAAGTCGAGTTGGGGGGAGAAACGCCTGGAATTCTCATGCCATCGAGCGGGGCCTGTGGGTTGCGTCCCATACTGGGCATCATTCAGTCCGCTGCCACTGGGCATTCACGCTTCCATTCCGCAGGGCTTCCTCCATTTTGCCTTTCAACCTCCAAAAGTATGGAGTTTCAAGGAACACCCTCTCAGCAAATTGCAGCCTTTGAAGGGGAAATCCCATGACCTTTTGTTTGGGTGAAACGACCAATGGAATTGGGAACTCACCAGTCCACTCCTGCGCGAAAGCTTGCCTCAATCTTGATCTGGTGGATGTGCATCGGCTCCATTTGCCAATGGGTCCCTTCGAAATGGCCATGGGTCAAAATCCAAATCGTGCCCCCAGTGAACATCCCAATCCCCACTAAAATAGGTTCTAAAATGGGTGGTGCAGCTACCCCAAAATGGGATCCCATTGGTTTTGACAACCACCGCCAAATGTTGGGGGCTGTTTTGGTGGGCTGGCTGTTGTTGAATCCTTGGAAGGAGTGTCTCATGATGTCTTGGATGACAGGCTTTGAACATTTACCTGGAGTCTCCTTCTGACCCGAAATAAGAATAGGTCCATGACCCATTATTTAGGGTAATGACACCATGTTTAAAGGGTCAGAAGGAGACTCTAGGTACCATGAAGGGCCTTTGGAAGACCCAAGTCCACCCGCCCAGTCAACCGCGACTTTGGCAGGGTCGGGCACCGCATGTGCGCTTTCAGCTGCACTACGACTCGGTCTTGGCCAAGGTGGATACTGGTCGGGAGAAGCCTCCGACATGGGCGAACAGCGAACGGGTTTCTTTTGGTTTGCAACCAGAAAAGCTGCTCACCCTACTTAAAGGGGCGATCGGGTACTTAGTAAGTGGTCACTAACCACATACTAAGTACCGATCGCCCCCTTCAGTAGAAAGAGGAGACGCCCGCTTGTGATAGGGTTCTGTTGATAAATACTTCAAGCGGAATTGACAGGAATTCGGGTTGGGATGCCTTTCATGCAGAGGTAATGCATCCTTGGACAACCAAGTATGTTGAAGGGCGATGGGTATTCTCGAAAGCTGGATCCATGGAAGCATGCAGGATATAAACCGCACACTTGGGCCTTCCAAACACCAGGAAACATCCCCCCGAAGCCTTCCAAGCACCAGAAAGACCCAGAAACCAATCTTTCCAAAGCCTAAACCACACCACACCCCCAAGGCTTCCCAAGTGGAACCAACGTCCATATTCGACGCTTGGGGCACTCCAGGCTGACGCGTCCGGATTTCGACCCGTGTCCCACAGGTCTCGGGCCACGCGGCGGCGGACTTCGTGGTCTTCGCGGAAGCCCAGGGCAGCGGGGACCAGGAGCCGAGACGACTGCTCTGGGGGGGTTCCGGAAAATCTGGGCGTGGCACCTGACCTGCCGCCCGGAACATGGGTGTGTCTTCAAGGAATTTTATACAACAGTAGGTTGCCAGGGCTGCTATGTTGCAAAAGTCAGTGGAAAACTTCCTGTTACCTTCCCCTTCAAACCCCAAAGATGATACCCAACATCGCTCAATATGTTCTGTGGATTCCCCCGTATTTTGTTTGGGACCATGAAAATTTGGGTCAAGCAACCAGGCTACGGAATATCAAATAATACCTGTAAGGACTGCCCCCCAAGTCAATCGCTTGTTCGTCGAGCTTGTTTGGCAATAGTTTTTGTGTCATGTGTCTTCATTGCCTTTGGGGTTCAAAAGGGAGGTCTTTAAGGGGACTTCTGGTGCAACAATTGAAAGACCAAAGTTTAGTACCTGTAAAGTAGCATCTGGGCTTGCGAATCGAGACTCAACAGAAAGGGATGTTTCTCGACGTTTCCTCATGCGCCTGAAAGTGAGGACCTGCCTCGAACGAGGATGGTCCAATTTTCAGAGATCAAAGGACACTTAGCACTTGGTCCCGATGCGTTGAGCTCTACACCACGAAGTTGCTTCGGAACCAGCCCTCTTCTCCACCTTTTTGTTTAAAGGTTCTCGAAAAACAAAAAGGCTTCTTCGCGGGAAACCCTGTTTTGTTTCTTAAGGTTCTTGGAGTAGAGGGTGGTGTCCCTGCATCTTGCTGCGCGCCGCTTTGCTGGCTGGTCTCGGCTGCCGGTTTTAAGAGCGGGCGCACGGTCGGAACACTGCAACGCAGAGATGTTTCCTGGCTGCGGGCGGCAACCAGCGTCCCGTTGGTTTTTTTTTTTGCTGTTTCTCCCGGAGTTGGGGTCATGTCCAGTCTGGAGTCTGGAGGTCAAAGTCAGAAAAGGGGAGGGGTTTCCTTTTAACCTATTGGAGCTTTGACTTTTGACCAACTAGGGCCTGACGACTGTAAAACATCGTAAGCAATCATGGGCCAATCGCTTGGAACCTTACTTTGCCCCGCTTTCTTTTGCCTCTTTCCGGCACGGCGCTCCCTCCAACAAACGAGCCCCAGAAAATAAGCGCCCTCGCGCTCTCGCGCGCCCCCGTTCGCGCCTCCCAACAAAAAAATCCCGGCGGAGCGCCAAAGGGCGCAGTGCGCAGTGCGCAGGCCCTGCTGCTGCACAACACCCGCATCCGCCCCGAGTGGCTCACGGAGCTCGCGCCGGGAAGCCCAGTGGGCCAGACGGGGTTGCGCGCTCAGTAGGCGGCGCCCCAGGCAAAAAGTCGAGGGAAAACCGAGGTCGAGTGAACCAAAATTAGGGGCCCAGAGGAGAAGTTCTGGGAAGAAAGCCATCGAACCTGGATTGAGTGGGGTCCAAGGATCAGGGGTTCCGAAGTTCCCTTTTTTGGACTTCCAGTATCTTGGTGAAGCCGGCAGTGAACTTGTGAAGGGGAAATCTGGTGGCCCCGGTTTGTTGAGTATCCATGATATCAGGTAACCCTTTGGTGGTTTAACGAGTGTTTTGGATGCAAATCCGAACCTTCAGTTGAAGGTTCCTCCAAACCACCAAACCGCCCAGGGGGTTGGTGATGACCAGGGAGAACAGGACGTTGTAAACCGCACAAATCCTGTGTTCGGAGCCCGGGGTGTAGGAGTCATCACTGGGGTGATGGCCCCAAGACGTTTCCTGACTTCTTTTTTGTTTTGAGTTGGTACCCCTTTGAGGTCGGTTCTAAAGGGAACCCAAAAGGCAACCCACCTATTTTGAGAGTTCCGAATCCTAAAACACCAAGCACCCACGACGAAGACACAAGTTCAAAGCAACCAGGCAGCGAGTGTGTCCTGACGGCCCCTGTTCAATCTGCCTTGAGTCTCCATGACCCTTTAAACATGGGGTCATTACCCTAAAAAATGGGGTCATGGACCTATTTTTATTTCGGGTCATGGAGACTGCAGGTCCCTTGAGCCGGTCACCCAAGTGATTGTGGTTATGTGTCCAACCCCAGTTGTCTCACTTACCTTAGCGGCTCGGAGCCAGCGAATCGTCCGGTTCAACTTAGGTGTTTAGTGGTTCTTACCTGCAGTCTCCATGACCCGAAATAAAAATAGGTTCATGACTCCATTATTTAGGGTAATGACCTTATTTTTTGTCAGAGTCATGGAGACTCTAGGTAGTTGGTTTAGTGGTGCGGAAATTCCACCCACAGTCAAACTGTTAGCAGGGGATCAGTTTGGACAGCCCAGCAGCTTACAACTTACAACTCCATGGTCACAACCCGCAAAACTGGCCTCACCGTGCTGAGTTCGCAGGCCGCACTACTTCAAGCAGATCCGCGCGGGGGAAGCAGCCATGGACCTTTGAGGGAGGCAAAAGGTCGCGCCGCAACGCCTTGCAGCGGGCGGATGTTGTGTCGTCTTTTTTTTTTTTTATTGGGTTTCCCTGCGTGATGAATGAAAAGCCAACTGAGAAGTTATTTATCCTCGTGCTAGAATACCCGCACACCCACGCGCACACACACACACTCTCTCTCTCTCTCTATCTATCTCTGTCTTGCTTCCTTTTGTTTCTCTCTCTGTCTCTCTACACACAAACACATGAGCTGAGCGACCGGCTACTTAGACGAGCATCGGTGAGATCAAACAAGGTAGCGTCGCAGCAATCCCTCGCGAACTAAGACGCAGGTTTCTTAGACGACAAGCCGCCTGAGAATCCATACCGCGCCACGGTCAGTCCAGTTGGGGTTTGCAGAATCTTGTGTGGCTATGAGGTGTGAATATTTTTTGTGAAACTTGCGTGCTGTCGCCAATGTATCACAGCTAAATTTGCACATGATTCACGTGCCACTCAGCCTCTGAAGATGACGTGTGCTTGGTTGTGGCAGAAACATCCGAGCAAATTCATGGTTAGTCTTCCTGAGAACTTTGCCTTCCCTTGGAATCGTATGCAGCCCGTGCCTGCTGCATCCTGTCGGGGGGCACCAATGAAGTGGCAAACTCATGGGAACAGAGTGCAGTGTATCTGGGTTTCTTATGCCAGGGGAACAGAATGGATCCTATTTTCCTTTCACTTTCAATCATACCAAGGCCTCTCAACACGACCCCATGCGAGGTATCCACCAAAACAAAGATCTCCAGGGGGGCAGGGGGGGGGGACAACGGGCAGAGCCCTTGTTTTTCGTCGCTTTGGCTCAAAAAAGCCTTCGGCAGCGGGGGCGGCGCGCGGCGCGGGCGGCCGGGACGGGGGGTTTGCCCCGCGGGCGCCAGGGAGCCAAGCCGAGCCGGTCGCCAGTTGGTACCTTGGGGTCTGCTCCACTTGGCTCGCCGGTTTCCACCTGTAGTTGGAGCAGTGGAAGCTACCTTTCAGGGATTTTTGATATGGGTCTGTCTGTTTTGGAGCTGGTGCCCCTGTTTTGGTTGTGTTTTAGAGGGAGCAAAATCCATTTTCGGGGGCCCATACGAGAATCGCGGTTCCCCTTTTTGCGAGCCTATTTGAAAGGGGGTTAATCTTGACCCCATATCAATCAACCCCAGTTTGTCAATATGGGGGCGTCCCTGTAGTGGGGAATCGTCACTTTTGGAGGGGCCTGGCCTCACCGCGCCAGGCCTTTCAGCTGGCGACTCGACGGAAGTTGGTCAAGTTGTTGCTCCCAATGCAGATGGGTTGCTTAGCCAGGGGATGAAATCCCAAAAAGCCCACAGAAAAATCCCAACCTCAGGATTTCTAAGGAACGCTTGGGGGTCCGATCTCCCGCCCAAGATTTCTCCAAAACCACCTTTTTGTCAAGGAAAACACCGAAAAAGAGATGTTGTTGCATTGCTTCAATGCAACGTCCCAAGGCTCCGGATCCATCGCATTTGGGTTCACGACAATCACATTCCCTAGAGTCTCCATGACCCTTAACAAAAAAAGGCCATGACCCAAAATCAAGGGGTCATGGACGTATTTTTACAGGGTCATGGAGACTCCCGGTCCGACCCCATCGCCCGCATTTCCCGCGTTTCGGTTTCGCGTGAGGCACTCCTCTGCCCCTCGGCCGGCCAAAGGGAGGCCGAGTGCAGACATGGCCTGCGGCCCCAGAAACGATCCGAGGCACTTGTTTAAGGGTATTTTGGTCGAAAACCCTGGTTTTCCCAGGTAAATACCTCCTTTCTTAGTAGAGGGTCGACATGATACCCAAAACAAGTGGGTACTTGGAGTTGGGGGTTGGGCCTACAAAAGTACCCGAACCCTCCAAAGTTCCCTTAAACATGGGTTAGTGCCCCAAAATTATGTTTGAGCGTCCAAGTAGCTTCCATTTGCTGAAATGAGTATTTGTTCTTTCCCCTGGTGGCTTCAATGGGAGTCGATTTCACTGCTCAACCATGTTTTGTTTTCCAGGGGACTGAAATGGGATGTCAGTTTGTTATTGGAAATCCAACCTTGTTTCGTTCACTGAAAATGGTGAACCCAAGGGTTCCATTTTCTTCTCCGGTTTCTCGGCAACAAAACGCGACAATAAGGGCTGACGAGAATGGGTGCAGTGCTGTTGAAACAAAATCCGTCTTGATCGCGCAGCCCTGATTTGTTTGTGCTCAAGTTTGCGTGCTTGGAACGCTCGGCGGGACGCCGATTTGGTTGCGTAAAGTCAAAGCAAAGGGAGGAACAACAACAGGTGCCGGAAACCTGCTCCCAGGTCAAATAGAACTCACGAAGTCAACAAAGACGAGAAAGGGTCAGCACAAAGAGCATCGAGCTCGCTGCGAGCAAAGCGCGTCGGGACACGTCCTGAACTTTCACCGAAGCATCGTCTTAAGGTTCTTAGGTGGGTGTGTTTTTTTTGGGGGGGACCCCCCCCCCAAGGAAACAAACATATTGTGGTTTTCCTTGTGGTTTCCCTTTTGCACCACAAACCAACAGCGTACCCCTCGAAAAAGACACACCGATGTGGACAGGGACATGCGTGTGTGTGTGTATCAAACCAATGGAGTTTGTTGGGTGCTACTCTTGACAGTAATTTTGTGAGCAAGCCCATCACTAAGCTGCCCAATGACTCGCGATGTACCTCCGCGACTATGAGATCAGCTCATTCATGGTCCTTTTCGGAGGGACGAGAATAGGGGACCCACGAAAATCCCTGCAAACACCAGGGGGACTCACTGATTGTCCCATCTCCTCTTGGGGGAACCTTCGCAATTTTGCCAGATTTTTACCATGGCTTGTAGCAGTTTGTTGGAGACTCTTTGACATCACTTGCACGGGGAGTTGTGCAGAAGCTTTCGTTGCCAGACTTAGCCAACATGTCCAACTGTTTGCCCTTTGGGGTTTTCCTTCATTCTCCCTTTTCACCAAGAGTGCACATTTTGCAAGGTCTTAGTCTGGTCAAACACTTTCCAGGACTTAGCTCCAGATGATTTAGTGAACACCACCCGTTGATTTGGCAAATTTAGCAAAGCGCTTCGCCTTTCCCCCCCAACAGCCCAAACATGGCTTCATACTTCCCTTTTGGGGGTTCTCGTCAGAGCCAAGCCACACAGGGCACTCTGAACAATGGCACCCAGTTGGGTTCTTGCCTATGTTCGACTCCCAGGTCAGCCAGGGACAAGGCGCCGAGTTGATCGCTTGAGCAGTTTATCGCATCGAGTGATGGAGGGTGAAGCCTTTTGCCCTGGTTGGGTGTGGCTCGTCCTTTTTTGACACCCCTTTTTTGGTGGCTTAGGGACAGCTACGTGGCAACCGCCTTCTTCATCTTGGGGGTCCGATTCCCAAAAGAAGGAACCACACCGATTTGGGCTGCAGTCAACTTCAAGAGACCCAAAAAAAGGAAGCTCGACTCTTAAAAGGGGGCAGCTTTCTTTTTTTAGCGCAGCTCCCGATACACAGATACACCAGGGCGCAAGTGAAAGCTCCAGAGTACAGATATGTCTTAAGGCAAGGATTGATGCGAGAACCCTTGCCCGTGTTTGGGTGCACATCCTGCGGTTACAAAATGCCTTTCCGCGCACCGCAACAACTAGATGTACTGATTTCTACCCGCTGGAGCCTGCATACAGCCTATGTTCCAATAGACTGGAATGCAGTGAAGGGATGGAACTTGTACGTGTGTGTGTGTGTGTGTGTGTCTGTTTTTGTGCACGTTTTGGTTGCGGTCGCTTCCAAGTAATGAGTTTACCTAGTATCAGAACCTTGATGACAACTACTTTGCGTGATGCGATCACTTTTCCCTCGTCTATCTGAGTTTTCTGACACAAAGTATGTTCACAACACCTTGTGCAGAGGACCTGCAAGACTATCCAGTTGAGTTGAGTGTGCTGTGGCCCATATGCAAGGCGTTACTCAGATGGGGGGCTTTTGGTGGGAATACAAGCGAGGCTGCGTGCGCGCATAGTGCAAACTGTGTTCGACTCTCGTGGATAACCTTGGGTGATCAGATGAGTTTCATCTTTCTGGGTGTGTCCTTCCCCAAGAAACACATGCAGTTTTGCTTTCGGCTTCCCTTCAATACCACAACAAAATATGGCTGTCGTTGGGAAACATTTTTCCCCATTTTTGCTTATTGTGGTTTAGTGGTTGCAATCCAACCACTTAGCTGCTAAAAAAAATGAATTTTCGCTCCCTTCCAACGTCAACCAATGGGTGACCAGATGAGTTTCATCTTTCTGGGTGTGTCCTTGTTTTCGGGCACCACCCCAAGAAACGCATGCAGTTTTGCTTTCGGCTTCCCTTCAAAACCACAACAACACATGGTTGTCGTTTGGAAGCATTCTTCCCAGTTTTGCTTATTGTGCATGGTTTAGTGGTTGAACTCCATCCACTGAGCTGCTAAAAATTGAGATGTTTTGCTCCCCTTCCAACGTCAACCAATGGGTGACCAGATGAGTTTCATCTTTCTGGGTGTGTCCTTGTTTTCGGGCACCCCTCCAAGAAACACATGCAGTTTTGCTTTCGGCTTCCCTTCAATACCACAACAAAATATGGCTGTCGTTGGGAAACATTTTCCCCCATTTTTGCTTATTGTGGTTTAGTGGTTGCAATCCAACCACTTAGCTGCTAAAATTTGAGAATTTTGGCTCCTTCCAACGTCAAGCAATGGGTGACCAGATGAGTTTCATCTTTCGGGGTGTGTCCTTGCTTTCGGGCACCACCCCAAGAAACACATGCGGTTTTCCTTTCGGCTTCCCTTCAAAACCACAACAAAACATGATTGTCGTTGGGAAACATTTTTCCAATTTTTGCTTATTGTGGTTTAGTGGTTGAAATCCAGGCACTTAGCTGCTTTTTTTTAGTATAGTTTTTGCTCCCCTTCCAACGTCAAGCAATGGGTGACCAGATGAGTTTCATCTTTCTGGGTGTGTCCTTGTTTTCGGGCACCACCCCAAGAAACACATGCAGTCTTGCTTTCGGCTTCCCTTCAAAACCACAACAAAACATGGTTGTCGTTGGGCATCATTATTCCCATGTTTTGCGTATTGTGGTTTAGTGGTTGAAATCCAGGCACTTAATTAGCTGCTTTTTTTTTGTAGAGTTTTTGCTCCCCTTCCAACGTCAAGCAATGGGTGACCAGATGAGTTTCATCTTTCTGGGTGTGTCCCTTGTTTTCGGGCACCACCCCAAGAAACACATGCAGTTTTGCTTTCGGCTTCCCTTCAAAACCACAACAAAACATGGTTGTCGTTGGGCATCATTCTTCCCGTTTTTTGCTTATTGTGGTTTAGTGGTTGAAATCCAGGCACTTAGCTGCTTTTTTTTGGTAGAGTTTTTGCTCCCCTTCCAACGTCAAGCAATGGGTGACCAGATGAGTTTCATCTTTCTGGGTGTGTCCTTGTTTTCGGGCACCACCCCAAGAAACACATGCAGTTTTGCTTTCGGCTTCCCTTCAAAACCACAACAAAACATGGTTGTCGTTGGGAAACATTCTTCCCATTTTTTGCTTATTGTGGTTTAGTGGTTGAAATCCAGGCACTTAATTAGCTGCTTTTTTTTTGTAGAGGTTTTGCTCCCCTTCCAACGTCAAGCAATGGGTGACCAGATGAGTTTCATCTTTCTGGGTGTGTCCTTGTTTTCGGGCACCACCCCAAGAAACACATGCAGTTTTGCTTTCGGTTTCCCTTCAAAACCACAACAAAACATGGTTGTCGTTGGGAACCATTCTTCCCATTTTTGCTTATTGTGGTTTAGTGGTTGAAATCCAGGCACTTAATTAGCTGCTTTTTTTTAGTAGAGTTTTTGCTCCCCTTCCAACGTCAAGCAATGGGTGACCAGATGAGTTTCATCTTTCGGGGTGTGTCCTTGCTTTCGGGCACCACCCCAAGAAACACATGCAGTTTTGCTTTCGGCTTCCCTTCAAAACCACAACAAAACATGGTTGTCGTTGGGAAACATTCTTCCCGTTTTTGCTTATTGTGGTTTAGTGGTTGAAATCCAGGCACTTAGCTGCTTTTTTTTAGAGTTTTTGCTCCCCTTCCAACGTCAAGCAATGGGTGACCAGATGAGTTTCATCTTTCTGGGTGTGTCCTTGTTTTCGGGCACCCCCCCAAGAAACACATGCAGTCTTGCTTTCGGCTTCCCTTCAAAACCACAACAAAACATGGTTGTCGTTGGGAAACATTCTTCCCATGTTTTGCGTATTGTGGTTTAGTGGTTGAAATCCAGGCACTTAATTAGCTGCTTTTTTTTGTAGAGTTTTTGCTCCCCTTCCAACGTCAAGCAATGGGTGACCAGATGAGTTTCATCTTTCTGGGTGTGTCCCTTGTTTTCGGGCACCACCCCAAGAAACACATGCAGTTTTCCTTTCGGCTTCCCTTCAAAACCACAACAAAACATGGTTGTCGTTGGGCATCATTCTTCCCGTTTTTTGCTTATTGTGGTTTAGTGGTTGAAATCCAGGCACTTAGCTGCTTTTTTTTGGTAGAGTTTTTGCTCCCCTTCCAACGTCAAGCAATGGGTGACCAGATGAGTTTCATCTTTCTGGGTGTGTCCTTGTTTTCGGGCACCACCCCAAGAAACACATGCAGTTTTGCTTTCGGCTTCCCTTCAAAACCACAACAAAACATGGTTGTCGTTGGGAAACATTCTTCCCATTTTTTGCTTATTGTGGTTTAGTGGTTGAAATCCAGGCACTTAATTAGCTGCTTCTTTTTAGTAGAGTTTTTGCTCCCCTTCCAACGTCAAGCAATGGGTGACCAGATGAGTTTCATCTTTCTGGGTGTGTCCTTGTTTTCGGGCACCACCCCAAGAAACACATGCAGTTTTGCTTTCGGCTTCCCTTCAAAACCACAACAAAACATGGTTGTCGTTGGGAAACATTCTTCCCGTTTTTGCTTATTGTGGTTTAGTGGTTGAAATCCAGGCACTTAATTAGCTGCTTTTTTTTAGAGTTTTTGCTCCCCTTCCAACGTCAAGCAATGGGTGACCAGATGAGTTTCATCTTTCTGGGTGTGTCCTTGTTTTCGGGCACCACCCCAAGAAACGCATGCAGTTTTGCTTTCGGCTTCCCTTCAAAACCACAACAACACATGGTTGTCGTTTGGAAGCATTCTTCCCAGTTTTGCTTATTGTGCATGGTTTAGTGGTTGAACTCCATCCACTGAGCTGCTAAAAATTGAGATGTTTTGCTCCCCTTCCAACGTCAACCAATGGGTGACCAGATGAGTTTCATCTTTCTGGGTGTGTCCTTGTTTTCGGGCACCCCTCCAAGAAACACATGCAGTTTTGCTTTCGGCTTCCCTTCAATACCACAACAAAATATGGCTGTCGTTGGGAAACATTTTCCCCCATTTTTGCTTATTGTGGTTTAGTGGTTGCAATCCAACCACTTAGCTGCTAAAATTTGAGAATTTTGGCTCCTTCCAACGTCAAGCAATGGGTGACCAGATGAGTTTCATCTTTCGGGGTGTGTCCTTGCTTTCGGGCACCACCCCAAGAAACACATGCGGTTTTCCTTTCGGCTTCCCTTCAAAACCACAACAAAA
Organism: Effrenium voratum; assembly: GCA_963377175.1. NCBI lineage: Eukaryota > Dinophyceae > Suessiales > Symbiodiniaceae > Effrenium > Effrenium voratum. Next base: position 140,888 of record CAUJNA010002591.1, read on the forward strand.
CATGATTGTCGTTGGGAGACATTTTTCCAATTTTTGCTTATTGTGGTTTAGTGGTTGAAATCCAGGCACTTAGCTGCTTTTTTGTAGTAGAGTTTTTGCTCCCCTTCCAACGTCAAGCAATGGGTGACCAGATGAGTTTCATCTTTCTGGGTGTGTCCTTATTTTCGGGCACCACCCCAAGAAACACATGCAGTCTTGCTTTCGGCTTCCCTTCAAAACCACAACAAAACATGGTTGTCGTTGGGAAACATTCTTCCCATGTTTTGCGTATTGTGGTTTAGTGGTTGAAATCCAGGCACTTAATTAGCTGCTTTTTTTTTGTAGAGTTTTTGCTCCCCTTCCAACGTCAAGCAATGGGTGACCAGATGAGTTTCATCTTTCTGGGTGTGTCCCTTGTTTTCGGGCACCACCCCAAGAAACACATGCAGTTTTGCTTTCGGCTTCCCTTCAAAACCACAACAAAACATGGTTGTCGTTGGGCATCATTCTTCCCGTTTTTTGCTTATTGTGGTTTAGTGGTTGAAATCCAGGCACTTAGCTGCTTTTTTTTTGTAGAGTTTTTGCTCCCCTTCCAACGTCAAGCAATGGGTGACCAGATGAGTTTCATCTTTCTGGGTGTGTCCTTGTTTTCGGGCACCACCCCAAGAAACACATGCAGTTTTGCTTTCGGCTTCCCTTCAAAACCACAACAAAACATGGTTGTCGTTGGGAAACATTCTTCCCATTTTTTGCTTATTGTGGTTTAGTGGTTGAAATCCAGGCACTTAATTAGCTGCTTTTTTTTTGTAGAGGTTTTGCTCCCCTTCCAACGTCAAGCAATGGGTGACCAGATGAGTTTCATCTTTCTGGGTGTGTCCTTGTTTTCGGGCACCACCCCAAGAAACACATGCAGTTTTGCTTTCGGTTTCCCTTCAAAACCACAACAAAACATGGTTGTCGTTGGGAACCATTCTTCCCATTTTTGCTTATTGTGGTTTAGTGGTTGAAATCCAGGCACTTAATTAGCTGCTTTTTTTTAGTAGAGTTTTTGCTCCCCTTCCAACGTCAAGCAATGGGTGACCAGATGAGTTTCATCTTTCGGGGTGTGTCCTTGCTTTCGGGCACCACCCCAAGAAACACATGCAGTTTTGCTTTCGGCTTCCCTTCAAAACCACAACAAAACATGGTTGTCGTTGGGAAACATTCTTCCCGTTTTTGCTTATTGTGGTTTAGTGGTTGAAATCCAGGCACTTAATTAGCTGCTTTTTTTTAGAGTTTTTGCTCCCCTTCCAACGTCAAGCAATGGGTGACCAGATGAGTTTCATCTTTCTGGGTGTGTCCTTGTTTTCGGGCACCCCCCCAAGAAACACATGCAGTCTTGCTTTCGGCTTCCCTTCAAAACCACAACAAAACATGGTTGTCGTTGGGAAACATTCTTCCCATGTTTTGCGTATTGTGGTTTAGTGGTTGAAATCCAGGCACTTAATTAGCTGCTTTTTTTTGTAGAGTTTTTGCTCCCCTTCCAACGTCAAGCAATGGGTGACCAGATGAGTTTCATCTTTCTGGGTGTGTCCCTTGTTTTCGGGCACCACCCCAAGAAACACATGCAGTTTTCCTTTCGGCTTCCCTTCAAAACCACAACAAAACATGGTTGTCGTTGGGCATCATTCTTCCCGTTTTTTGCTTATTGTGGTTTAGTGGTTGAAATCCAGGCACTTAGCTGCTTTTTTTTGGTAGAGTTTTTGCTCCCCTTCCAACGTCAAGCAATGGGTGACCAGATGAGTTTCATCTTTCTGGGTGTGTCCTTGTTTTCGGGCACCACCCCAAGAAACACATGCAGTTTTGCTTTCGGCTTCCCTTCAAAACCACAACAAAACATGGTTGTCGTTGGGAAACATTCTTCCCATTTTTTGCTTATTGTGGTTTAGTGGTTGAAATCCAGGCACTTAATTAGCTGCTTCTTTTTAGTAGAGTTTTTGCTCCCCTTCCAACGTCAAGCAATGGGTGACCAGATGAGTTTCATCTTTCTGGGTGTGTCCTTGTTTTCGGGCACCACCCCAAGAAACACATGCAGTTTTGCTTTCGGCTTCCCTTCAAAACCACAACAAAACATGGTTGTCGTTGGGAAACATTCTTCCCGTTTTTGCTTATTGTGGTTTAGTGGTTGAAATCCAGGCACTTAATTAGCTGCTTTTTTTTAGAGTTTTTGCTCCCCTTCCAACGTCAAGCAATGGGTGACCAGATGAGTTTCATCTTTCTGGGTGTGTCCTTGTTTTCGGGCACCACCCCAAGAAACACATGCAGTTTTGCTTTCGGCTTCCCTTCAAAACCACAACAAAACATGGTTGTCGTTGTGAAACATTCTTCCCATTTTTTGCTTATTGTGGTTTAGTGGTTGAAATCCAGGCACTTAGCTGCTTTTTTTTGGTAGAGTTTTTGCTCCCCTTCCAACGTCAAGCAAGGAAAAACAACGGGGTACCGGCTCCAAAAAGGCCGAGAGACCCGGGCAACCTCTCCCGGGCTCTCCGCTCCAACCTGTTGGGCTCAAAGCGCTCGGCGCCCTAGACTCTCCATGACCCCATGATTTGGGGGTAGCGACCCTATTTTTAAAGGGCCGTGGAGACTCCAGGTATATCACACAGATAGCAACTCCAAAAGGGGGGACCAATTCTCGCTTGCTTTTTTTTTTTTTGCGGTCGCCTTTGGCCGACAGGCGGCCATGAGGGATTTTCGGGCACCCCGCTCTGGAAGATCAAGGAGCAGCCCGGGCGCCCAGTGGCCCCACTGGGCCCAGTGGCCCAGGGCCTTGGTGCGGAAGAAGCCAAGGGGCTGAGTTCGAGCGAGGGAAAAGGCTCCTATTTTTTCGCTTTTTAATTTAGTATATATGTATATATATATATGCAATGGCTGTGGCTTAAATGTACCAAAGTGGCTTTCAAAAGGTACATGGAACCAAAGACAACCTGCGGTTTGCCCTAGCTGCTTAATCTTGAGCCACACCCAAGTGAAGGTGCTTTATCCTCCCTTTTTGGTTTCAAAGGGAATCTATCAATACGATGTTTCTTTTTTTCCCCCAGGGGCCAAAGGGAAGTTGTGGTGTGCACTTGAAAAGACTCACCTTCAGCCCTTGGTGTGGGCTTCCAAGAACTGGGGTTCCAATGCCAATCTCCAAGCCACCAATCCAAGCCACCAATTTCTTGCTGGTTCGATAGGCAATGAGTTGGAATTGCCAACCGAGCCAAACCATCCATCCTTAGGTCCTAGGGTTTCCTTTAGGGAATCCCCACCGGTTCATTCCCAAAAGACCCGCAAGGTCATTTTTTGTTTATCGCACCAGCAAGTTTTTTGGTGGCTTTGGGAAACCAAAAGCAAAGCCAACTTCTCCATTTCGGGGAAACGCACGAAAAGGTGCCCTCATTTAGGTTGTTCGATGTTCAGTGAGTTAGGGAACCACCGACTTTTTTTTTAAGGTTCCAACTCCGTAATAGGTTTGGAGGTTCGAGCTCTACAAGTACAATAAGCCTGATTGTCCTTTTTCTTTTCCTTTATGTACAGACAGCCTCCTTGTGGGAAAGAGCTCGCTTGCAGCTTGTGGATTTGGGTTTCGTTCTTTTTTGATTTCCGGCTTCGATCTTTTGATGCCTCAAAGAAAGTTTAGGAGGTCGCTACACAAGGCAACATGTCTCCCTCAGTCTCGACTGGTCACACAGACTCCGGCATTTTAGCACATTCATCTTTATCTGAGTTACAATGGGTCTACATGCTCGAGAGGAGATGTTTGGGCATTCGGATGCTTCTTTTGCTTCCCCTGGACATGACCGGAGGACCAGCATAGAAGCCACCTAGCATAGAAGCCACCTCAGGATCTTCTACGGGAAAATTGGCCAAACGCCAAGCTGTGCAGCCTAAAGTAGTCACGCGAATCCCACTTCGGTACCACCCAAGAAGCGAAACAAAAACCGAACCGTCCAATCTTTTGTTTCTCGTCTTTTACACGGGAAATGTCCCATCGAACCCATCTTGTTCAACGATCATCTTCTGGCATCTGCTCCCCTTCTCCCCTTCTCCGTGAAAAAGAGAGACACGCCTCTCCCCTTCTCCGCCAAAAAAAAGAGGGAAAAGAAGCGACGCCCTCCCCCCCCTCTCCGCCCCCTCCCCGGCTGTCTAACCGCGCGCCCCGCGCCCCTCGAGCGATCGAAGCGAGCGAGCGAGGTATGCGGCCCAGCGAGAGGCCTCGATGGCGGAGAGTTTGGCCTATGTGGCCGCCAGGAGGGGAAAGCGGGCCGCTGGGGAGTCGCTGGGGCCAGTGGCGAAAGTCTGGGCCCTTGGGTGGTTTGAATTTGGATTGGTTTGGGTATTTGCGCCCTGGTTCTTGGGGTAAATGGGGTTTCCCGCCTAACCTCACCTCCAAACCACCAATCGAGGGAAGCCTAATTATCAGCAAGGAAAAAGTTTGAGCAGGCCGATATGACCCCCTATTCAAAGGGAAATAATCAGCAAGGACGTTGGGTATGTCCCAATCAACCGAAGATTGCAAGAACACCTTTCACAAACCAAGGTCGAGAGCAGAGATGTCCTTTATTTTGCTTTGCCAATCGACCATAGGACGTATGGCTTGGTGATCTTCTATAAGTCTCGCACATTTTGAAGGAACGCTTTTTTGTTGAAACGTTCAAAGAAAGAAAGCGAGAGAGAGAGAGCGAGAGAGAGAGAGAGAGAGAGAGAGAGAGAGAGAAAGCACATATGCCTGGGCCAACCGCCTGGCCCAGATGTTTGGATGGGAATACCATCTTGCAGCATTCTGTTTACAGAAGGCGCTGGGTATTCGCTTGCTGTACCTATAGTCTCCATGACCCTAAAAATAAGCTCCCAACAGCATGCGGTGCTCTTTTTAGTGCTCGCACCACCCCGCAGCCTTCGCAGAACCTCGTGGAACCATGGTGGAACCCTGGTGGAACCCTCGTGGAACCTTACCTCAGGGCCACACCGGACTACCCCGGAGCCTATCTGGGCTGAGATCCCAAAGCTTTCAGCTGTTGGGGAAAAATGGGGTCATTACCCTAAATAATGGTCATGGACCAATTTTTAAAGGCTCATGGACAAGTTGCCCCTGCGGCAAATTCGTCACCTTCGGCCGAGATGTTTGCCCAAGGAGCAAGCCGATTATTCCGCCCAACGTGTTGGTGGACGGAATTTGCATGGGCGGTGCAGGCAGGGCGCGGAAAGGTTGGAGAGCTGAGGTCAGCCTAAGGATCTCGATTGTTTTTGGTCCCTCAAATCTGCTTGTTTTCAAGGGCCCCTGACAGGTCGGGGTTCTCCATTGGAGGGTCCAGAGGTGTGCATTGCAGGGGGCATGACCCTTAGGGCAGCTCAATTTGTGGCCCATGGAGCCGAACCAAGCGGTCCCCATTGAGACTCACATGAGAGTCTGGCTTCGATTTTGGGTGCTCGCAAAGGAAGCCCTAGCTGCTTTCCTTTTGCCATCGGTCCAGAGGTTCCCAAGTTTCAAACATAGACAAGTTGAAGCCGTTGCGTAGGACGAACTGCGGATGGTTGCGAAATCCATTCGCAAAATGAAACCATGGGAATGGAACCGTGACGTTTGTGTTTGCGTTGGGGAATCGAGTAACACACCGTTGGGTTTCTGAGCTCGGTGGTGCGAAATCAAGGGATTTCGCAACCATCCACAGGTCAACATGCTATTCAAGTATGAATTGATGCGCCAGCTGCCAACGTGTATAATATATATATATATATATGTATATATATATATATATGTGTGTATATATATATATGTATTAGTTTGCGGGGAAAGTACTTATTAGAAGGGTCTAAGGGGGTGCCAGCACCCCGAACAAAGCTCTTCACATCAATCGTATTGACGCCAGTGTCTTAGACATTGGTGTTGCGTCCACCTTGAATTCTCGCTCCAAATGGTCGACTCAAATACGCCTGAACCCTCAAAAGTCCCTGACACATGAGTTGTAGCTGCCAAATTATGGGTTGAATTCTTCTTTCTTTCTTTTGTTGGTGTAGTTTGAGGGTCCAGGCAGTCGTTTTTACTTTAGCAGTGCTTCGTGAACGTGTTGTTTTGTTCCAATTTTTCTCGATGCAACAAAAACAGATCCTGAGGGGAAACAGTCCTAACGTCATCATACGTACACCGACAAGTAATTTGGACGTCTCATGTATGTGCACCTATGTGTATGATAAGAGAACATATCACAGAACAGGGACCATTGTTTTTTGTGTCAATGGGCATCAATTATCGAACTGCCTCAGGGAGCAAAAGCGGTGCTGTCAAGACAGGCTTGGCCACTTGTACCCTTCAAAGTCAAGTCATCTGGCTCCCTTTTGTGTTGGATTTTGGGTCTAGCTTGGATTCTGGCACCTTTGCGCTCATTTGCATGCGGATCGGCCACCGATGTCGTATGCAGGTGCCACGAAACCGTACACCAGGCATGCCCTTGTGAAGGACGGGTGAGCGCGTGGCATGGCCAGCGGGACGGGGCTGTGGAGTGTCGACGATTTGGGGCCTGAGAGTCCCCGCGGCCTTGACTCGACTGCTATTGGGTAACGGATCTTTAGACTTTAACTATTTGGGAAATCAAGCGGGTTTTCCACTAAGCCCACACAAAGTCAAACTTTTTGCAGAGGGGTCAACAGCAACCAAGTTAACAGTTCGGAGATAGGAGCTTCAACGGAACCCGACGGAGGCTCACTGTGACAGGAGCTTGGTTCAAGAACGCCATGCCAATGGAGATGTTCCCATGCCAAACCTCGTGTGCCGCCTTCAAGCCATGCCTCCTTTTTGTGGGCAAGTCTTCACTGGGCCAGGCCGTTTGACACGCCCATGCCCTAGGGTTCAACCCCCATCAGAAAGGTTGACCCAACTTGCATGACAATCCTGAGCGGTAAACACTGGCGGTTACAGGAACCCAACCCTTGTTTTATCTATTGCTCTAGGAAGCTTTCGAGAACACCTGGCTGGTGTTGGGTTTTGGTGGTTATATTCTTTCGCTTTCCTGGTTTTACTGGTGGAAGCTGAATCCCGGGCTATGGGAAACCGACTTTGCTGACCAACCGGCCAGCTGATCTTCGGAACTTGAGGACCTGAGGAAGGCAGGCAGCTCAGAGGAGGGCTAAGGCGTTGGAACGGGCGGGTTTGGTTTCTAAATCGGAGCCCAACCCCCCCCCAAAAAAAAAAACACACGGTGCTTTCCTGGTTGTGTCCCTTTAAAACCATTTTTTATCAGGTGCTTACCTGGTTGTCTCCCTTTAAAGCCCAAAAATATTACTGTATTGATTTATGTATGTTTAAAGGTGCTTTCCTGCTTGTGTCCCTTTAAAACAACACCACAAAGGGTGCCCTCACAAATAGGCGAGCCGCCGCTATGTACCATGGAAAAAATGACCCTCTTGGGGTAGCTCTGTTCCGTCTCAAGTTTATCTTGCAGAACTGTTGTGAAGGACATGGCCTGGGAAATGTTCTGCCTGCGCACACCACACAAGAAAGTGGGGTTCTCTGACCAAAATTCTGTGCCACATTTGATATGGGTACGGGCCAAAATTAAGCCACCAGGAATTGGACCGCAGGTTTTACTCCTTGGTTCCATTTACCAGGGTTCCATTTTGGGTGCCTATTTTTACCCACTGCCATATGGACCCTGTCTTGAGCACTGCCTTCGGTTTGCGGGGAGCATCATGTCGAGATCCGGCAGAGAGCCCAGTGCGGGCTAGGCGAGCCATCCTGTTTTGTTCTTTGTTTTTCCTCTGGGTGATAGGTTTGGAGACGTTTTGCACCCGGAACAGCAGGATGGGGGAGATGTTTTTAGTGGGGATTGGGATGTTCACTGGGGGTACGATTTGGATTTTGACCCACAGCCATGTTGGCAGATTCTAAGTGAATGTAGCGAGATCGCGGTCCAGCCGTTCCAGTCACTCATTTGGGCCGATCGGGGGAAGCACGCAACAGCCCTGCATTTACCACATGCCTCCACTTGTGGGCGCACTTGACACGCGACAGCGTTGCCAGACCACAACAAACCTCATGGTTGGTTCAGTCAACCATGGCGGTACTTTCTTCGGCAGTCATTTGAAGCGGGGGGCAAAATGGTCGTCCCTTCCGTTTTGCTATGGAACATGCTCGAACTTCCTGGAGAAGAAACGCAGTACCCAACCGAACCATGGCCATTTCATGGGAAAATGAGGATCGACATGTCACAGGCTGGCTCATCTAGTTCAAGAAAGAGAGGATCTCGACCTCCCCCCCAAACCCCTGCGGAAAGGTTCTAACAGAAAATCTCTACCTGAGTCTCCACGACCCTTTAAAAACAGGTCCATGCCCCATTACTTAGGGTCATGACCAACCATTTTTCATTCGGGTCAGAAGGAGGCTAAGAGATTGTCTCTGTGGAAGTTGTTCTGGCCACCTGATCCTTGGGTTTCGATCCGATCCAGTGGGATCCGTCTGGATTGAGGTGGCGGACCGATCAAAGGTCGACTTGCCCATGACGGGGCTCTTCGCAGACCAGGCGAGGCAGCAAAAACCCTCTACAAACAGGTAAGTGCAGCGTGGTACGGGACCAATCCACCAAAAAAAGGGGCCGGATATATCCGTCCTTTGAACATTGCACCCTTGTTTGCATGTTCGTCTTGGGAGGGTACCTTGGAAGATCAAGAAAGCCTCTTCAGGGGACCTCCGGTCAGTTGCCATGTTTGTGGGGGGGGTTCATTTGATGATCAAACGGGTTGATTCTGACTCATTCTTTTCGAGTGCTCCAAAGGTCCTGGGTCCACACCGGTCCCTGGGTACCTGGCTACCCGGGTGAGAGTTGGGTGGAAACGAGGTGTCCCTATGTCGGTAAACCCTGTTGGGCCATTTTCCCGTGCGTCCATTTGCTTCAGAATGTATCGTGTTTTTCCCCTGTTGGATTTCATGGCATCTTTCACTGCTGGACATGTTTTCTTATTTTGTCTAGGGCACTGAAGCCAATGGAAGCATGGGAAAGCAAAAGGAAAGCGTGCCACAAGCAACCTTCGATGCGGAAAGCCGGCCTGTTAATTGTTTTGGCATGGCTTTGGGTAATTTACCCTCCCCAAAACATGGAATCCACCGTTCCACAAACATAGAGCCTGCACAGGGACCGGTTCCTGGAGGATCATTTTCCTTCTAAGGGGATGCGCAGATTACCAAGTGTTGAATACTCATTTGGCCGAAGTGGAAGTTCCCAGGGTAAAAGAGAAAAACATCTTTGGACATGGGGTCAAACGGGGAATCAAACAGTTGTCCACAAAAATAAAACGTGTGTTTCAAGGCATCTGGCAGGCAGAGCTCTGCCAGATTTCCTGGCTGGCAATGGTGTATGGTTGTTCTAAATGCAATATCTTGGCAAGTCCCCACACACACACGCGCGCGCTTGTGTGTGTGTTTGTGTGCCAAAACGAGGGTCTCCCTTGACTACATGACCTCAAAACCCGACCCCTATATGGATATGCGTCTGGTCGGTCAGGGTCTGACGAGCTTTCTGCCGTGTTTTTCTTGGGCTGAATTGGACTATGATCCTGGTTTTCTTTTGGCCCCCCTGCCTTGTTGGCCCCTTCAGAAGTGGTGTTTGTGGCAAAACACATTGGCCCCAAAAAGCGAATGCTTCCTTCGAACCGAGGCACCCATAGGCCTTTACGCGCTCTTCGATGGCCAGTGGGGACCTGAGTCCTGAGTGCGGCCTCCAAACCTCTGCCACAGATGGGTACCTAGAGTCTCCGTGACCCTTTAAAAATGGGGTCAGGGGTTATGACCCCTTTTTCTAGGGGTCATGGAGACTCTAGGTATGTGTTTCTTGGGTATTTTTTGTGTGGTGGTTTCAAAGGGAAGCCAAAAAGGAAATATAAAAAAAGTCGGGGTCCCCAAATTTTGAGACACAGCCAGATGGGTCCTTTATCTCACTCCCCGAGCTTTCAGCTTTTCGAGTTTGGAGCAGTTTGGACAAATCAAACGTGTGGACTTGTTCTGGCCAATCCACTCAGGAAGCGAGTCATTAGCAGCTTGAGAGGGGTTCCCCTTTGCTGCCTGAATGGTCGGAGCTGCACTTGTTCCTACGCAATGAACAAGGCTCAGGTTGCCAGGGTCTGGATGCAGCCGTGAAAAAACAAAACTGCGCCAGCTCGCTGACACCCACCATCAGCTAGTGCCAGTGCCACATGGCTGTGTTTTTCTTTTCCCCTGTTGGTTTTAAAGGGAGTCTATCACTACTGGAAATACGTTTATTTTTTCCAGGGGTCTTAACCAAATGGAAGACCACGAAGGCTATGAGTATGCGAACTGAAGGAGAGCAGAGTTTGGGGGGAAGAGAAGTTCTTTGTTAAACCTTCAGGTCCGGGTTTGCAATGCGGCGGTGTGGGCGCTTTGGTTTGAAGGCCCAATGTTTGGACCACTGTCAAATGCACATGATACTTGTATATAGTCTGTTCCCAAACCCTGCAAGTGCCGCCTTTTTTTTTCAGAGGGTTTAGACCATCCACTACCGCGCGGCTGTTGCTGTTGTCGTTGCCTTTGGTTGGGGCTGGGTGTGAAGTTCGCAACTGAAGGGCTCACTTTCGTGGCAAAACGCCTGCCAGATTTTAGACGGATTTGAGCACCCAGGAAATGGGTGTGGATCAATATTAAGCCAGGAATTGGACCTTTCATATATTAAATCGTCCATGTGTCCATTTGCCTTGGCAAGCCATTTTGGGAGTTGCCTTATTTTTGACCGGCTGACAGCCACATGAGGCTGCGCCCCGTTGGGCCCCTTGGCGCATCGCATGGCGAGGTCCTCTGCTTCCAGCACGCCGGGGAGTTTGGCCGCCGAGCCCCGGGGCCCAGGGGTCCGGGAAGCCATGCAGCTTGGGCTTGGAGCGGTTCTGGCTGGTTTGGTGGTTGGGTTTTTTAGTGGCGACCTTTGGACCTGTTCACTTTCCAAGTTGGCAACCATTTTTCATGGCCCCAAAAGGTGAACCAAGTTGGGTTTTCAGTGAACTCCCGTCTTGGTGTTTCCAGCCTTTCGGCCGGTTCCTGAGGTGTTTCTATTTGTTTTTTTCGGCCGCTTGGTTGTGTTTCTTTTTTTCACCCGCAAGCTAAACTTATCGATCTGAGGACAGCCCGGTGTCCTTTTGTCCTTTTCTCAGTTCTCCAAAGCGAAGCGACCTTTTGATTCCAAAGCGAAGCGACCATTTGTAGTCGCGGCCCCAAAAGGTGAACCTTTCATATTTCTGCGTCCTTTGGGCAACTGAGTTGTAAGTCCAAATAGGAATGCCCTGTTGTTTTCCCTGGAAATCCACTGGGGGGTCTGAATGGTTTTACAGGAAACCAAGAGGAACCACAGAGGTCCGCTATTTTGAGAAACACCAAAATGCCAGGGATACTTTCAGTACCTAAGTAATTTGAATGGGAAAGTGGAAGACTTTGAAGCCGAATGATCAAAATATAATGTTCAATTGTCCTTTCCCGGGGACAAACTGTTCTACTCAAAGGACATGGTCCGTTGAAGCATCCGTTTGCATCCGAAAGGCGAAACCACGATGTTGATGATGTCAATGATTCCAACCACACGGGGACAATGCGCATGTTTTCCAATGTGATTCCTCACATCATGAAAATATGTGTGGTTTGGAGCCTCCAACATCCCATGTCAGTTGGGGGCAGCGGTTGAACATTGGATGCCAGACAACTTCGACGCGGCATATTCGTTACTTTTTAAGCATCCCTCAATGGTTTTAGGTATTGCCGTTGTTTGTGTATTTTTTCTTTCGGGTACCCTTTTTTGTGGTTTCAAAATGAACACCAGAAGCCAAAACCACCATCTGGGGTCCCATTCCAGAAAAGCGACACGCCCTTACGGTGTTTCAGCGTTGCGCGGCCCGCCGCGCATGCTTTGGAAGGGTGCAACTTCAGCCGGGTCTTTCGAGGGTCGCCTCCAGAGCTCCTGGTTGACCCGAAGCTTCGGGCGGCGCCATTTTCCCTCCGGTTGGTACATTCCCAAAGGGTCCCTTGGTACCTTTTGAGGAGGTACTTAGACCTCCTTTTACTCCCCAAAAGCCATCCTCATGAAGTACTTGGACCCTCTGGGATTGTTGTTCTCATGATTTTGAGGCAATGGTATGGAGTAACGAAACGTTGTTCGGATCATGATTTTTGCTGTTTCTGGGGGCTATCAGAAGCTTGGGTCCTTTTCCCTTTAGCCCACTTAGAGGGTGACTTTGACAATGGTAAGATCATGGGCCCATTACATATTCCAAGTAGGGGAAGAAGAGACTAGCGCACGTGTTGCATTCTTTTCTTGCGGATGGATGCGGGTTCCGCCAAGATTCCCGGTATCCACCTCCCGAGTCAACTTGTGCTGACCTGTGGATACTCCTGTGACACGCAAGCAGAGGATGGGAGTTGGGGTCCCGGGTTGGCACGCACAGAGCGTATCTCTTCCTGTCCGGGTGGCGTATGTTTTCGGGTGCCATGTGCTCGAGGTCAGACAGAATCTTAGGAACTTCGAGAACATGTGTGTACTTTCCCTTGTTGGTCTCAAAGGGAATCTATGTCACTGGAAATGCGTCCATCTTTTTCAGGGGGCGCAAACGCAAATGGACTCAAATCGGCCGGCTTTTTTTTGCCAGTACCTGGAGTCTCCTTTTGACCCTTTAAACAAATGGGTCCATGATTTCATGATTTTGGGAAATGACCAACCATTTTTCTTCACGTCTCTGAGGAAACTCCAGGTAGCTTGAATCGGGCACATCTCCAAAGCGCCGAGGTACTGTGCCAAGAACTTCCACAAGAAGGCCGGATCGACTACAGGTTCTTGAAGTTTCGGTGGCAAGTTTCGGTGGCAAGACACGAATCGTCACATCGTCCAATTTCAGACGAGTCGTCCATCGGAAATCTCGGGCCCGAGAAAATGGTCATGTGATGTTCAATGCCTGAGTCTGTCAGATTGCCTTCTGGAGATGGCAGAGTCTTTGTTATGATTACTATGAGGGCCGAAACAAGTGTAAATGTGGATTGGGGGTACTATCCATTTTCTGTCCATGCTCCCCAACTTCAAACATATCTCCCTGAGTCTTGGACTTTGTACTTCTTTTGGGCATACCCTTGTGGCAAAGAAGAAGCTTTGGGCATTGGCCGATCCACGTGCGAAAGTGAGGGACCGACATTTCCCGTTCTCGGGATGCGGACTCTGGCGGATGTGAGGGTTCGTTGCCCCCATGCCGGGACGGAGATTGTTTTGAGACAAAGTGCTTGGAGCTCAGCTTGCCATGGTGGGCTCTGGACTCCTGCATCGTCGGCTTCCTCCTGGTGGTTTGGAGCCGAATCCGTGCTTTGGCGGTTGTCGGTGGTTTCCCACTTACCCTCAGAGCCAGGGACCTGTTCAAATCCAAGCCGCCGGGTTCCGAACCAAAAAGGGGGAACCCTGACATTGGGCGGTCGACTGAAAACCACATGGGTCGATGTCGTGCACCCTAAGGCCATGGGCCAGTTGTCAGCCTTTGCTAGGATCCTGTGAGCTTGTTTCAAGGCCAGCCCCTCTTATATGGGTGGCTGGTCTTGGTTAGGAATACCCCCCCCCCAAAATGGCGTACCTTTCAAACCACAACGGGTACTCTCCAAAAAAACCACCCATATCTTTCTGGGGTCATTGTTTTGACGGTTTCTGGGGGTTGTCAAAGTCAGAAAATAGGGTTATTTCCCTTCAACCCACCACTTGGGGGGTGACTTTGAACATGGTAAAATCATGAAGCCAGTCTTTTCCGGGACTAAAGCCTCGCTGAGAGCCCGGATCAAAACCTTCAATGCCAGAGGCGGGGGCGCCAGGTGATGGACAACATCTCAAGTCTACCTCCGAACTGCACCAGCGAGACCTATGTGAAGGCATCGAGTGGTGTCTCCTCGCGGGCGATCGTTGAAGTTCACCACAGTCAGGTCCGACAGGTGGACAGTTGAGAGTGAGCGATGGTCCTTGAAGGTCACCCACAGTAAGAGGTCGACAGGTCGACAGGTGGATAGTTGAGGGCGAGACAGTTCTTAAAGGGTCGCAAAGGATGAACATCAGTGATAGCTTTGTGTGCCGCTCTAAGGCCATCTAGGTACAACTTGCACTTGTGGACAGATAGTAGAAGCTTCATGGCTTGCAAAACTGGCGTTTGGATATGGCTGACTCGGAGATCACACATCGCCTTGATTTCTGCGCGCAAAACAATTTCAGCGACAGCAAAACTTGAGACATATGGAACTTTTTGAACATTGTATTCCCGAATGGCTGTAGGATTTGCCTTGACCAGGGTATGAGAGAGGCTGGAAGGATATGAGGATTATTTTTTTGTGATTGGTGATGCTGACCAGGACGATGCTAACAATGAATAACAATGGTGATGCGGGCGAATTGACGGATGCACCCTTGGGAAACCCGTTTCGCCTCTGCGACCGAATCTGCGCTCGCTGCGCCAAGACGCGCCTGGTAGGCCATTGGCTGAATTGGGGGCTGGCCGCAGGCAATCGATTCCGCTGGCACTGCGGAAAGGAACTTGCCGAGGAATAAGAAAGGACAACCCAAAAGCTGCCCAGGCAGCTCAGCAAAATGGTTATACGACCTAATTTGTATGTACCTAGAGTCTCCTTCTGACCCGAATCTAAAATGGTTGGTCATTACCCTAAATCATGGGGTCATGGACCCAATTTTTCAAGGGTCATGGAGACTCCAGGTGCGACCTAATTCGTATGTAAGTTGGAGTCCAAGAAATCAAATAGGGAACCACGAGCAACGCGATGCCACAACATCAGCTGACCCCCTCTCTGGCAATGTGGGGTGTTGGCCAAGGGTTTCTGGGAGCCTGGGCCTGAGCGAAATTTATGACGACCTCACAGGGCCTCACCCCAAATTGCGGTTTATGTGGGGAATAGCCCCCCCACCCACCTGATTTCAGGTTGGTGAAATAGTAGAATCCGTAGAATTCACCCAGATGGACCCACAAGTGCACCCTTCGGAAAGTGCACCCCTGTAGCGCACCGCGGCATAGCGACATCCGCCTGATTTGGATCTCAAGCGGCGAAACCGACAGAGGCGGAGGTGTGTTTCGCGGTCGAGTGCCAGAAACTTTTGAAGGCGAGGGACCAATTTGCCTTCTGGATAGGGGAAAGCACTTGGTGCTTTGGTGAGGCAGGCGCTCAATGGTGTTTGTTAATGCCCCCGTACATGGTAGAGTTATATAGGATTCATATTTAGCCGCCGTTGGCGTGTTCCGCCGGCCACCCGGCTGAAGCAGGGGGGGGGAAGGGATGCTGCCACTGCGCGAGGAATCTTGCGGCGTGGCTGGATGCAACGTGTGGCTCTCACGCTTCTTTTCCTGTCTTGTGCACCCCGCAACCAGCCGGTCTCACTTTGGCCTTGGTCCGGTCTCAGCACTCCCTTGCAGCTGCAGCCCGAGCAACTTGCCCATGTCTGACCTTCAAGTTCACACAGATGATGCTATTGGTGTCTCATTAGAAGGAATTCTGGCGGCGACTGTCACTCCCGCGTGTGGCACGGCTGAGGCACGGAGCCACGTCGAGCTCAATGCAGCAGAACTCCAGAAGATGGCCGCCGAGCGGTTAGAAAAAAGGGCTGCCCGAGGAAGGCAAAGGCAAGAAACCAGGTGCTTGGAAATCAGAGAAGTAACCGCAGAAATGAAATGTTTGTTGGCAACCTGAGGATGCTGGTGAAGCTGGACGTGGCTCCGGGCCTCAGCCGTGCCACACACGGGAGTGACAGTCGCCGCCAGAATTCCTTCTAATGAGACACCAATAGCATCATCTGTGTGAAATTGAAGGTCAGACATGGGCAAGTTGCTCGGGCTGCAGCTGCAAGGGAGTGCTGAGACCGGACCAAGGCCAAAGTGAGACCGGCTGGCTGCGGGGTGTACAAGACAGGAAAAGAAGCGTGAGAGCCACACGTTGCATCCAGCCACGCCGCAAGAGCATAGTAAAATGAAGGAGGGTGTTTTGAAGGTTAGATCTTCTCCGCTCTCCGAGCTATCTGCCTCGGCCACAGCGCCAGACAGACGCCGCAAGCTGCGAGCAGTGGGAAAGGCGCAGCAACAACAGCACGAACAAAGACATCCAGAACGCAGGAGCAGCGAGGGTAGGTTCAATGTCCGCTCTCCGCGGGTTTGCCGAGGGAGATGCCCTTGCGCAACCAGTAAAGAGACACTATAGCCTCTGACAGGAAAAAGAAAGCAAGACAGAGAAGATATGGAGAAGGGCCGGGAGGACCGACAGTAACCCGTCGCAGTGGACAACATGCGGCAACGACAGCGCGGACAACAACAGCCAGAACCCTTGAGCAGCGAGGGTGCGGCCAATGTCCGCTCTCCGCCTTGCGCAGCCACTAAAGAGACACTATAGCCTCTGACAGGAAAAAGAAAGCAAGACAGAGAAGATATGGAGAAGGGCCGGGAGGACCGACAGTAACCCGTCGCAGTGGACAACATGCGGCAACGACAGCGCGGACAACAACAGCCAGAACCCTTGAGCAGCGAGGGTGCGGCCAATGTCCGCTCTCCGCGGGTTTGCCGAGGGAGCGGCCTTCGCCAAAAGAGAGACGATAGATGCAGATGGGAAAAGAAAGCAAGACACAGAGATGGAGGGAGAGGGGGGGAGGGGGGGGGAGGGTGGGGGGAGGGGGGGGGTGGGGGGGGGGGGAAGGTGGGGGAGGGGGGGGGGGTAGCAAATCCGTCGCAAGGGAAAGTCTAAGCAACAACAGAAACAAGAACAACAACATCCACACGACGGCAGGCCGGCGGATTTCAAATCCCACCGGCTACCGATGTGAACACCGGATTTTCATTTGGCCACGTTCCAATCATGCTAAGCCGCCCATTGTTCAAAGGACAGTAAAGGTTGGTCTTTTTCGCCAGGCACCTACCTGGCCCCTCAAACTACCGCTAAAAGTGGGACTTCACCCCACAATTTTGGGCTATATCTCATTTTTAAGGGAATTGTGAGGGTTCAGGACTCAGTGCTGAGGATGCGTGGGGCTCTTTTGTCTTGGCTTGGGTGCAGCAAACGCCAGGCCGCGCTGGTGAAAAGTTTCGAGGACCTCGACAAGGAGGGGGGCTCGTTTTGGACCTGTGATGCTCAAGGGAACACCGCAAAAACAAAGGCATGGTTGATGAATTGGGGAGGGTGCCCGGTTTTAGTGGGGATTCATCACTTTTGGAGGGGCAGACGCCCCTGTTAAAATGGATTTATCAAATGAAGCGTATCCCGTATCCCATATTGACAGACTACATCATGCATCTATGCATTTGCTTGGGCTAACAGGGGCTTTCATGAATAATCAAAAAAGTGCTTATGCAGTTGAGAAGACATTGGCACGGAGCGCCCCTTGAGTCTCTGGCACGGCAAGATCTACTGTTGGGAACAATTGGGTGCCTTTGTGGCATGATTGCAACCTATAGTTGTCGGAAGGTGTAGTTGACCAGCCCTAGTCATAAGACTCATATTGTGACATGAAGAACCCCTTCCTGGCTAACCACGAACAACAGTGAGCCCCTCCGAGTGCTTAGGTTTTTGGGTTCGGTTGGTGGCGCGTCTCATCAGCTTCAAGGGCCAGGCAAATGTGTGGCCAGAAACGCTTCCAACACGCATCTCGAATCCAGGCCAAATCCGATTTGGTTGGTCTTGCACTGGTGGACCCAAATTAGCTAGTTGCCATTTGTTCCTTCCGTTTGCCTTTAAAGCCACAAAAATAAGTACCTTCTGCAACAAAGCACACCCATTTGGTCGACCCACCTGAAGGCCCGTCCCTCCTGGCTCAGGAGCTACTGGAGACCCAGCCAGACATCCAGGAGAGGAAGTTCCACAACACCGAGATGGGAACTTGTTGGTTGAAATGGGCACCCCCAAAACAACAAACCCGTAAACCAAGATGGGCATGAGGTTTAACCAGTCACCCTTAAATACATCATTTGAGTGGGAGTTCATGTCCAACCTAGTTACCCGTTAGATTTCACATCCGTATGGGTGTGTATTTCATTGAGATACCTTGCTGGCAAGACCCCTCTGCAAAAAGTTTAACTTTTTGTGTCATGGACCTTTCCGGGGGGGCTATGCGGGGACGGGGGCTATACCATAAGGCTATAGGGGGGGTTATACCATAAGCCCAGGATAAGCCAAGGATAAGCTAAGAAGGGATAGCCCGCCTCCCCATAGCCCCCCTTCAGAGTCCATGGTTGTGGGTCCAATGGCTGGGGAACCAAAAGCTGGGCTAGTGAAGAATGTAAGTCGACATAAGTCGACACACAAAATGTCCTCGGAGCTGTTCCAAGTCATTCCCCTCAATTTTGGTTCGCGTTGGCTTAGAGTTCAACCGCATAGTCGGGGTGCAGGTTCCGTGTCTTTACCCCTGGCCCCAATTCGGGAGTTTCGGGGTGTCTCAAAATTATTAACGCCCAAACAAATGTTTGGTTCCTCTACGCTGGATGCCCTGAATACTGCAAGCAAACCAGCCACAAACCATGGTTGAATCTACGTTAAGTTTCCTGTGTTACCACTTGCAATATTCAGTTGGCATCCACGGAGCCCTCTGGTTACCCCTTGAGGACGGCTGCGGCGCTGCTGTCGCGCTCTTGGTCGGCCGGGGGCCCATGTTTTATTTATTAATTCATGGGTTCGATGACTGGGAATTGGTTGGTCTTCTGAGGAATTGGCTTAGTGTTTGTGTTTGGAATTGTACTTATGGTGTTTTTTCTGTTTGTTTTTGAAGGTTAGTTGCATGTTCATTTCCGACCCCCACCCCAATTGTTCGGGGTCCTATTTTTTCTGGAAAGAAGAACGCCAGGGCGGTTTCAATCAGGGCTCGATGTTCACTAGCTGTGGCTTTGGTCTTTCTTGACAGGAGAGGTGAACTGCTGTGGACCATGAAGGAATTGCTTGGCAACTTGCCATGCTGGCAAGCGACTCAGGGCGAAGCACGATCCAGTGACTATCCAAGTAACCCCTTTTTTGGGGGAGGGTTCCAAAATAGACTACAGAAAAAGAAACGGTACCCGTATTCTAACCTCTCTGCTGGAGGACCTAGGTAAGGTTGTTTAGGGCGTGAGGCGGACCTGGCACCAATGTCAGAGCCCCTGCCATCCTTCTGCACAGAAGTTGAAAGGGAAGGCCCCGAGACGCTCACAGCTTCTGCTCCCCATCACCTTGTTGCCACTGCACCCGGAGAAAAAGAAACGGGACGCCTGGAGAACGACCAAACACAACATCAAAATTAAAGCTGTAATTTCGGAGGCCCAGTTCCAGTTCGTGGTCGGGATGGCAATCAACCACCAACCAGTTCAGAGAGGAACCGGCAACCATTCCTCCAAGGAGTCTTCCGAACGCCCCCTTAGCCAAGGCTTCCCTTCAAAGCGAGTATGGTTTTCCACCACCTACAAACCAATACCTAGAGCCCTAGAAAAGGGGTCACAACTCCAGGTACCCCCAAGTTGGAGAATCAAGATAGATAGAGCTAAATATGTATATATATATATATGTATATATATATATATGTGTCTATATATATATATATGTATATGTTTTCATAAAGGCATAGCCGGACTTCTTGAGGTCTCCACGGGGCGGCGTGAGCAGTTTCGGTGGTACTGTCCGAGTAGCATTGCGCTACTCCATCCCATCGCCTTATATATATATATATATATATGCCTAGAGTCTCCATGCCCCTTGAAGAATGCGGTCATTACCCTAAATAATGGGCTCATGGACCTTTTTGTAAAGGATCATGGAGACTCCAGGTATGTGTGAATATATATATATATATCTGCATAATACTCCCCCTTTCCAATTTGTTTCTTGGGGCCCGGTATTGGTTAGGCACCGACACCGGCCAAGGTTTCCATTTTCCAAGCAAATGATTCGCAGGGGACGTGCTCTTCTCCGCAGTGCTTGGTCTTTGCGACGGGCTCCTCTACGAGGCGCCGGCCTCGACGCTGCGCTTCTGACCGGTCCCGGGTACTTAGATGGTCTGGCGGTTGGCTAAACTAGTAGCCCTGGTTGTAACCCACTTACAATGGTTGTAAGTCCCCTGTAACCAGCGTTACCAGCCATGTAGCTAACCCCCAGACCGTCTAAGTACGTGGGATTGGGATATCGGGCACGGGAGGGGGAGGGCGAAGATGGAAGCGCTTGATTTCGAGCTTCATTCGTGCCAGAGCAGGGATGTGTTGTGTGTGTCTTCATTTTCTCGAAGTGGAGTGAAGGCAACCCGAAGTGGCGTCGACATTCTCGCGGATTGCCAAGCTGATGGGGCGAGAGTTTCAAAGTCAAAACCGAGCCGATCGGATTGGTGAAGGTCCCGAAATGGTGTGCGCAAAGAAAGCCCAGCTGTTGCCACATTTGTCTGCTGCCTGTTTGTTGGCCTGGCGATTGGTAAGACTCAGCCGGATGGTTTGGGGATGGACTTCTGGTCATTGAAAACGATGTGTCGGCAAGGCGGGAAGACACCCTGCAAATCCCAAACGATCCACAAGCAAGACTCTGACACGGGCGGATGGTAGGCAGGTAAAAGCCGGGTTTCCGAGCCATTTCCCTTTTTGGCACCTCGAACAGTTGCGATCGTTTCAATGGACACCAGCAGTAATTCGCCAAGAGACCCCTGTGAAAAGGGTTGGCTCGGGCAAAAGCGGCGACAAGCTGAGCTTCCCAAGGAAGCCACGAGTCTCCCCAAAGAAATCCCGCCAGGTGGACGGCAAAGTCAAGCAGCTGGGGAGAACGCAGGCGGGAAGCCGAGAGCCCGGGGAGCTGGCGGAGGGGCCGGAGGACTTCTTGCCAGTGCCTCAAAAACCGGATCAAACCAGTGGTGCAGGACCAAAAGATTCCCTAAGGTTGCTAAATAAAAATGACGCGCTGCTTCTTGCCATGGCTGCAGTTTTGAGCATATCCCCTTTCATTTGGGCCTCACAGGAGAAGCCCGTCCGGCCCCCGAATGACCATGGGGAGCTGTTCCCATCTAGTGGGAAATATTATATATGTGTAGTGTTTTCCAACGGATGGTTTTGCCATGCAAAGGACCTGTTGATCAACCTCTGTGTGTATATATTAGCAAGGTGTGAATCTACAGGAGCCATGACACGAGGCCCAGGTTTGTAGGCGTCCCTTTTATCTCGCACTTCAAGTCACGGTCTCACCTCCTTCCCAGGGTCAGTTTGCCGGTCTGCTGGGGCTAACTGGGATAGTTATAAAGCTGGAGAGCAGTTCGGTTCGCCATCGCAAGGGCTTCTGCTTGCGGCAATACTCTGGATGGACGAAATTCTGCACCATGTGAGAAACCCTAGAACAATGATCCCCCTGTTAATACCAACAACCAATATTTGCCCATATTTTCAGCGTGGTGCGAAATGGATTTCGTCCATCCACAGTATGGACCAGGCCATGTTGAACAGCAAAGAGGTCGCCTGCTGGCTTTGCTGAATTGGCTTCTTGAGCCACGTATTTGAAGTAAGCCGTGGTTCGGGGCCAGAACCCCCCCCCCCCCGCCCGCAGCGGCTCACCCCTACCCAATACCTTATTTGGTTAGTCTAAAAAGGGGCTCCTACTAGCTAATTTGATGGGCGTGGTGATGGTCTACCTGGAGTCTCCATGACCCTTTAAAAACATGACCCCAGTATTTAGGGTAATGACCCATTTTTTACGGGTCATGGAGACTGCAGGTACTCTTATGACCTGTTTGCAGCCACACACTGAGGTGTCTTGAATCATGTCCAGTCTCTGGCTGGCTGAAGCAATAAGAAAGTCTTTTCTGGTACCTGTTGGTCGTATTTCGCTTGGTAGGTCAAGCATGTAGTGCAACCAAACGCATGGCAGCGCAGAGGGGCCATTTCAAATCCTTGCGGTTCTGCAGAGTGCACTTCTCTTGCCATTCGGACGACAAGTTTGGGGCATTCAGTCGACGGCTCATTTGATGTCGGGCGCTAGGTCGGGCGCCTTTTCCGCAGCCCGAAGCTATTCTCAGAGTGGTGTCCTTCAAGTCATCTGCCGCCAAGTTGTGGCTTCCCTGTCTCACGGGTACCAAGCCCTCAGCAATGAACATCCACCCGGATTTGTTGTTTGCCTGCACATATAGATATACGCTCAGAACGGATGGTTCGCCGCCGGTCCAACAGCACCTTCTGTTTTCAGACCTCCAGCCAGTGGGAGCTATCTACATGGAAAGCTTGGCACAGCCAAGGCAATGCGGGCAACAGAAAAGGCTGCAAGACTGGGTGCGCAGCCAGAAAGCCTGGGCGTCTTATCAATCGCAACAAGATCAGAAACGACAAAGATGCAGCCTCCTGCGCTGTTATGAGCCTAATTACCCTGTCAGCCAAAGCTTTGCACAGTCAAAAAGTACCTCCGTAGAACATGTCACAGAAGGGTCCACACAAAACATCAGAGCAAGACTCAACAAGACACGTGTTGCATGCATGTGTATATATACATTACCTATGTTGAAAATGGTTTTCCTTTTTTTTCATATAGTCTGTGCACCGCGCAGGACAGAGAGCGCCTACACGCCTGCAAGTACGTACGTCTGAGCACAATTGAACATCTGCTGCGACACAGCAATGAGCCCCTTGCATGGGTTCGTCCAACGTGCACAGTGAAAGTAATTACCCCCACCCCCCCTCCACACCCCCCCCCCCCCCACCCCGCTTCGGAAGATCTCCCGCGTGTGGCCGAAATGTCCCCATTGGCACGGCCGCAATTGCGCGCTAGAGTGCCCGAGAATACGCGAATCTCACTGGCACTGCGCGTTTACGGTACTGCGATGAGTGACGGCAAACTATGCGTCCTGCGGGTGTATATATATATAATACATATTAGTGGGTTTGGATGTGTCCGAGGATACCCTTTTCACCTTTGTTTAAAGGGAAGCCAACAAGACTGCCGCATGTTTTAGGGGTCTCCCCTCATTTGACACAGAACCATATTTCTATTATTTTTTGTTCATGAGTATATGAGCCTTCCATTTCGCAATCTTGCGGGGGGGGGGGGGGGGTGGTTCTCTATGGTCGTGCCAGGGGCGACCCCACCTGGCGGAAGAGAAGTCCAGACTGCTCGGCACCTGGATCCTTTGCGGGAACCCAAGATGATTAAGCCTCATCTTAACCAACCCCAGTTTCTAAATAGGGGGGTGTCCCTAGGTTTAGTGGGGAATCATACCTTTTGGAGGGGAGACCAAATAATGGGGTTGATTAATATGGGGCCAACAGTAGCCCTGAGCGATGTTGATTGGGACACGTCCCCCCTTTTTGTCATTTTTTTGAGGGAACCCTTTTTTGGGACACAACATGTTTTTTTTTTGACTTGCATTGGAACCTATCATCTCTTGGGGGTCGCTCCCCAAGCAAAGTGAAGGATCTCCGCCAAAAATAGACCAGGAGTTTATGAATCTGGGGTCAACTTGGATGAATTTGGGGAGCAGATCTCGTTCGACGGGGCTGTCCAGGCATGGGTGAGGTTGGGCACCTTAAGTTATGTCGCCCAAAGCAAGCTTGAGAACAAAGAATGAGGGACATGGTAGGTCCTTGAATCTTTGGTGCTTGAAATGGCTTTTCTCACCCTGCCGGGGGTAAGATAACTTCTCCTTCAAACGAGTTGATTGCAGCTCCACCCCACCCCCCAACCCCCCCTTGCTGGGCATGAGCTGGCTGGAAGGCGGAAGCTTCCACTTTTTTGGGGGGAAGGGATCCAAATCCAACGATTTTTTGAGAGGTACCGAGATTTGTGGTACGGATATGGAAGACTTTTCCCTGTCGATGCCGGAACGTTCAGATGGTGACCCTTGCCAACAGTTTTGCCAGCACCTTCAACCCTTGAGGTCTTTGCTGAGGCTCAAGAGCCTTTCACTCAA
This sequence comes from Effrenium voratum, assembly GCA_963377175.1. Classification (NCBI taxonomy): domain Eukaryota; class Dinophyceae; order Suessiales; family Symbiodiniaceae; genus Effrenium; species Effrenium voratum. The sequence continues at coordinate 164,758 of CAUJNA010002591.1, forward strand.
CGGCCCTCAACTTGGTGGTTCCCAGCCACCCGGGTCCTTAGCTGTTTACCTGGAGTCTCCATGACCCTTTAAAAAAGGTCCATGAGCAACCATTATTTAAGGTAATGACCCCATTTTTCAAGGGGCATGGAGATTCTAGGTAGATATTTTTAGCGTTTTGTGGGGAGGAATGTTTCCATTTTTACCCAAGAGTTAAACACATTTAGAGCCGGGGATCTGAAAACGGACAGCCCAGTCAAATGATAGCCATACTGTGGATGTACGAAATCCGTTCGCACCACTTTGAAACCATGGTTGAAACCATAACGTTTGTTGGTATTTTACGTTGGGGAATCGAATCATTCTAGGGTTCTCAAGGGTGGTGCGTTGCATGGATTTCGCAACCATCCACAGTACGGCGATGCTCGCTTCATCCCCAGGCAGCGCGCGGGTGTCACAATCATTGGCACCGGCCCCGGCAGCAAGGCGGCCGTGGCGGGACGCGTGCGGGATGGGAGGGGGGCATCGGTGTCCTTTTTGGTTGTTTTGCTAGACAATTACATGGCCCTGGTTTACCTGGTGGCTGAATCATCCACCAGGGCCATCTATTTCCCCGAAAAGCACACGTAGCTTGTTGGACATCGTGTAGGCATTGGACGGTATTCATATTGATCACCCAACGTTTTGAGCGATGTCAGGGTTAAAGCAATCAGATTCTCTGGAATCTCGACGCCAATCTGTCCATCGCTTCCAGGGATCTGGACAAAACTGTAGGTGTTTGTTGCGCCATTGGAAGGGCATTCAAGTCTACAGGACAAACCGCGATGCTTGAAGCTGCGTCGTGCTTCGAATCTGAAGTCAGCAGATATCTGGCAAAGGAGCTGTTTATTGGACACTGTTGTTATTTTGTGGCGTTGTTTGTTTCCGGCAACCCATCATTCCTTCAAGTCTATTTGAAAAGGCTACCAAATCAATGCACGAAGGCCTAGGGAAACCAAGAGGAAACCACCTACTTGGAACCATTTCCAGAATAACTCTTCTCCTTCGAGCTTTGGAACAAGCTCACAATGGTTTGATGCAGCCGGCAATTGGACCATTCATGACATGCTTTGTCTTTGTGGAATTTGTTATTTTCCGGGCACTTGGAGACTTTGACAGCTGACTTGTGAAATATGACCTTGGTGCGCTTAGGTTTTTCGCCTTCCTGCTCGCGTGGCTGTGGGAAATTACCTGTAAAATAGATTTCCTCTTGAAGGGACCGGGTCCCTTTCAGGTGCCATGTTGGGGAGTGCAGCGCCTAGTGACTTGACTTGGGACGTCGGTTTGGATGTACCTGAACCCTCCAAAATCCAACTTACAAATGGGTCACAGCCCCGAAATTATGGGTTGAATTCCCTTTTCTATGGGTACCTGGAGTCTCCATGACCCTTTAAAAGTAGGTCCATGACCAACCTTTTTTTTAGGGTAACGACCAACCATGTTTGATTCGGGTCAGAAGGAGACTCTAGGTAGTTTGAGGGTCTAGCTATCTTCCAGAGACCCGGCCTTCTTCAGATCCGCACTGCGGACGGCAGCATCTCCCCGGTGACCCGGGGCATGGGCGATGTGGTCGGGGCCCCCGAGCTCGTGTGCGCGCCGAAGTCGGGTGACCCATGGCCTGCCCTTGTAGGGAACACCCTTTTGGTCGGGTTTTGTAGGGAAGCCATATGGAAAGCCAACATGTTCGTGCGTTTTTTTGTGCACCCTTTTTGGAGTGTGAAGGGGAAACCATGAGGAAAGCCAACATGTTGCTGGTTTGTTGGGAAACCCAACCGAAAACCAACATGTTCAGCAACGGGATGTTGGGGGTGGCTCGTGTTTTTTGAGGGTACCCTTTGTGACGTGTAAAAGGGAAACCATGAGCAAAACCAACATGTGTTGTCTTTGTTTTTGGGGGGGATCCCAGAAAAGACACACCCATGTAGAAAGGTGCCGTGCAGTTCATGAAGGATCTCTGCTGAGAATTGGGGCCATTCCATGCCCGCAAGGTCTATTTATTGAAATTCACGGCCTTGATTTTGGGTTTCCAATAGAAAACACACCCCACAAGGCTTCAAACTGGAGATACGGCTCCTTTTCGGGGCCAGTTCCTTTGCCAGCCAAGATAAGGCTCTTGACTTTTTTCCGACAGGTCTTTTCCCAAAACATGGCCCCTGATTTTCTTTGAACGTATTGGGATGGCTCCACCTGGAGTCTCCATGACCCGAATCAAAAATAGGTCCATGACCCCAGTATTTAGGGTAATGACCAACCATTTTTACAAAAGGAGACTCCGACTCCAGGCAGTTCTTTTACCGACCAAGATATGGCTCCTGTTTTCTTTTCCCAAAACATGACTCCAGTTTTTTGTGTTTTTGTTTTGTGTTGCCTTCTTTTTTTTTGGGGAGGGGGGCGGGGGTCTAGCCTCACCGAGCAAACCAGTTGGTTTTAGCCCGAGACTTCTCGCGCGCCGGTCATTAACCCTGAGGCCTGGAAAAAGACCTCCAGCGGGGTGCCGGCCGGGAACTCGGACGCGAAGGGCGGGCTGCTTGGTGTTGGTTGCCATGAGAAGGGCACTTGAGCCACTTGCTCAAAACCCATTCGGGTAAATGAAGGTGAAGGGGCCCCAGCCAGAAATAGTTGCGGATATCCGCCTTTTTAATTCTTGAAGCATGGTTCTGGAGGTTCTGGGTAGACCATTTTAATACCGGGTTTTGATTGTGACTCATTGGCCCACTTCTAATCGATGTATAGCATTGGTCAACGGACGAGCTGTGCCTCATGTGCAACAACCTAGTAGTGGGTTTGCTTCAGGCGGTAGTGGCATCAAATACACATCGACACTGACAAGGACTTTTCTTTTTGGTGGACACCTATGATGCTTGAATTCGACTTATATGCCTCGGCGCTCGCAATCAGGCTTGTATGTTTGAACATTTGCGCACGTATGTTTTTTTAGTGTCAGTTGAAACATTCAAAGCCACACGAGCACACACACACACACACAAGCGCGCGCACACACACACACACACACACAGTAGCATTTTTTTGTGTACTCTGTACTTTGGGATGTTCATGTTTTGGATACGTGTGTCGTGTTGTCTAGCATTTGTTCTGGTTTGGCCAGATTGAGAAACACATCCCGGCAAACAACTAGAAATTGCAGTACATTCAGCCTTTGCGGCCTTTGGGACATAATTAAGCACAAGAAAAGCCTGCCAAAGACAATCTGGCAACGTCCCTCTGCGTCCGGAAACATGTATGTTTCCAGAGTCGGAAGCAACTATCCAAAAGGCAGTCTGGCAGCTTCCCTTTGAGTCCAAAACCAGAGAACACGAAAACAAATACGAGTTAAACAAAAAGAGCACCGAGCAAAGAAACCGCCAAGTTTCCGTTGAATCAACGAAACACGGCAAAAAGTTAATCAATAAAAACGACAAAAGAAGAACCACCACAACAAGTTAAGCATTAAACACGATGACCGGCGCAAAAAAAAGAGAGGAAAAGCGACGGACAGTTTCCCGGTTTTGGACTGGTCACAGATGGCCGTGGGTCAAAACCAATGGTACCGGTGATTCACCGCCCATTTTAGTAGTGGTTGGATTGGGTCCCGTTCACTGGACGAGACACCCGATTTGGCTCTTGACCCACAGCCAGAAATTCCCGAACTCTTCCACGCATCCATGATCCCTGCCACCCTCAAATGCCCCAGAAATGTTGACCTAGGATTAATAAACCCGTCCCATGGTTGGGAGGATGTTTAGATGCCCGCGCCGCGGCTGGGGAGCGGCAGGTCTTGTCCTGCATCCCGGAGATCCAGTCCACAAAGCTCTCCTGGGCGGACAAGTGTGGGCCCGAGAAGATGTGGCGCCATATTTTATTTTTTGGGGGGGGGAGGAGGGGGGCCCGTGGGTTGGATGCTTGGCTTGGCATGGCTTGGTGTTGTGCTGGTTGGGGTGTTGCTGGGGTTTTCGTGCGGTTTCGTTTCGTTTTCGTTTCGTTTTCGTTTTGTTTTTGTTTGGGTTTTGTTTGGTTTTCTTTGGTTTATTCTGGTTTTGTTTGGTATTGTTTTGTTTCCTTGGGTTTCGTTTGGTGTTCGTTGGTTTCGTTTTGTTTTGTTTGGCTTTGTTTGCTTGCTTGTTTTGGGTTTGATTTGCCAGATACGTTGATATCTTCGAACAGATGCCATGAGGCATCGTTGTCATTGCTACACCTTGAAACGGAAGGAAATCTGACCTTTCGGTTTTCCCATTTTTGTCTATGCCGTGGCTGGTTGCGAAAATCGCTTCTCGCACCACGAAATGAGGCATTCAAATGAAGGGCCAGCATGTGGCTTCTAAGGCAGCTTTCAAGCCAGGTGCATCCTAGTATGGTCAACCATCTATGCAGGGAACAGCATCACTGGAAAAGTGACGCATGCCACACCAGAACAACGGGGTCAGGCCAAACATTTCCAAAGCCAGTAGAATCTGCCTCCAAGCAAGTCTGAAGTTTGCACGTTCCTTTAGCCCCTGGCAAAGCTACGCAAATATATACATTCGACTTTGGGTGACGAGAAGGAATCCATTTCCCTGCAAATTTGTGTGTCTTTAAGCAATGAGTTCGCAATGAGCCTTCAAACTCTATGCAATATCCTGTCTCCTGCTTGCTTGATCGCGGGGCTTCCAAACCAACTCCAAGTTTGCTCCTGGAGTGTTCAGACCCCCCGCTTGACACAAAATGGACTCGCAACCTCAGAGCCCAAGGGACTATGCAAACACAGGGCTCCTGCTTTCAATTGAGTGATTTGCGCTGGGGGTGCGTTGGTGCGGTGCATATGCAACATGATGCAACATATATGATACATCAAACATGTCTTTGTGCCCGGCTCTCCCTGTCTCTCTCTAGACACAATGCAAGAGTCTCGGCTCGGCACTCCAAGCAGTGAGCCATGAAGCCGAGGCAGAAGTTCTTCATGCTCAATAGCAAGCCTGTGGCCGAGGCGCAAGCGTTGCGTGTTGCCGCCAAAGCAGCAACTCCAGGGCTCCCTATACCCTCCCACAAAGGACCAGGTCCTCGGCAGTTTCTATGTTTGTGGGAGAATAGATGTTCTTGTTCAGGGTTGTGGCATCAAGGGGTTTTTCCCCACTTCTGTGATACAAGGGAATCTCCCCTTTATATGGGGGCTTAGTCTTTGGGAAGCCCTTTTTGTTGTATCACAGAAGTGGTCATTTCCCACAGCCCTGTTCTTGTTTTTTCAATAGACGGCTTGCCTAAAAGCACCTGGCTTGCCTTTTTGGCCGCCCTTTTTCGCAAATCGCATGGGGCTGCTGAAAGGAGGGGCTTCCCACTCGAAGCTTCACTCGACTCATTGTCCGTGGCCCGAGGGCCTCGTACTGAATCGTCACTGAACAGAGCCCCCCCCCACGCGAATAAAGTTTGCATGTGTATCTATCTATCCATCCATCCATCCATCCATCCATCCATCCATCTATCTATCCATCTATCTATCTATCCATCCATCCATCTATCTATCTATCTATATCTGTGTATCAATATCTATCAATCTATCTATCTATCCATCCATCTATCTATTTATCAAAATTTATCAATCGATATATATATCGATATATCTATCTATCTATCTATCTATCTATCTATCTATCTATCTATCTATGTATCTATGTATCAACATCTATCCATCGATCTGTCAATCGATCTAGCTATATCTATCTATCTATCTATCTATCTATCTATCTATCGATCTAGCTATCTAGCTATCTATCTATCTATCTATCTATCTATCTATCTATCTATCTATCTATCTATCTATCTATCTATCTATCTATCTATCTATCTATCTATCTATCTATCTATCTATCTATCTATCTATCTATCTATCTATCTATCTATCTATCTATCTATCTATCTATCTATCTATCTATCTATCTATCTATCTATCTATCTATCTATCTATCTATCTATCTATCTATCTATCTATCTATCTATCTATCTATCTATCTATCTATCTATCTATCTATCTATCTATCTATCTATCTATCTATCTATCTATCTCAATCAATCAATCAATATCTATCTATCTATCTATCTATCTATCTATCTATCTATCTATCTGTCTATCTATCTATCTATCTATCTATCCACCTATCTATCTTTGTATATTTACACGCTGACGCGACACAGCCGGCCACCGGGCACCTTGCCCTGCCCGTTCTGTCACTTCCCTTTCCTGTAAGTCCGATGAGTAGATGTTAAGATCTTAAAATTCTAAAAACTTTGAGATTCTAAGGGTCTCAGATTGAAGACTTTCGGAATTTAAGGTTTCAATGGTTGAAGAATTAAGGTTTTAAGATTCAAAGATTTAAGGCTTTTGAAGGTTATAACAGCCAGGCCATTGCCCAGCCATTTTCCATCCAAGGCTTTAAGATTGTATTTTTTGTGAGATTTTCAGATTTGGCGACTTTCGGAATTTAAGATTTTAAGATCTTAAGATGTCAAGACTTCAAAATTTGAAGATTAAGAGGTTAAGGAATTTAGAATATTGCCCGGATTGAAGGAATTTTATTATATTTTACTTGTTTATGAATTTAAGATTTTCAGATTGCAATAGTTCGAGATTTAAAGAATTTAAGTTTTTGAAGCTTTTTAGATTCTGAGATTTTAAGATTTTGAGAATTTAGGAGTTTCATATTGTAAGATTTTAACATCTGAAGATTCAAAGACATGAGGGTTTCTGTCACTTCCCTTTCCTGTAAGTCCGATGAGTAGATGTTAAGATTTCAAAATTATAAAAACTTTGAGATTCTAAGGGTCTCAGATTTGAAGACTTTCGGAATTTAAGGTTTCAATGGTTGAAGAATTAAGGTTTTAAGATTCGAAGATTTAAGGCTTTTGAAGGTTATAACAGCCAAGCCATTGCCCAGCCATTTACCATCCATTATCAGATTTCGAAGGCTTGAAGATTCTATTTTTGTGAGATTTTCAGATTTGGCGACTTTCGGAATTTAAGATTTTAAGATCTTAAGATGTCAAGACTTCAAAATTTGAAGATTAAGAGTTTAAGGAATTTAGAATAATATAGCCCGTATTGAAGGAATTTTATTATATTTTACTTGTTTATGAATTTAAGATTTTCAGACTGCAATAGTTCGAAATTTAAAGAATTTAAGTTTTTGAAGCTTTTAAGATTCTGAGATTTTAAGATTTTGAGAATTTAGGAATTTCATATTTTAAGATTTTAACATCTGCAGATTCAAACACATGAGGGTTTCTGTCACTTCCCTTTCCTGTAAGTCCGATGAGTAGATGTTAAGATTTCAAAATTCTAAAAACTTTGAGATTCTAAGGGTCTCAAATTTGAAGACTTTCAGAATTTAAGGTTTCAATGGTTTAAGAATTAAGGTTCTAAGATTTCATATTTTAAGAGTTTAAGATCTCAAGATTCTAAGACATAAGGTTTTTAAGATTTCAAGATTCGAAGACTTTAGGAAGTTTTTATATTTTTAGATTTTAAGATTCTAAGTTCTAAGATTTTAAGATCTTGAGATTCTAAGATTGATTGTTAGATTTTAATTTAAGATTTTAAGAATCTAAGACTTTAGGATTTTGAGATTTCAATCCAGGCCATTTTCCATCCATTTCCATCCACTTTAGATTTTCAGGTTGCACGTTTTCGGCAAAATTGGCACGACTTAGGGGACACCATCACCAGCATCCCCGCATCGCCAGCATGCATAACATCATCAGCATCATCCGGGATGATGCTGGCAATGCTGGGGGTGTTGTCCAGTATTAGGCACCCCCTAAAAACGCTCGTTTTTGGACGCCGCGGGGAGATGCTACAAAAATCGCCGAAACCAATCCGCAAATCCTTCGCCCCTTATAAGGGCGGGCCCAGCGCAAAACCTTACCTTCATGGTCCGCTCATGGTCGGCGGCATGGGGCGCACGGCCTTATACCTGAAGGTAAGCCCTACCGGGCTTTGGCCTGCGGCCCGATCACGTCCGGTGGCCGGATTAACCAGGCTCCCGCCTGCTGCCGCCGACCCTCGGCGCATTAAGGGAAAAGTCACAAGGACCGGTCCTGAAACACGTCCGCAAACCCAGGGACCACTTCTAAGATCCTCTACGACCACAAACAAGGATTAACGGAAAAGTCAGAAATATGGCAGCTAGTCCGTTAATTACCGCTTGGGCCGGCTTGCGCCCAAAGTCACTTCGAGTTGGCCCGGGAGCGCCCTGAAACCCTCCCGAAGTTGCCCTGGACCGGTCGCCGGCAGGGACCGGGACAGGCTGGTCCCAGTCTGGCGCAGTGTCCTGAAACACGGGTGCCAGTCCGGAAAGGCGTCTGGAGCGGTTTGAGGTGGCAGGACTCCATCCCGGACCGGCTTCAGTCCTGAAAGTGCTAAAGTCCCAGGACCGGTCCCAGGACCGGTGCTGGGACTGGTCCCAGGACCAAACCCCGGTCCTGGACTGGTCCTGGGACCAGTCCCAGGACCGGTCCCACAACTGGTACCAGTTCTGGGACTGGTCCCGGGCCGGTCCTGGGACCGCTCCCGGCTGACTACAAGTAATCTGAGACAGCAGAACCAGGGTCCCAGGACCAGTTCCAGGACCGGTCCTGGGTCCCAGGACCTTGGGACCGTCCTAGAAATCCACTTTTCGTGTGTTCGGGCGTGTCCCCCAGGGACTATCATTGATTCCAATCACTTCCAGTTGCATCCCACGCCGGTCCCCTCTGCAGGAGGCTGGGACGGGAGGCAGAGGGTCGGCGGATTTGTATCTATCGATCTATCAATCCAGGTATCCATCTATCTATCTATCTATCTATCTATCTATCTAAATCTATCTATCTAAATCTATCAATCTATCTATCTATCTATATTTCATTATATATTACTTCCTTTCTTTTTGTCTTTCTTTCTTTCTTTCTTTCTTTCTTTCTTTCTTTCTTTCTTTCTTTCTTTCTTTCTTTCTTTCTTTCTTTCTTTCTTTCTTTCTTTCTTTCTTTCTTTCTTTCTTTCTTTCTCATTTTTATATAATGTGCGCAAGTACATACCTTCACACATGCATGCATGCTTGCAGATGTACTTAAACACATGCGTACATACATACATACGTATCGTACATGCGTACATACCTACCTACGTGCAGCGTACATACGTACAGACGGACATGCATACATGCATACATGGGTGCATACGAACATACATACATACATACATGCATGCATGCATACACACAGACATGCTTACATACGTACGTACGCACGTACATACATACATGCACGCATACACACACACATACGTACGTACGTACATGTCTACGTACATGTATGCAGGCATGCATACATGCCTGCATTGCATACGCTCATACAGACATGAAGATACGTAAGCACATAAGCACAAGAGGGGAATCCCCCAGTTCGGGGTGCCAAATGCAGGCAGTACATGTGTGGCTCAAGTGTGGGTACTTTAAAGCCACAGCTTAATAAGTATGTGCCAACATATAGGATCAGAAGCCCCCATGCGTGGCTTTCCTTTGGTTTGCCAATAACCCCTCGAAAAGAATGAAGGAACAAGGCGAACCCTTAAAATACCACACACACACACACATGGAACTATTCCCACGGCCGGCGCCGGCATTTCCCCCCCCCCCCCGCGAGCGGGGCTCGCGGGTTTTTTTTTTCTGGTGAGGCGCTCACAGAGCAGGAGCTGGTGGCGACTTGGATCCAAGGGGCCGTCGGCAGTGGCTGGCTTTTTCTGTGTTTGAGGAGGGCAGGACCTACTGTGGATGGACGAAATCCTGCACCACCTAAGAAACCCTGGAATGGTGATTCCACTGTAAATGCCAACGAACAATGGATTCCGATGGCTTCAAAGTGGTGTAGGATTTTGTCCATCTACAGTATTTTCGGCCTGGGAGTTTTGGCCATTTTGGGGGTGGGTAAAGAAGGCCAAGCAGGGTTGAATAAGGGGGTTGTTGGTTTTTTGGGGGGTTTAGGAGTTGAGGGGTGTCAAGGGGTTTAGGATGAACATTTATTTTGGTGTTCCGCAATTGTGATACACAGAATGGCTTTGGTCATGAACTGCTTTTTGCTCGCAAAGAAAAGGCCCCGCCTTGGGAGAAGGCAGAACCTGGCGACTTATTCATCACTTTGGGGTGACTTTTGTGGACTAGGCCGGTAGGCTTTTGATCCGGGGAAGGGACGAAGCCCAAGAGGGTCCCAAACGAACCAGCTCCGTGCTCACGCAAACGCCATCTCAGGAGCTCAACAAACCGTGACACTTTCCTCATAGGGATGGGCTAAACCCGGAGAGCGAAATTTTTGAATCGGGCAACATGTTTGGGGCATTTTGTTCAAGTAGAACATGAAAAGCCATGTTTGTTTTTTCTGGTTTTTTCTTCGGGGGGTCACAATTTTGGACGGCTTTGCCAGCCAAAAGGAACCGGCAGACCTGTGGATGGCTGCGAAATCCTGCATCGCATCACCTAAGAATCCCTATGATGATTCCCCTGTAAATACCAACCAACAATGGTTTCCCGTGGTTTCAAAATGGATTTCGTCCATCCACAGCATTGTGTTTTAGTTTCGTTCCAATTTGTTCTTGTTGGAGAAACCATAAGTTGTGATCCCAGCGGGACTATTGGTGGATCTTCAGATTTGTCCACACCTGGGCCAACTTGAGTTGAGTTTGTGTTTGGCAGTGTCATTGATTTGGGAAAAACGGAGGGCATCCTGTTCAGGGGCTTGCTTTTGATCTCCCTGGCGTTGCTGACTATAATTTCGATTTCGCTCATCTACCCTCCGCCCCGGCTCAAGCTGGAAGCAGACCCCAGCTCTAACAAATCCTTCCCGGCGGCGGTTTCTGGAAGCTCAACGATGAACATATTGGCGACTTGGTTAAGGCAATGGCAGAGATGGCTGGTAGTTTCTCCGTGTTGTATTGTGAGCGGCCAAAGCCGTTCACAGCTGTAAGCAACATGATCATGACGACGCTTTAGTGTGTCCAATCAGCTCTCCACCCAGACACAGTTTAAGTGGATGTGGCTATGGAAAACACTTTGCATCATGCGTACCCTACATCTTTTGTTCTGCTTCGCTTAAGTTACTGTAAACTCCGCATTGCATCCACTTTACCTGGCCTAGGTTGCCGCAATGAACACAATACACATGGAGCACATGGAGCACACCCTGTAAACAAATGCCTGAACTCGAAATTCCCTTGTTACAGAGGCGTATCTGGCGCCCTTTCCCGCGAAACCTTTCGAGGCCGCCATTTTATTTTTTCAAGTGGGGGCTCTGCGCCATGGCGCACGTGGACTCCGCGAGCACGGCGCCGGGGCAGTCCGAGTCCGAAGGCGATGCGCTGGCCAGTGTCAGGCTCCAGCAGACTTGGGATGGGTCGAAGGGTCGAGATGAAGGGAGTGGGCCCCAGGAAATGGGCCCCAGGGACCCGGGAAATGGGCCCCAGGAATGTCTAGCTTTGCTTTCCTTGTCCATTTTGGTTTTGGAGGGGATGGGATGGGTCGAAATGAGCCCACTGGGATCGAGTTCAGCTTGCTTTTGGGGCTGGAGGGGGTTGCCCAAGGATTGGGGGTTCTTTTGGAGTTGAGGGGTTTCCGAGAATGTGCCGAGATGATGAAGAAACAAACGGCCGGCTTTTGTTTGGTCCTTTTTCAGGCGAGGCATTTTGGTGATCCGGAAGTCATCGGGAATGATCTCGTGCAAGCCGGGACTGCGAATTGGTTCTGGACTGGGGCTAGAGGCGTGTCACAAAAGAACAAACGCCATTGTTTTGGGAAACACCCATGGTTTCCCTTGACAGCCGCAGATCTGTTTTGGCCCTTTGACCTCTGTTCTGGGCAGAGAAACGTAGGAATCCACGCTCAAATCAGCCAAAGCCAGACCTAAGTGAAGGAAACCCCGAAGTTCAGATCCCCCGTTCACAGTCGCGAGTTTTCCCGCTAGATCTTCCGGCACCACTCGCTATAGACAGTGTGTGTGTGTCCCGTTGTTTTCAGCTCCAAGCCTAGGTTGTTCTCAGAAACCCAACTTGGAGGTCTAACTTGCATCATCTTGATAATGGGTTATAGCAACCCAACATCATGGTTCCAGCACCCTCCAAGGTCCATTTGCAACAGCGTTTTTGTGTGAGCCAATTTGGGTACAAATGGACCACCCTTGGAGGGTGCTTTTTGGTGAATTCCAACTTTTTTTTAAAATGGGTAGTTCTTTCGGGTCCAGGATGTTTTGTTGGGATGTCGCGCCCCCCCCCCCCCATGGGCGACACGACAGTTTGGCGTTTGGGTCGAGGCAGCGGAAGCCGAACGTGGAGCGCATGGAGCGGCAGGCGAATCCGCGAGCGAAGAGAACGTGATCCACTTGCTCAATCCGGGTAGATGAAGCTTAAGGGACAATCCCAACCACAAATCATTGCCTCGCCGCAGTTTGTTAAGTCTTTTCTGGGTAGACCACTTTAGTACCAGGTTTTGATTGTGACGCAAGTCACTTTAAAGTTGCCTGAAGCACGTTGCAAGCTTGGTGAGTTGGCAAACTGGTTGTACCTTGTCTTGGTGTGTCATGTGTGTCTTTTTGTTGGCATTCTTAAGGGCGATCGGGTGCTTAGGAAGTGGTTCGTAAGCCTGATTATAACTTACTTAGGAGACTTACCATTGCCTTTGTGGGTTATAACCATGGTTACTAACCACCTACCTGACCTACCGAGTCTTTAAGTAGTGAAGTTC
>CAUJNA010002591.1:182500-222500 GCA_963377175.1 Effrenium voratum
TTCCTAACACTGCTGCCGAGCAGTAGGTTTTCTCTTATCTGCCAAGCAAATGCACTCACATTCGACGTCAGACGGTTGACGACGCAACCTGCCATGCATGGGAGTGATTTGGCTGTGGCTCAAAAAACAGGTACCACAATGGAATCCTTGTTAGTGGAAACATGGGCCAAAACCTGCGGTTTGCCCCTCCGATCGTTTAATTTTGAGATATTTTGAGCTATACCCATTTAGGATGCTGCCTTGTACTAAAGACAACTTTGTTCAGCTTCAGGGACACCAGTCGGCATTGCTGTCGCGCTTCCATTCGCTCTTCAATTTGCTTATGAGCATATGCATTTTTTTCTTCCCCCGTTTGGTTTTAGTTGGACATATGCTTATTTTATTCCAGGGGGCTAGTGCAGATGCGGGAACTGGTTTCAGAAAAGCACTTGGCAACCGATAGTCATTCGAGGTCTTGACGCCTTCTCCGCTTTTCTTGATCCATGTGCCTTGCCCCAACCCCCCTTGGGGCGGGTTTGCCGCAAGCTCCGGCTAGGGTCCCGCTAGCCTAACTTGAAACTCAGCTACGGAAAAGGAACCCTCTGCGGTCGTTGTGCTTGTGGGAGAATTGCATTTTTTCAGTGTTTCAGTTTGCCCAAAGTGTCATTTGACTGCGCAGGGCCAATGCTTTGGGGCTTTGGAAGGGCAGAATCCGACCAACCCTAAGCCTACACCCTACAAACCCGAAATCTAGACCCTGGAATCCTCAAACCTAAGCATGAATTGAACCCTAAACCTCAAGTAAACCCAAAAAATCTAAACCGAACCCAAAAACATGGACCTCACCACCCCAAAGCCGAAACCCTACAACTCTAACCTAAGCCATATAACCTAAACCTAAACCCTAACAGCCCTTTGCCTAAACCCTAATCCTAAACCCGCTGACAATAAGTCAAGAACACATGGATTGCTCTCTTTTCGAACCGGTTACCCCCCCAAACCGGTTCCACCGTTTTGCGTTCACCGCCCGGTACCCGGCTCTTTTTCGTGTCTCCGAGGAGATGATGCCACGACAGGTCTCCGACGCGCGCTCAGCGCGGAGCGCCTTCTCGGAGAAGAGCGGCTTTTCAGAGGCCTCCAGCGACAAGGCCTGAGGTGAGCCACGTGCTCAAAACCGATTCGGGTAGATGAAGGCTAGGGCCAGTCCCAGCCAGAAATGCGGATATCCGCCTTCTTAATTCTTGAAGCATGGCTCTGGGATTACGACCATTTCAATACCGGGTTTTGAGCAAGTGACTCAGGTGGTCGTGGCCGTTGACGCAAGTTTCGACTTGCGGCCAACGCGATCGAGCGAGCGGGTGTTTTCCAACGATTGGATGGGTCATTGGGGAGAAGATTGGAAACCATGACAAGAAGCATTGGGAAATGGGGAAAGCATGGGGGGAACAGTTGAAGCCATGGTTCGAGGGATCGGATGTGCGAATTTCGTGCCGAACTCGCCGGAACACCTTTGGGTGTCTAGGGTGACGTAGCCACGGATTCAAGCAGGTTGATTCCGAGGAAAGCCCTGGTGAGATTTGAGGATGGGAACCAGAACATGATGATGAGGTGGGGTTGTTTTTGGAGGGGGACCCCCAAAATCACCAAAATGGAGGTGTTCCTTTGTTTTCCCGTTGAAAACCACCTAAAGAAAGGTACCCTCAAACAAGTTGTTCAAGGTGCCGACTGCGAAAGAAAGCCGCGCTTCAGCTGCGTGGGGTTTGAGAGGCAAATGGAGAAATGATGCTTCGCCAACTGCCTGAAACGGCGGACATTTGTGGTCAGGTGCCAAAAGCGTGACTTTCCACCTGACTTCATGGACTTTGTGGTCGCTTTTTGGGTTTGGACCATCTTGGCATATAAATGCATGGACTTGTTTTTTGGGCCATCCCACTTGGGAAGTGAGACACACATGTACACCACTCACCAGTTGTTGGTGTTTTGAGAAGCCATGGGACGGTTTTTTGGGGGGTGATTCCGACTCATTCATTGCCTATCGAACCATCAAGTAATTGGTGGCTTGGATTCGTGGTTTGGAGATTGGAATTGGAGCCTTTGAAGCCAAATGAAATGGGGAAGGTACCCTCGGCCCAAACCACCAAACCACCGAGGGCCTCTCGGTGAGTCTTGTAAGTGCAACCAGGAGCCTTTTTCTTAAGCCATAAGAGCCAGGGTCATCTTGTGAGCCTTGGTTCCCAGGGCACGGGTTTTTGTGACACTGAGGGGTCCCGCGAATGTCCCTCTCAAAGGGGCCATGAAATCAGGCAATGTGTGACAGGCCTGATGATTTCACCATCTAGGTGAAAGGGATACCACACCTGACTTAACTTCCAGCCATCAAACCGCAAAGAGATGGGACCTTGCTGGGCCGCGGAGGGCGTTTTTCACCGCCAGGAAAGAAAGGCGAACAAGCACCTCGGTTTTCATGGAGTCGAGTGGACGGTTGCGGTGAGTGCGCTCAACGGCTCTTCCATTGCCACATTTGGTGCAAAAAAACTGGAGGGTTCCCCTTTTGTTTTCCCCTAAAAACAACCCTATAGTTACCTTGGGTTGGTTACCTGCAAACAAGCCCTGTGCAGCGTGGGGGAGGCTATGACACAACCTTGAGTGCCTGGTTTCTGATTTTGTGCAGGCATCCCCGAGCTCTGGCCCAAGACCCCCCAACGGTTGAGCTGGGGCGGCTGACTTTGGGTTTGTGTCCCACATGGATCGCGTGCAAGTGCTTCGACCCCCTGCGATGGGGAACCTTTGGTCGGGCATCGTGGAGGTCTTCAAGAAGATCGAGGGGGACACCTTCATTGGCCACCTCCCTGGGTTGGACCTCGACGTGCTAGTGGGTGGCATCACACCGGACTTTGTGACGGCCACGGTTTACTTCCTTGAGGTCGTTGACCTGGAGCTGCTCACCATGAGGGCGACCACCACCACCAAGGTGATCCCACACGTGGCACCCACCTCGGCCTCCTGGACACGTGTCAAAGAACTTTGCGCTGGCTTGGGTGGAATTGGTAAGGGATGCCAACAACTGGGCGCTGTGGTTTGCGCCTCGGTTGACCGCAATGCGGCTGCATCCACCCAATTGCACTCCAGCCTCCATGGCACTGTCATCAGCGGAGACATCACATGCGACCGCACCATCTACGCATTGCACATGGCGGGTGGCGCCACACCGGCTACTACCACCTCAGGATTTCCCTGCCAGCCCTTCTCGGCCCAGGGAGACCAGAAGACATTCCACGATGAGCGCATCGGTGGCTTCTGGGCTACACTCCGCACGGCATGGATGACAAGAGCAGCCTGTTTGCTACTTGAATGTGTGCCCCAGGCTGGCCAACACCCCCGACTCCAACAAGCCTTGGTTGAGTTTGCGGAGCTTATGCAATGGCGGATACAACCTGTTGTCCTTCCCCTGCACCTGCAATGGCCTGCGCGACGAACACGGTGGTGGTGTCTGTTGTCACCTACCAGCCTGCCACATGTTCCCCTTACATGCTGGCCCCCCTCGAAGGAGACGCCAACGGTGGGGAACTACATCAAGAACTGGCCCTACTGGAACCTGCAGGACGAGCGCAACCTCAGCCTCACCGAGGAGGAGCTCCAGATGTACACCAACCCACTCTACGGAGATGATCAGAGGGTACTGGACATCAACAAGCCATGCCCGGTTGCGTTGCACAGCTATGGATCAGTGACGGGACCCTGTCCCTGCAAGTGCCGTGGACCGTTCAACCCAGCACGACTCCGCCAAGGAGGAGTACGTGGTTTCTACATCAGGTCCCAGCTCACCAGCCAGTTCCGCTACTTGCACCCGAATGAGCTGGGCTTCCTCCTTTCCTTTGACCCGGTGATGCATCTCGGGGTGGACCTCAAAACGGCTTTGTGCCTCTTGGGACAATCGGCCGCACCTCTCCAAGCCCTGTGGATATATGCGCATCTCCTTCGAGCAGTCCAACTACAAGACCGGAGCACCAGCGACATTTCCCCACTCCAGGCCATTGAGGACTACAAGCACCACCTTATGCAGAGGCAGTTTCACTTCTGGGCCAAGCACCACCCTGCCCAAATCTGCCGAGCATGGGTCATTGATGCTGATGACTCCTACCTCGACATCAAATTCACTGGCAACGTCACAGTCGAGCAGATCCTGAATGCAGAACAGGGCAGCCAACCCTGGGGCTCGCAGCCACAACTCCTTGATGGACATCAAGCAGTACCACACGGAGCATGGATGCAAACGGCTGGTATGTTTGGCCCCTACCGGCTCATCTATGCGCTCAAGAAACAAAGGCGATTGCAACCCTCTGGGCTGGTAGCCATCACCATCCGTGCCAACGATGAGGAGATCGTCACCTACAAGGATGCTGGATCCTTCATCTTTGAGGTCCTGCGGGAGTATCACATCGATGAGAACGCCAAGATCCTCACCGACTATGGCCTACGAGTTGCACAGGACCTCCGAGTGTGGAACACCGCTTCCTTTCACATCACCACAGGCGGCGGCGATGCGGCCAACCAAGGCATGACCGCACACACGTTATGGCCACTTGCCCTGAACCTCCTCAACTACCACCACCACGCCCTTGCCTCTGGACCCCTTCTTGGATGCCTGATCGAGCCATCCGCCACGCATCCACTCATGCTATACCAGCACCCGGCCGCATCCAACATCACTGGCTGGCAGTTGTGGCTTGTGCTACATCAGGGCCACTGGCTACTACTTGAACTTCATGCACCACCAGCTCTTGCACCAGTTGGTGTAGCCAAGCTCTACAATGCACATACGGCACATTCGAGCGCCCAACAACTCCAACACCTGCTCCTGGATCTTGAGAAGTCGCTCCACATCAAGATCATCCTCAACAACAACAAGGGAGGACGTGATCAAGTCCATCCGGCAACATGTGGCACGGTCCTCCTTGGCAACCTTGCACATGCCCTGCGGATCCATCATCTCTGGCCCAGCAACCAAGACGAAGAACTGCATGCGGGTATTTTGCAAGCCTTCCCACAGATCCACCAGCAATACATTGGCTGCGGACCTGCTGAGGAGTCTGTCGTACTCCGCGCCATTGAGACTATCCTTCTTCAGAAAGGCGTACCAACCACCCGGGTGCGAGAACGAGCACATGCTGCCCTCAAAAAGATCGGACTTCAAGAGCTTCAACAAGTCGTCCAGCTCAAGAACCCGTGGCCGGCAATGAAGTCCGTTGCTAGCCGACCCAGCATCAACTTTATGTGGGTTGCTCATGATGAACTCCAAGCCCAGATCCGGGAGAAGGCGGAGGACAAGTTCAAGATCCAGTCCAGCAAGCGCAAAACTGCCCGAACAAGCAAAGATGCACCACCTCCTCTACTTCAGGTTGAGCCCCACCTGCTACAATTAGCACCGAACACATTCGTGCATCAGAACCAGCCCGTCACACAGATTGACCTTGGGGCCCTCAGCACTGCCACCAACGGCATCGCGTTCGGTTCGGTCGCCGACGTTTTGCCCTACCTCAAGGAGGGCAAGCCCATCAACAACACCGCAGTCGGGGTGCTCACCACAACTCCTGTACCAGCTGAGCGATGTGGTTTACTACCAGTCCGCCATCTCCGATACCCTGCTCTTTACATGCCTACGGGGGAGCCGTTGCTCATTGCGGGAAGCCTGATCCTCCTAGGCCAGGGTTCCATCGATCGTGCTGATCACTCAGGTGGCCCCAGCATCGAGATCATGGCTACGCAAACACTGCGCTTCTCTGTCTACAAGGACCAATGGACTGGAACCTGGGAACTCTTTCTGCAGAAGCCCGTGCGAGAGCTCATCCAGAAGTTCCCTATCCTGCGCTTGTGCAAAGAAGAGAGCTGCGGGGACTCATGCCCCTTCTACCATCCCCCTGTGGACGAGGCCGTCGACAATGTCATCATGGACCTCTGGAGCCGAACATGGCTGTCCGCCGAAGGCAAGTTCTGCAAGCCCGAGAATGCTGCCTACTGGACTGTCCTAGCCCGAGTGCCAAAATTCGTACAGCACAGCCTACAGGGGCTCTCAGCCACCGCAGGACTCTATGTCGAACCCCGCACATCGGGGGGCAAGGAAGCCGACCCGGCATATGCAATGGTCTGGCTTGGAAACATTTCCGTTGGCGCCGCAATGCACAAATGCAGAACCACGCCCACTGCGATCGCAGTGGGTCGGCTACACCAGAAGTATGGCGTGCGTGTGCTCGACGCCGACGCCGAGGAGACGTTCAAAAAACTCCGACCGGAGGAGCCCTTCATCAACACGAAGGCAACCTCGATCTACCGGCTCTTTCCGCTACCCTTCGGCATGCAACGACACAGCCTACAAAAGGCCATCACGAAATGGGGATGGCAAGCCCGAGTGCTACAACCCATCGGCGGCGGAGTAGCGGGCAACACCTGGGAGGTTGCAGCTGCGGTACCACCTCCAGCTGAACTCATGCAGACGGCGGAGGGTGATGTCATCGTCACCCTTGGGCGACACCTTGTCAAGGACCCCACACCACCGCCCATCCTGGCTACTTCAAGCACGCGGCAACAACTTCACAAAGCTGGACAACCTGCACCTACCTCCACTTCGGATGACC
The DNA here is from genome assembly GCA_963377175.1 of Effrenium voratum. Taxonomy (NCBI): domain Eukaryota; class Dinophyceae; order Suessiales; family Symbiodiniaceae; genus Effrenium; species Effrenium voratum. The sequence goes on from CAUJNA010002591.1 coordinate 189,112, forward strand.
CATGGGTCCTGGGCCCTGACCCGTGGTCACAGAGGACCTCCAACAGCCACATTACCCCGCAGGACAAGTACCAACAAATGGAAGTTCGACTTCGTGATGGAGTCCGATCCACCCTGCGCAAAGAGCTTGAAGAAACCTCCATGCAGGTCGACTCGGCCTCCGGCATTGACCACCACTTTGCGGACAGCACAGTCCAGCGCATCCAAACCCTTGAGCAAGACATGCTTGAACTCAAAGCTCACAACCAGAATTTCCAGCAATGGTTCAAAGACTCGGCGGATGCCAACCAGCAGCTCCAAAACAACATCCATGAGTTGCAGACGGTCGTCCACACACACTCCTCAGAGCTCGGCAATATCAGGAGCGACTTTGCGGGCCACTCCAACTCAGTCGGCGATGCTCTTCGACAAGTCCGAGCCGATATGCAGACCGAAATGGGAGCTGGGTTCTCCAGGCTGGAGGCCCTGCTTGAGAAAAGGCCCCGCTCCTCCTGACTACGGCACAATGGCGCTGCCCGTGCTGGCGAGCAGCGGCCTAAGCCTTTTGGTTCAACCAGCAACTGGCCACATCGCGGTCTTGCGCTTTGGTGGCCACTCCTCCTTGTCTACTACCTCCTCGGCGGCACGGAGGCTTCTACCATCCACCGCCCCACGATGACGACACACCATGGTGCACCTGGGCACATGCCAACTTCACCTCAACTACCATTTGGTGACCAACTACCACCAGGGACAATGGTCCCATGCCGAGTCGGAGAAGCGACCAACCCTGGCCCCCTGCTCCACCTCACTCAAGTCGGAAAAGAAGGTCTTCTTCTTGGACTCCCACGGGGCATCATCAATGTGGCAGAAACCCACTTGTCTAAGGAGGGCATCCCAGCTTCTCGCAGAGCTCTGCGCTCACTGGCCGCAAAGGACCAACGAAACATACGATTCCTTCCTGGCTCACCTCTACCCTTACGACCACGCAGTTACACCACCGGCACCTGGAGTGGCGTTGCTCAGATCACCGACCTGCCAGCACACCCCTTTGTGCTCCCATGGCCGAGCGGGGAACACACCGCTGGCCGGGTTATGGCATCCCGCTTCTGTTGGCCGAGCCTCAACATCCTGGGCGTGACGGTTTACGGCTGGAGCCCTGGACCTACCTGGCCGCGAGCACACCAGCACACCCAGGACTTGCTCCAGCACCTCACCGAGCAGCTGGTCTTTGGATCCTCCGGAGCCAGATACATCAGCGGCGACTTCAACGGTTGCCCCAACACCCTACCTGCTTTCCATCTTTGGGAGCAAGCGGGGTGGTGCGAAGTACAGGATCCTTGGGTGATCGCCGGGGTTGCTATGTAGATAGCACACTTGCCGGACTTATGTAACTGAGTTGATGGACATAGCTAAGTGTACCTAAGTGTACTTAGCACACCTCTTGCTAAGTGTGTTGCGGCATACTTAGGGCACACTTAGCTAAGTCCACCGGCGGAGTTAGTAAGTGGCCCGCAAGTGACTTAACCGCGGTCGGCTCAGGCATGTCAATGCACACATGTTGTGACACACAACATGTTTCATGACCATATATCATAAGATTCGAGTCTAGTATCAACTGAGATTCATGATGACCCCAGCTCACACGCAGGGCTCAACGTGACATCACCCTCCAAAAGCTGCTAAAAAATGCAATAACCCTAGAAAGAATCAGTGTCAAAACCACGGTCCTAAAGTCCTAAAGTCGTCTATACCCAAAACCTTGAAGAAGATATGAGCCCTTCGTGACGCCTCTATTTTTAGCAGTGACATTCATTCTGAGCGAAATGTGATTTCCGTAGCTGACGTTCGTGATTCTGTGCGAAATGTGATTTGGACCATGAACCCAAGCTCCCGGTGATAGGGTACCACTAAGCATCTATAGGCAGAATAGGGGCAATGTGGGTGTGGCGTCTTTCATACGGGGGGCCTACAAAATGGCGATGCACCTGTTGTTTCCCTTTAAAACGCACAAGCACGTACACATGCATTTGTTTATGGGTGCGTGTGTGTGCATGTATGTATGTGCAACCCTTACATATGCAGATGAGTGCCCCAAATTTGAACCCTTGCAAACGGTGGTTTCTATAGAGAATTGTGGATTGACGTCGTTTGTGTGGCGATTGAAGGAACCGGACCCCTTTTGAACAACTATTGTCATGCATCTCTTTAAGGTTAGCAAAAGGTGCATTGACACTGTTGGGCTTGCCCTGACTTCAGTCGTTCTTGTGCTTCCCTCAAACTTATATGGCACTCACTAAAACATAAGCAGACAGGATGTTTAATATTATATTATCCTTCGGTGTGCCAACCAAAAGGGGCACCGCCAAACAATAGTGTAGGTTGGGATGCTAAGTGCTAGAAACCTTTTGACTTGATTTGGGCTACAAGGGGCTCAGGGGATCCAAGAAAACATCTGGGGATTGGGGGGTAGGGTACTGTCGCTGTCCAAATGTTGCGTTTGTTTTATTGGCACATGTAAACCCCTAATGTTAACAATGATTCATTTTTTTAGTGTGCATGGGGGTGTCTCTGGGCATTTGACAGCAAAGGGGTGGATGGGTCGGTGGAGGGGGGGGGGGCGGGGTATAGCCACGCTGGCGCCTGCTTTGGCGCTGCTGCGGCCGCTGCCTGCCAAAGCAGGCGATCGCGGCTCGATCGATTATAGGTGTTTCTTCCCCCCCCCCCAACCCCCTCAATAGTGTTGCGTGGGGAATCCAAATATTCGATCAACCCTTTGATAGTATTTTCAGTGGTACAGTTAGGATCGGATAGAAAATTGTTTCCCCAAACTTCGGATAAACTGCTTTTGGGTGTTTTGCTCAAAGCATTCCCAAACAGCATACTCATAATTCCTAACCGGCCATAGGTCTGGACTATATACTTTTGCAGCATTGGGATATTTGGTCGTTTTAGAAACACTGTGAAAGGTCCCTTATTAAGGGCTCATGCTTTTGAAAGGGGTCCCTCAGCTATAGTGCCTCAAGGTTCGCCTGTTTCTGCTTGTTTCATCCCTCCCAAATTCTGTCATGGTGGCCGAAGAGCCAACAATCCCCATGAGATGAAACGTGCTGGAAAAAACCTAAACGCAAGCCGCTTTGCTTTTACCAGGTCGTCAAGGGAGCGATCACGAATTGACCTTCCTTGAAGGAAAACACGCAAACATCACGAACACTGGATGTGTCCACCAGCGTATTCCTAGCGCCAGGTGTTTCCTGGAACGTGTTGGGCCCAACATGCTTCAGATTAGACACACAGCTCCAAGCATGATTGCCCTCCTGGGCGTGAAACAAAACCTTGGCAACTATTGCCCCTTCGGGGCAATTGAGGAGCACCACATCACCGGCGCAACACTTGCAGCCTGGAGAGTAAATAACTTCCAGCGAAATCTCTAGGTCATCACCAGCATCAAGCGCTTGTTTCAGAGAGGGATGCGGAGAAGCCGGATCCACCAATCCATACTTCAAAGGCTCGCGCGTCTGCGTGCAAAGGTCCTCGAGTTGATCTACTAAGGCATCCCTGAGAACAGATCTGTCAAAGCTGGCCCATGTGTTCGTATTACAGCTGGCGTAGCGCTTCACATCTTTGTGCTTGCGTTCCAGTGCGAAACAGGCAATCAACCCTTTGTGTCTGTTCAAAAGGCGTCCCAAATGAAAGCTGTAATGATGTTTTGGGATCCATCTGGACGTACCGTAAGCGTAAAGAAAGGCCCGCAAATGAGCAATGACTCCATTCTCAAGCTCAGAGGCTTTTGTTTTGCCCGATTTCAATCCCTGGAGGAGGTCCACCACCCTTGCCAAGCGGAAATAGGATTGAACTGCAGCTTCAATACCATCCATTTTGCCTTCCTTGAGCTTTTCATTCAGTATGAACCTGATAACACTGTAAAGGGACAGGCCCTCGCTTGCGCTGCACCGCACGTCCCCTGACTGCTTCTTGACAAACGTTTTTTGCCCCGTCACACCACGGCTGGAAAGGGATGAAGGCCACTTCCAAAGTTGTAGCTCCTTGTGAAGGTCCGACTGCTTGTAACCTACAGATCCGAGGGCTTCAACTAACAACCCCATCTCCACATTCCAAAGGCCCCCGACGAAGAAGATATGCATCCAATCGTACATCAATACTGACATTGGGGGAATTGCAAGCTCCGGGCAATTCAAGAGCCCATCAGGCTCCCAGTTGAAACCGCAAAGCTGTTGTACTTTCTTGAATTGAGACTGGTTGCAGGTGTCCTTCTTTTCCTTCAAAAAGTTGAGAACCTCCCGAATACTCTCATCGGTGTGAAGCTCGATTTGTGACCAGTCGGTGCACGTAGCTGACACCATGGTCCCCGAAGTATCAAACTCCAATAAAGAACTGTTGGAACTCAACACATTTCGACAGAGGGGGCAAAGGAGGGTGGCAGAAGCTCCCTTAAACTCCATGCAATCTTTCAGCGCAGCTTCGTCCCCCAAGATGACCTTGAGGGATGCGAAACACATTTGCCTGACTGGTTCAGCTTGCCCAAGAACTAGTTGTAGCTGCACTCCAGCTTCAAACGGCTTGAAGAGACGAAGACAGGTCTTTGCAAACGCCCCCATTTTCCCTACCAGGGTTCGAACAGTGTCTGTTCTGCACAAACAGCAAAGAAACCAGAACCGAGTTGATCCCAGGCAGTCCATGCCAAACTGTTGAAACGTCCAATATGCAACTGTCACCTTCCTGGCTTGCAAATGCCGAAGCGCATTTCCAGCTCCCACATCATCGGTGTAGAAAATAAGCTTCCAGTGTTCCATAGGTGAGCAGGGTGACTGTTCAAAAGTAGACTGAAGCAGTCTAGCAAATTCAACGCTGGTCCTTGCCAAATACCACAGAAGGGCAGCCGGTTGAACACAGTGAAGTGTTTGTTTTCGAATCGTGGTTTTTCCGGACTCCGGTTCCTCTAATTGAGCCTCCACCTCAACGCTGGTCAGAAGAGGGCCATAGGGCGTCAGGATGTCCACTGCCTTTTCCCTGGATCTTTTGACACTGCCACGTGAAATAGCCGTAGGAAACTCTTCCCTTTGAGAAAGGTCCTTCAAAACGGCAGCTAGGGCACTCTGGGAGATAAACTTATTCCCACCCAAGGAGTGCAGCGAGGACATGGCGAGCCTAGACGGGCCCTGCCGGCGAGCAATCTGCCCCGCCAATAACTGATGATGCGCTTTCATGTTTGGAATGAAATATAGGTTTGCATCTTTTCTTGGAGAGCTGGAACTCTGTGCTGAAACCTTGATCCCTTTGAGCCACGTAAAAGATCATATTTGGAGCAAACCATTCTTGCTGCTGCCAGAGCTTACTCTGTGGCATCACCCATTCCAAGCTTCAAAAACGTACGCCAACTCCACAACCCTCTGACCAAGACAATGGCTCAGCAACCTTTTTCTCTTGCGACCCCTCCGCTTTGTTCAGCTGTTCGTTTCCCTTATATGATTTTGTCTGCAGGTGCCGTCCCAGCAATGAAACAAAAAGGTTTGACTAATGCTACCGTGGGTCCTTTTTAGATGGTGACTGTGGTTGTTGAACAGGGCTGAGACGACAAGCTCGATGCTACAAACCTAAAGTGAGCAATCACGATGCTACAAACCTAGTGGGCTAAGAAATGCTAATCCACGGGGTGCCTCATGCGGCACCGTCAATCATGTGCAGGGCTTTCTTCCAGGCGCCCTCCTCATCACCATGCCAACGGATCTTCTTATCGCACCGATCCGATTTGTGAACAAAGACCCTCCAGGATTCAGTGGCATCGGACCTGTGAATCTTCCCCTGCCGGTAAAAGGTTGTGGCAGCCCCAACTCCTGGAGCAGGCGGCCGATTCGGCCGTTTGCGGTTTGAGTTGGGCATAGGCTTGGGTTCCGGCTGCTTCGCATGCTTTGCTCTACCTTGCTTTGCCAGTGCGGCCTCTGCTGCCTTGTTTGGTTGCTTTGCCTGCTTGGTCTTTGCTGCTTTGTTCGGTTGCTTTGCTTGCTTTGTTTGCTTAGCCCCTGCAGCCTGCTTTGCCTTTGGCGCTGCGGCTTTCCCTTGCTTGGCTGTTCCTGCCCTGGCTTTCGGTTTGGGGGCAGGGGCACCAGTTGTTGCTGGGGTGCCTTCGGATGCTTTCTCTTCTTGCTCTGCCGCCTTGCCGGTCTTCTGTTGCTCAGATCGTGCGTTGTAGGCGCTGTCCATAAGGCTGAACTGCGCCTGCACTGTCTTGTTTTCTGCAGTTGCTAAAGCCGGTAGGTCAAAAGGATTTGGTCGTGGGTTGGGCGGAGAGGAACCGCTACCTTGGCTGGAATTGGGACCCCTGCCCCAAAAATGGATTTGTTGAATGGAATACAAAGGCCCACCCCCCCCCACCACCAAAAAAACAAACAAAAAAAACGAGCTAATTCTGTGACGCTACCAGACGAGCCCTGCGAGTCTGCTTTATCAGTCGAATGCGTGTCGGACAGCGAGGCGGCGTCGGAAACGGCTTTCTGCGTCGAAGGCGTGTCGGACAGAGAGGCGGCGTTGGAAACTGCTTTCTGCCTCCTTTTGTCGGAAAAGACCTGAAGCCCAGGAACCAAACCAGAGGCGCTGCCGCCGTTCACGCATGCCTGAAACATCTGGAACACGTGGCCCATCATGGCCTGGCATGTTGCCGCCTCCATCGAGTTCCCTCCTCCACCCACAGCGCTGTCGGACCGAACAAGCCGGTTGGTCTTCCTCAAGGGAACACACTGCGCTGGCGGTGTGGCCAGATCTGAAGACTGCCTTGGTGGCAGATCGCCCTCGCTGTAAGCTTTCTGCAGCACCTCCTGCGGTAACGCGTGCGGCGACGACGGGAACTCCTGGATGAACTTCTCCAAGCCCGGACTCAACTTGCAAGCCTTGCGAAGCTGCAGCTTGAACTGATGGATGAGACCCAGCCGATCAGTGGCATGCGTTGCCTGGAGCCCTGCCTCAAGTCCAGCTGCCACCACCTGGCCAATGGCCTTCTCACTGGGCAAGTGGAGCCCCAGAGCGCAGCACCGGCTTACAAGCGTTCGGACCTTGACGAACGGATGCTCATCGGACGCCATGACCTCCTTGTCCTTCGGGCTGAGAAAGGCCGAAAACCCGGCACTCAGCACTTGGTTGGGGCGACGGCCCTTGCTCCCCGTCCCCGCAAGTGCATGCGAGAGTGCCTCCCCCAAGCGTCCCCTATTGGCCTCAGACCAAGGCCCATGGGCAATGGTCTCTGCAAGGCCAGTTGCCTCCTCCGCCGAAAGGCGAGCCGCCACCATCCTCTGCGCCAGTGCCCCAGCTTGCGCGTCCGCGACCGCGTTCCAAACGTCTGGCGCCAAGCAACTCCGCTGCGCTGTCAAGAACTTGTTCATGTGAACGAGGTCCGCGACGAGAGACATGGTTGCGAGCTACCGAGTTCCCGATATACTAGAGTCCACGATGTCCGAGTGTTCAGACGCGCTGCCTGCTCAAACGCCCTAACTGTTCTATTGCAAGTGCGACTGCTGCGTGCTCAAACGCCTATATATAATGTTCTATTGCAAATGCGACTGCTGCCAGTTCAAACGCCTACATGGGTGCATGGTTGCTTGCGTGAAAGTCATCTGAAACACGCTGTGTGCTTGCATTGTCCTTTGAACCAAGCATGCATTGTGTAAACGTAAACCAAGCATAAAGGGTAAACTAGTCAAGACCCACTGCCAGCGAGCAAATGGCTCGCATCAACTCAAAGACACTGCACATCCGGGTAAACTAGTCAAGACCCACTGCCAGCTAGCAAATGGCTCACATCAACTCAACGCAATGCTGGCATGGTTTCATTCGGATCACTCTCTCCAAAATCCGGCCATCCATGGCAGGCTGAGATAAATACACCACAGCTACTTAGTGGCCTTTGGCTTTTTGGCCTTCATGGCCTTCTTGGCCTTCATGGCCGTCTTGGCCTTCTTGGCCTTCATGGCCGTCTTGGCCTTCTTGGCCTTCTTGGCCTTCTCGGCCTTCTTGGCCTTCTCGGCCTTCTCGGCCTTCGCGGCCTTCTCGGCCTTCTCGGCCTTCTTGGCCCTCGTGGCCTTCAATTGGCGAGCTCTCCCCACCTCACGCCAGAGCATGGCGTTCGAGCGCGGCACGCAGGCGCCTCCCTCAATCACAACGCGAACACCTTGGGCAACCGTGACCATGTCCCAAGCCACCATCTTGTGCACCAGCTCCCGCCGAGCCTCCAACAGGTTGCTATTGTAGTAAAAAACAATAAACATTGATGAACCAGTGTGTTCTCTATTCTGTGGATTCCAATCACTACTGAAGAAGAAACATTGTAAGGTTGACATGGGTTCCAAACTCATTTGGGCTGTTGGTGCAAACATGCTCCCCCCTTCCAATGCAGCCTCAAACGATTGTGACTTTGCGCCTGGCCAAAGGTTGGAGGGCCCCGTCCGTAGTATTCCAGGGTGCACACTTCGCCCCCACTCATTGCATAGGTGACCTGCGCCACAGGGGCACACACCTTCAGCTGCATCACCGGCGGTTGGCGGACTTCCCGTAGAAGCACCGACTTGAAGGCACCATGCACGTGCTTGTACAGCCGGCACCCATCCCTCTCCTCCTCCTGCACGAACTTGAATGTAGCCATCCCGCAGTTCGTGACGGCCATGAAGATCGCCTGCCCCATGAGGATCTTCGCGTCGTGCCCCGGCCACACCGGATCCCACGCGTGGCAGGGTGGCAGAAGCTCATCCCTGCCGAGCTCAAAGTTCGTCGGAGCCAGTGCTCGCTCGAAGCGCACCATGCGAGCCATCGGGGCAAGCAAGCTGGACAGCACCCAACTATCAGGCGAGCACCTCGTGCCCAGCCGGCGAGCACAAACGCCCGGCCACATATCCTTCGACATGACTGCTGTGAAAACTATAGTATTTATTCCGTATGTGTGTGTCAATCATGATTCCCTATGCACGAACATGCTAATGTGTCAAAAGACGCCTCAAAACCACATATCATGCGAAACAATCCTAGCAAGTCAAACATGTGTTCGCACAAAGCCCGCCCCATACAAACCTCCAGGGAGTGACAGCAACCAAAAGCTATATTGTTAAGAGGATTGCCCACACAGTCATCCCCAGAGTAAGTGCTCGTGAACATCTCAACCCGTTCATGTCCAAAACTCAGCCATGCACATCTCAAACATTCACCTTCGACCTTCACCTTCAACCTCAAACCTTCACATCCAACCTCAAACCTTCACCTCCCATCCATGCACATATCAATCCGTTCATGTCCCAAACTAATCCATGCACATATCAAACCGTCCATGTCATCCATGCTCGATGCTCAACCCGTTCATGTCCCAAACTCATCCATGCACATATCAAACCGTTCATGTCATCCATGCACACATCAATCCGTTCACGTCCCAAACTAATCCATGCACATATCAAACCGTTCATGTCATCCATGCTCGATGCTCAAACTAGTCATGTCCCAAACTCCTCCATGCACACATCAATCCGTTCATGTCCCAAGCTCATCCATACGCATCTCAAACCACACATGTCCAAAACACATCCATACACATCTCAAACCGCCCATGCAATCCCTCCAATCCCTCTCTCTCACTCTCTCTCTCCTCCCTCTCTTTCGCTCCCTCCCCCTCTCCCTATCCCTCTCCCTATCCCTCTCCCTATCCCTCTCCCTATCCCTCTCCCTATCCCTCTCCCTCCCTCTCCCTCCCTCTCTCTCTCTCTCTCTCTCTATCTCTCTCTCCCACTCCGTGGCGCACTGTATCAGCGACGTGTTTTTCTTCGACTGCGACTGCGTCGGCTGCCTAAAATGAGCCTAGCTGGGCCACGCGATGCCATGTGGCTACCCCTCCACGCGCCCCCAAAGATGTCATTGGGCAACGCAATTCCCGTTGTTTCAATGGACATTTCACTGATCGACCCAAACTCAAAAAGTCCAAGTTTTTATCGATCTATAAAAGTTTGGTCACTGCACAGTCCGTAACTTTATGGATCCACAAAATATTGGTATCCCGGGGCAGCCACTGCTACTTATCCAAGCGTTGGGGCTCTGAGTTTTATGGATTGATAAAAGTTGTGTTGGCTCGCTATTGTTTTTTTTGTGGATTGATAAACTTTGGGCTCATGCAGGAGTGCCCCGATCCAGCGATTGATGGGGCATATTCTCGACTCACGCCCCAACATCATGCAACCCAAAGGTCGGCTCTGCGAAGCCAAAATGCCAAAAGGCGGAAAAACCGCTGCTGTGCAGCGAGCCGGTCGAGGCACGCGCGGCTAGCGCTTGCCCCCTAGGGCCTTGTTCACGGCGCCCGCCATCAGGTGCAAGGCATCTAGCGCCTTGTCCCTCTGCTTGATCTCCTGCTCTATGTGCTGGTTGTGAGTCACCGCGATGCGAGCCGCCTGCACTTGCACGCCACCGCGCTTCCTTGCGCGCTGCCGCCACTTCCTCGGATGTGGTGGAAATCAGTTTGATGGGCAAATGGCAAAGAAAAACAAGAAATATATATATATATGTGCGTGTATTTGAGACACCACTATATGGGACGCATACACTAGCTAAACTCTGGTGGCAATGAAGTGGCAGGGCACGGGATGCTCGCCTGCAAGCAGCAGGGCACGGGATGCTCGCCTACCAGTCGCAGGGCACGGGATGCTCGCCTACCGGTGGCAGGGCACGGGATGCTCGCCTACACGTGGGTGGCAGTAGAAGTAGTAGTAGTAGTAGTAGTAGGAGTAGTAGTAGTGAGTAGTAGTGAGTAGTAGTGAGTAGTACTAGTAGTAGTAGTAGTAGTAGTAGTAGTAGTAATAGTAGTAGTAGTAGTAGTAGTAGTACTAGTAGTAGTCATGGTAGTAGTGGTAGTAGAAGGAATAGTATTAGTGGCAGATGTAGCTAATTAATAGTAGTAGTAGTAGTAGCAGTAGTAGTCGTAGTAGCAGTAGCAGTAGTAGTAGTAGTAGTAGTGGTAGTATTTAGTAGTAGGAGTAGTAGTAGTAGTTGTTGTTGTAGTAATAGCAGTAGCAGTAGAAGTAGCAGTAGCAGTACTAGTATTAGTATTAAGGGTCGAAGTGGTAGTTTACTACCATATAGTAGTAGGGGTGGTAGTAGTAGTATTCGTAGTAGTAGTAGTAGTAGTATTCGTAGTAGTAGTAGTAGTAGTAGTAGTAGTAGTAGTAGTGGTAGTGGTAGTAGTAGTAGTAGCTGTTGTAGTAGCAGTAGCAGTGGCAGAAGCAGAAGTAGTAGTAGCAGTAGTGGTAGTAGTAGTAGTTCTTGTTGTTGTACTGGTGGCAGCAGCGGGTTGCGGCAATCAGAAAGTATTACTTGTGGTGTGCATTTGTAGTTGCATGTAGTGTCAATGACATCAGTGGCTTCAATAGTGTTATAATGTAATGTAGGAGTGAGCGAGCACTCCGTGCCCTACTGCTACTATTATACTACTGCTACTGCTACTGCTACTGCTACTGCTACTACGACTACTACTACAGCTTGTACTACTTCCGCTATACTGTTATTACTGGTGCAACTGCTACTACTGCTTCTACTGATCCCACTACACTAACTGCCATCACTGCTAGCGCACCAGTCATAACTCGCCTACAGTTTGCTTAGCCCATCCTAGAACCACTTGCAAATAATTTGGAAAATGTGACATTTGGATCCATGCGGCCATGAGGACGACCACCAGACATCTTCTCCGGCAGATGGCCAGCGGTCTCGGGCGCCTGATGGGGAGCCATGCAGGAAACATAGGGGCATAATGACAAAGCCCTTGTTGGGAAATTGTTTGAAACAGGTTGAACCTTTGACACCTTTGTTGAGACCTGGCCTGACGAAGCCTCCTCCTTGCCCTTGCCCTTGTTCTTCCCCTTGTTTTTCCCCTTGTCCTTGCTCTTGCCTTTGCCCTTGGCTGTGGGCCCCTTGGACGCCTTGCCGTGGCTGTTGCCCTTGCTCCGCTCGTCCCACCAGCCCTGCGACCAGCTGCATGCCCGCCAGTCCTCCGCCGTCCAGGGCTTCGCCTTGTTCCTCCAGCGCTCCGCCTCGCCCTTGCCGTGGCCGTCCGGCTCCTCCTTGCACTCCCATCCGCGGTCCTCCCACGTGGCCTCCTCCTCCTCCTCCTCCTCGGGCTCGTCCTTGCAATCCTCCCACCAAGAGTCATCACCCCACCAGCCGGCTGTTGCCGTGACTCCTGCAAATGGTGAAGAAGAATATGATGACGATGATGATGAACATGATGATGATAATGATGGTGCAAATGTTGAAGGAAATGATTGATGATGATGATGATGATGATGATGAACATGATGATGGACATGATTCATGATGATGATGGTGTTGATGATGATGATGGTGATGCTGATGGTGGTGATGATGATGATGATGATCATGCACATGGTGATGACAATGCTTATGCACATGATGCCGAACGTGATGATGATGATGATGATGATGATGATGATGATGATGATGATGATGATGAACATGTTGATGAAACTGATGATGATGATATCAGACACACACACAGTTACACACAGACTTTCTAGCCTAAACGTGTTTTCAAAGTCAGTGCGGCCAGATGTGAAACATCAACCCTTGTGACAATTCATAAAAATGAAACAAAACAGACCTGCGCCTCCGTCTTCCGCTCTGGCGCGCTTCGTGGCGGGCTCCTCCTCCGAGCTCGCGGGCTCCTCCTTGATCTCCACCAGCGGCTGCCCCTTCTCCACCAGCGGCTGCCCCTTCTCCACCACCGGCTGCCCCTTCTCCACCTGCGGCTGCGCCTCCTCCACCACCTGCGGCTGCGCGAGCCCTGCCATGATCGAATAGGGGAGCGAGCTCACCGATTAGCCTAATTATGATGTCTTGTGTGCATGGGCTTGTGTCATTATATCACGCGTGCGATTTGCATGTTATAAGTGCTTATATAGCTGCATGGATGCTGAACATTCCTAAATCAACATCATGTGACATCGTGTCATGCATGCATGCCTGCAGTTCGAGCCGGTTCACACATGCATGTCAACTTGCACAGCGGTGGACCAAATCATGCGCATACCTTCACCCCCAACCTCAAATGTCAAACCTTCACCTCCAACCTCAAACCTTCACCTCCAACCTCAAACCTTCACCTCCAACCTCAAACCTTCATTTCCAACCTCAAATATTCACCTTCACCTTCGCCTTCAACCTGCAACTCAATTTCCAAACTCAAATTCTCGATCCAGCACATCTGTTTCTTCCCCCATCAATATGCATGCATGCAGTCCTACTTTTCAATTAAAGAAAGCGAAGCAGGGAAGCCCACTCGCACCTATACACTCCGATGACTGGCCGAACAAGCAAACACATGCCAACACAATTAGAATTGATGTCCAAATGCTCAAAGATCCAACCACAGGTCAGCCTATAGCGAAACGTCCGGCTCTGCCGGGTCCATAGTAGAGCGCTTCTTCCCCTTGCTTGGGCTCCCGGAAGCCACGATGCCCTCCCTGACGTGCTCAAGGGTCAGCGCATCCAGCTCCAGCCAAATCTCAGAACCCTTCACAGCCCACAGCGCCTGCACCTCCTTCTCAGGCGTGCTGCCAACTGCTGGCAAGCAAACGCTCACCGTGGCTGGGGCCAAAAATCGGTCGTTCTCACAGACAGCTCGCTTCCTGCGCTTTGCAGGCACATCCTTGCCTTGCTCCCGCGCTTCGGCCTCCTGCTGCTCATCCAGGACCTTCTGAACCGCATCTCGGGATGCCCGGTGGACATCAGCAACGAGGGCATCCCAAAACCTTCCCGAGATGCATTGCATCTTGTCCTTGCGGAGATCAAGGGCCTTGCCTGTGACATATCGCGTCCAATCCCGGCACCACCTTCCCAACTTGATGAAGTCGATGCCCTCCACCTTGGTCAGGGTGGGGAACCAAAGGGCCTTCTGCTGCCTGCTGTTCCGGATGACCACCGTTGTGGAAATGGTGGTTCCATGCTCAGGCATGAAGGGCGAGCCCTATGGCCCTGCCGGCGAGCACCTCCGTGCCCAGCCAACCACGGTTGGTAAGCCAAAATGCTTCGAAAGGAGATCACCCACAAATGAATGAACTTGCAGTAGCAACACGTGTTTCTTACAGCTGCCTCTCTCTGGAGGATGCTGCAGAAAACTGTCATGTTGTTGGAACTCTTCTGGGGCTCTTGAAGGGGCCTTCGGGTTCCTCAGAACTGGTGACACCAGCGGACGACCTTGACAAACTGTGATCATATGCTACGGTCACCTGCGTCCCTAACAACACACTGCACAAAATTGTCCAATTGTCCGATGGTCAGGATTTGCACCACAACTTTTTTGAATGGTTCAACCAAGGATTGGCAGGTATATGCTTCTTATGGGCAGGGCACGAGTGCTCGCCGGCAGGGCTGATTCAAGCTCGCCTGAGTGTCACCGTTCAACCCTACACATGCGTGGGGAACAAAAGCATGAGGAAAGGCTCCTTTTGCATGTCTGGTCGCGTTTCGATGCTTCGTATGGAATGGCTTTCAGCCATCAAGATCTGGCTGCTTTGTTCTAGCCCGCTTACTTGGCTTGGATGTCTCAACCTTCTCCAGGGGCGCTAGCTCCAAAACGACCGTGTCTTTGGGCTTGTGGACCTTCAGATCATCCCCCTTTTGGATGGCAACAAAATTGCGCAACAATGGGATGTCCATGCCATTTGAGGCCTTGATGGTGACCAACTCCATGTTGCTTTCTTCTTGGGTGGTAGTGGGCTGAACGAAGAAGAAGGGGCACACTGCGCCCGCTGTGCCATCTTTGGGGATGACAACCCAAGGCAGGATGCTGAACTCCATCCCTGGGACCAGCTCTCCCATAGGCGTGCCTTGACCAGAGGCGCTGCCCACCGGCTTGCACTCGATCTTGGTGCTCACTGGGACTAGCTTGAGACACTTCTTCTTGTAGTCTTGCTCGGCAACCACGCGCTTGCAAGGCTTGAGGTGCACCGACAAGCCTTCAGTGTCGCCATTCTCTTGCTGCAGCTCATGAATGGCCTGCAGGATGTTGGCCTTCATGAGCTGCACCAGGAAGTCCGCATGACCACCTGCCGGGTTGGCCATGTGGTCGAGCGTCACCACCTGCGCCTTGGGCGTGTGCTTTGTCCACTCCCCGCGGGTGAAGCTACCTGCCTCAACCCTGCGCAACTGGCCATTCACTGCGACGACCAAGTGCGATTCTTCGAACTGCACCACTTGGGCAACCGTGCCATCCCCCTTCCGAAGAATGTGCATGCCTTCCGTGAAGCCGCACTCCCGGGCCAACCCCGAAGGGCTTTGCAGCCGCCCGCCAGCATCGTAGCTCCGCATCCTAAATATGATAGAAAGGGGGACCATACAACCCAAACCAAAGTAACTCCCCAAAATATAGAACAACTCGACAAGTAACAGCTGAAATGAGAATCAAGAGTCACCCCCGCATCCTTGCTGGAGCTGGCACTTGCCAGAGACGATGGCTCCGGGGAAGCCGTGTGTGCCACCCACTGCTTCGAGATTGTGACCTGCTTGAGCAGGGCCACCTTCTCCACAAAGGCTTGGGCTGCCTGCTCGATGGTGTGTGGCAGCGCCTGCTTTGCATCCTTGCTCTTTTTGCCAAGCGCCACGGACACCACAGTCATCTCGAAGTCATAGAGCTCCTTGAGGACGTCCAGCTCCTTGTCCACGTTGGCAAGGTAGGTGGCGAGCAAAGACCGCATCTCAACCATGAGCCAGTCGCACTGCAGGGCCAGCTCCTTGAAGGCGACTGAGCTGAGCCTCCTTGCGTCAGCTGAGGCGATGCCCCTCTCAGGCTTAATGATCGCTGCACGGAGTAGTGCGTGGCGAAGGCGTAGCAACGGAGCCCCTCCCCGCATATCGCGGCCTAGGGAATCCCAAAAGTCTGCGCCAAGCTCGCGCTGTGAGCTCACCCCAAACATCCTGATTGCCTGCTCAGTCTCATTCAGGGCCTCAGCAGACGATCCGCCCGAATACTTGCGCAAAAATGTGAAGATAAACGGGATGGCCGCAGTGCAGCTGGGCTTTGACCTCAACACTTGGGCGCGCAGTTCCTGGTAGGAAACGCTGCTCCCAGGTGGCTTGGACGATGCCACCTTGAGGAACTCTCTGTGGATCCGGCGGGCAAGTTGCAGCTCCGTCTCCTTCCTCTGAAGCTGCCCGCTTGTATTCCCGGCTTCCTGCAAGAGGGGGCCAAGCGAGGGAAAGCGCTCCAACGCGGCCCGTCCCACCACGGTCCAAGTCATGCCCTCACTGGCAGCACTGTGGAACAGCGGGTCCCGTTGGGCAAGCTGCTCCATGCTCAATTTCCCCTGAACCGTGATGTCCGGCGCACCAGCCTCGCTATCGTGCACATGATTGCAGCCGGCGGCCAGCAGGCGCAGAACTTGATTTGTATGCGAGGATGATAGCGACGCGTACTTGCACGAGCCAGGAATCACAGGTGCGAGCATGCCTGCTGAGTCCTCCACAAGGCAAGTGTTGAAGGCCTCGATTGCGCCATCCCCGGAGCATTCCACGCACACCGGCTTTGGCTGACTCGGGTCGAAGCCAATCGACAAGATATCGCTCAGCAAGCTGTGAACGTCAGCTGCGCAGACGCCACAGCCGTCGCGATTCGCAGGATGGCAAACAACATGGCGGCTACTGATCTTCGCCTGAAAGGCATGGTTGTGCTGCTCCAGCACAGCAAGTGCCCGGGAAGCAGATGCAACAAGCGAGCCAGTCTCCGCCTTCTTCAACAGATCCTCTATCTGTTTGCACACGTCTGGTGACAAAGCCATGATTGGAAGTCGATCTGCGTCGAACTATCCCTCAAGCCAAGCGGAATAGTCACAAACCAGTCGGAATACATGCTGTTGCCCTTGGTGCAAATCATTCATGTCACGAAGGCCTGCGCTCAAACGTTGCTTTTAGGCACTCAAATTGGTGCTGGCCGGCACCACTCTAGACCCCATTGGGTCGAAGAGTCGCCGGAAGACTCAACAGCAACATTGCAAGGGAGCCATCTGAGTGGCCGTAAATATTCAACACACAAGGGTTCTGCAATGGCAGTCGCCTCAATGAACAATTGCGTTTGTGACACAATCGTAAAAGAAGAGTGTGCAGGCAACCTCACTCCTTCATGCCTGTGATGGGCATGAGGTCTTCATTTGCATCTCGTGCGGATGCGAGACAACGGGCCCATGGCCATGGCGAGCAAAAATGCCCTGCCGGCGAGCACACATGCCCCGCCATCATGTAAGTGCATAAATGCATGAACCGTCTATCAAGTTCCCTTCTCTCCCTCCCTCCCTCCCTCCCTCCCTTCCCTCCTCTCCCCTCTCTCCCCTCCCTCTCTCCTCTCACTCTCCGATTCCCTTCCTATTTATCTCCTCTGTCTCTCCTGTGACCTTCCCCTTTGACTGTCAAACATGTTCCAAAACGTGGCGTTTCCCTGCAATAGGCCTTGGGAACCATTTTCTTTGACCAGGTTCAACACCCATCCAAAGGACCATAATAGGTAACAAGAGGAAATGAATAATAAATCTCATAAGGCTACAAACATGGTCCATAAAAGCCACTACCATGCAGTTGAGATTATTGCTTCAAAAGTGTCACTGACATCACAGGGAGGGCATGCATGGTTGATCGGGAATGATTGGAGTAACCAGCCAGCTTTTACAACAAAATTAAACTCCATGGAAACACGAAGTCGTTCTCTTTCATGGGTAGCTCTCTAAACCCGAAACTGTATTGTAAGTCCAAGGTTTTGCTACGACCTTTGGGGGGCGTTGGGGTGTTTGGCTTCAAAGAAAATGTGTTTAAGCTCAGCCAATTAACAAAATCAAAAAAAAGAAACAATGGTATGGGGCATGCAGTCAAGTTTATTATTGCAGTATGTTCTTTTGTAAAAATAGAAGGGGTCATCCACCTTGCCCTAAAAAACAAGCCCGGTCTCCACCCATCTTCTGCCGCCTGCTCGTGGTGGCAGGCAGCGGCCGAGCAGCGCCAGCAGGCGCACGGCAATCCGCCGTGGCGGGAAGGGCTAAAGGGTTGGGAGAAAAGGTATAGGGTGTTGTTTGTTTGGGATATTTTCGGTCGTGTTGTAATGATATGTGAAATGTGTGGAAGGCGATTAAAAGGGGGGGGGAAGTGATAGAGGAGAGGGGGGGATATATGTAGGCCCCCAAAAAATGATGATGTTCACAACGGATGAGGGGTGCATGGTCTGTTTCGTGGGGTGTGCTGTTGAAACTATCACGATCGATGTTTCTCAGCATGGTAGAGAACTTACCCAAGGACCCCCCCAAAATAAAAGGAAGAACAAACAACCACTTTCGATACATGTTTTACGAACTCATTGGCGAAAACCACGCAATGGTTTCCGGTTTGCCAGTGAAAACGCATGCGCCCCCCGTGTAAAAAAAAAACGTGGTCCCTTCAAAACGCCTGTGTGTCTCCCAAAATTCAAGCGCCTATAAGTGCGCCTAACCCACTTAGCTAAGTGCCCCGGTGGACTTAGCTAAGTGGTCCGGTGGACTTAGCTAAGTGCCCCGGTGGACTTAGCTAAGTCCTCTCCAACTACATACAAAACCAAAGCTAAGTACGCTAAATGTATAGCTAACATACCAACCACATATACGTACACCGCAGTACTTACTATGTTCGCTTTTCACATACGCGTGTTAGACAACTTAGTAACCTCAGTTGCCAAAGATAGTAACCTATGTTGCAGCACTTGCCTAAGTACTGCAGCTGGTCTATCTACATAGCAACCCCGGCGATCACCCAAGTCTTCACCGACTTCGAACTGGGGAACCTCCCAGGATGACCTGCAAGGGAGTCTCACGGCCGGACCGCATCTACGTCTCCCCGGAACTTGCCCTACTGTTCCAACAAACTATGGTACAGAGCGGATTCGCGGACCATGAAGCTCTGACGGCCAGCTTCCGCATCCCGGAGGTCAACCAAATGGTTCTCAGTTGGCCACTACCAGGGGCCCTCCCATGGGATGACATCTGCATCCAGGATTGGGCACACTACGAGTCCGAGGAACCCCCGGGTGACATCCGACCCGGCCACGAGACTGAGTACTACAAGAACCTTGGTGCAGAATACGAGGACAGCGTCACCGTGTACCTGCGAGGACAACAGCGCCTTCCCCCACACCATCGCGGCCGAGCACAAGCATTAAAACCACGTCTCCGACCTCCTCAGATGCCAGCACTTCGTGCCTCTAGAGAAGGTGAGGAGGCTCCGGCATCCAGCTTCATCAACCGTCAGCTCCAACGCTGGTTCAAACAACTGCGGAGAATCCAATCCCTCAAGCACAACATCCACGCTGCGGGTCAACACGCTGCTGCAATAGAGTACCGGCTCTACCTATGGCAAGCTATCAAAGTCGCCAAAGGCTTCGATGGGCCCTTCGACTACTGGTGGCTGCAAAGACCCCATCAACGCCAAAGCGCACCAGGATACCTTCCTGAAGATATACCAGCTGCCAACGTCATAGAGGAGATCTTTGAGGACTTCCGCACCAACTACCGGAACCTGGAAGCCTGGCATCTTCGTCAACGGCAACGGGCACTTCGTGTCGAGTACCGTGAACAAGCGAAGAAAGCCTTCCAAGCGGTCAAGGGCAAGGAGTTCCACAGCATGGACCACTTGGTCAGCTACCACTACGCGGACATCCTTCATGTCGACGCCCAGACCTCTGAAGTCCTGGTCGACCACGCGCTCCCAGAGGCGACCAATGGCCTCTGGTTCGTCGATGACGAACCGGCACAAACCCGGAAAACCGGACCCAACGCCTACCAGGTGCACACCGACCTCCTGCTTTGCCCTGGCCAGGTGCTGGAACACAGGGTGTTCTACACCGACTCCACGGAAATCCTGGAGGAGCTGCAGAAATTCTGGCAACCACGATGGCTACGTCATCGCGATGTTCCTGCTGACCAATGGGACCGCATCCTTGGCTTTGTCCAGGCTCATGTTCCACAACTGGAGATGCAGGTGCCGGCCATCACAGTCAGTGCATGGGATAAAGTCAACGCTCGATACAATGAACACGCGGCAAGGGGTCCTGACGGTTTCGACAAGCAAGACCTCCTTCGGATGCCCATCGTCCTCAAAGAACGAATGGTGCAACTCCTCAACCATGTCGAGGATACCGCTCAATGGCCACAGCAGCTGTTACAAGGCTTTGGAATTCCAGTTCCTAAGGAGACCGCGGCCGACACCATCAACAAGTTCAGGCCCATCATTGTGCTCTCCACTGTCTACAGAAGCTGGTCAAGCCTCCGTGCCAAGGTCCTCATCCACTTCCTTGAGAAGTTTGTTGGGCCAAACGCCCTAGGATTCCTTCCTGGACGAGAAGCCGGCCAGATCTGGCTCTACATACAGGCCTCAGTGGAACTTGCACTCCAAGGTGGCCAAGGCCTCGCCGGCCTCACCACGGACGTTAGCAAGGCCTTTGAATCCATCCCACGACGACCCCTGATGGCCACATGTCACCATCTCGGAGTACCTGCACGAGTCCTCCGACCATGGGACCACTTCCTGAACAACTTTCAGCGACGCTTTGTCCACAATGGACAAATCAGCGAGCCACTCACATCCACCTCAGGCCTACCAGAAGGGGACTCTCTGGCCGTCATGGGCATGTGCGTCATCGATTGGGTCTTCGACCTCTACATGCGTCGTTTTGCGCCGGCAGTTATCCCTAAGTCCTTCGTGGACAACTACGAACTCCTGGCCACGAACGCATACGAACTACTCCACGGCTACGCGGTCATGCAGACCTACATGGATCTCTGGCAACTCCAGCTTGACGAGCCCAAGACATTCACATGGGCAACCTCCTCACAGGACAGAAGCCATTTTCGCCGCCTTGGCCTTCGAGTTAAGACCACGGCAGTTGACCTTGGTGGGGCACTCACCTTCTCCCGCGCTCGTTCCGTTCAAGGACAACTTGAGCGCTTCAAGGCCATTGAACCTTGCTGGGCACGGCTCCGGCGTCTCCCCATGGACCTGCACACCAAGCAGAAGATTATCCGACAAGCCCTTTGGCCAGCTGCCCTGCACGCCATCGCAATCACACCCATGGCGGAAGACCACATTGGCAAGCTGCGGACTCAAGCGGTTCGCGCTCTTGGGTGGAAAGCTGCAGGATCTCAGCCAATGATCCGACTCAGTCTTGGAGGAGACCATCCCTGTCTCGACCCCGGCTTCTACCAGTTGCTCACCACCTTCATGGACTTCAAGCGCATCCTCATCAAGGAGCCACACCTTCTTCACCTCTGGCAACGCTTCATGCGGAATTATGACGGCCAGAGCTTCTCTGGCCCCTATGGCAAGATACTGGAGCAGGCAACACTCGTCCAATGGACAGTGTTGAACCCACCACTCCTCCGTGATCACGATGGACTCTGCGTCAACATTCTCAGCATCCCCCAGGATTGGCTCTACAAGCTCTTGCAGGACGCCTGGTATCAAAGGGTCGCGCGCTTCATCCAGCCACGGACCGAATTTGCGGGCCTCGTAGGCCTGCAATGGCCTCCCAGCCGAACTGAAAAAGCTATGGGCGCACTTGAAGTGGCCACCATCAATGCACTACGGGACGGATCCTTCATGACGCGGAACATCCAGGGGAAGTTCGACCTTGCGCACGGCTACAACTGCGACCTTTGCCAACAGCCAGATTCCATGGAGCACCGATGTCGTGAATGCCTTCCACTCACCCCTTTGCGGGAAAGGCACCAGTGGGTCATGGAACGCTGGGATAACTGGCCATGCAGTTTACGGATCCACCTGCTCCCCAGCAGGAATGCCCACTTCCGGGAGATCAAGCACGCCCTCGCCGAGCTCCAGGACAGGACTCTCGACCATCATCTTCAACCTGGTGACCATCAAGTAGTGGACATCTTCACGGACGGTTCCTGCTGGAACCCCAACGACCCCGACCGCTCTTTGGCCGCATGGGCCGCGGTCTCGGCCTCGCACCAGTCCGTCCTCGCCAAAGGACCACTGTGTGGACCACACCAGTCCATTGATCGAGCCGAACTGACCGCAGCCTTGGCGGCGGTATCCTGGCTTGCGCGGACAGGGGTCAAAGGAACCCTATGGATCGACAACTCCTACGTTGCCCAGACCCTCAACCAGATCGCTCATGACCCGACCAACTCCAACGTCCACTCGCACGAGGACCTTTGGGAGCAGACCAGCCAATTCCTGGAAATGATGTATCCAGGGCAACTCTCAGTGGTACACGTCAGCAGCCACCAGGCCGAAAGTGACAGCCCTGACCCTTTGACCGACTGGATCATTTTCTGGAACCGACGAGCCGATGCTGCAGCGGGCCACGCCCACACTATGCGAACCAGCTCATTCCGAACCCTTTGGGACCGCTACGAGCAAGCCACCCGGCGACAGCGCCAGGAAGTGGACTACTTGCGGGCCTTTCATCTTGATCTGGCAGCCACAAGAAAGCGGCTACTCTCTGAAGGTGCTCATGGGGAAGAGCACCTGGACCCAGACGAAGATTGCGAAGCCCCTCGGATTCCACTTCTGAACGCGCGCCCGGTCTCACTGCCAGACAGTTTAAGCCATGTCTGGAACGCCAGCGCTTGTGCCACCCGTTTTGGGCAAACTTTTCCTCACCAGTTCCTCAACTGGCTTAGAGAGCAGCAAACAGGGGCACACGTACAGCATTGTGTTGCCTGGGTTGAACTTGCTGCCGCCCTCTTTTTGAGCGACTTGTCGCACCCACTTCCTGCAGTTGGCAGTGATCCGTGGGTTGATGCATCTCAGGGTAGAGGCCACGATGGTTCCATTCTCACGGTTGCTGTTCGTGTTCGCTTTGTGTCCTCTTTGGTGAAGGCCCTCGCCCGTGAGCTTGGCATCAACTTCGAATTTGTTCATGGCCTCAATCGCCTCTCACTAGGCTTTGGGATGCCTTTGCATGGAGTAGTTTTAGGACTATCCCCTTGCACTTTAGACAAGGTGGATCACATGCTGCGGCTGTTCAATAGCAGCCGAACAGCTTCCAAGGCCGGGGACCTCGCCCGGCCTTTCGCGCGAAGATAGCGGTAACACACCGCGGACCACGAACTTTCGCTGCTGCACTGCTTCGCCGTGCACAGCGGATTCAATCCGTCCGCATGTGCAGGCATCCCCGGTTTCATCTTTATGCCCTGTTCATTCCGCCAACAGGGCACATCCGCCTTTTCCTCTGGTCCCCCGGGATTCGGATCTGGATCCAAGGTCGAACTCTCCTGTGCCAGGCACTCTGCTCGGGGGAAAGAAAAACATGCGCTTTTTTCTCCACGTTTTCTGGGTTGCTCAAATGCCAATCCTTAATCCTTCCGCATCGCGATTTCCCTTGCAGTCTCGGACTTAGGGATCCGGGTCCCATGGCAATGCAAGCCAACGATCCGGTCACCCGAGTCGAACCCAAAGACCCATAGCCACGGACCCGACCAGACTGCTTGCATGCAACTCGCGAGCCTTGCGTTTTGATCCAACCCAAATTCTCCTCTCCCGAGATTCGACCTGAAACACCCGCATACCTCGAACCCGCATATCACTTCTTGGGGCACGAAAGCATTTCAAAAGGCACCTCAAAGGCTTTTTGTTTTGGTGGGCTCTTTGTAAGAACAGTCCACCCTTCCTGCACACGCAAGTATCAACCAACCAAACTGACAAGGGCCCAGCTCGCGTGAAATAAGGGCAAACGATAGTATAGGAAATAGTTCAATTTCAAATGCTTGGTTATTTCAGGTTGGCTGGTGTTTTTGTTTTGCCTTCAGCTTGAGGCTGAATCGCAGCGGGACTATAACGCAGAATGTCATGTGCCACTCGTCATGCCAGCGGCCCCGAGCGATGTTTTTGCGCGGATGTTTCCGGGAGTGCATTCCGCGGTCGGCAAGGTGTGCAGCACTTTCCTGCACGCAATTTGGGGTATGCTCTGCTTCTCAGAATTGGGGGCCAAGTAGGTGGTGTCCTTTTGGTTTCCCTTAAAACCATCCAAAAAGGGGTCCGATTCCTGCCCCACCTTTCGCCACGACAACTTTGAGGATCCGATTTCCTGCCAAGAGGCACTTCGAAGGTTCCCATGCGACGCGTGGCAACGGCACGTGTCGGTGGATGCCGTTCTCAGCTTCATGCCAAACATGCTCCCTTTTTCTTTCTGCGGCCCGCGGGAGCAAAAACCAAGTCCACGGGAGACTGGTTCCCTCACAATCACTTGAGACATGAGAGCAGGTCAACTCGCGAAAGGCAAGCGTGTTTGCGGACATGTTTGGGTGTTTGCATGTGCATGTGGATTTGCTATGATGGTGCGGTCTTGATCTTGTGCTAGTTGTTGTGTTTCGTTGCAGGGTTTTTCTCGCCCCGGAGTATTGGATGATTGCTGACTTTCGTGGATGCAGCACGGTGATGTGGGAGTGCAGCGCAGGACACGTGTTAGAACTGCGCTGCAGTTCTTTCAGGCTAGATGCACTTCCCACTTCAGCCACAATCAAAACCGATTCGGGTAGATGAAGGATAGTAAGGGGCAATCCCAACCATAAATAGCCGCGGCCGCCTCGATACTATTTTAATACCGGGTTTTGAGCAAGTGACTCACTTGAAATTATGAGATGCGCGTTAACATCGACTTTGGCCCCAGGAAGGCCTAGATCAAGCCAGAATGGAGCGCATGATGTGAACCTCTCCTTCTGTTTGAGACAGAACTTGACACAAAGGCGGTGAACAGAGAGAAGAGTTGACAGCTGCAACTCACGCATCGGATCGTCAGTTTCAAGCATGGGCTCTCTCGGCACCCGAAACCAAGGCGCCCATCATAAGCTCATGCACGAGGTCAATGCTAGCAACTTGGCAGCCTCCGTCCTGTTGCGTGGAATCGGCGGGTATCAGATGTATGGACATGTGCCATGGGGTTCCCCATGCAGGGGACCTATTTGCTGTTTGATAGAAGCTAAGAGGAGCAAATTATGGGGGCCTCTAATTTGGCCACATGGCTAGACGGCCGGAAGGCATGCGTCCTGCCTGCGAAAGTGGACGATGCAGACAAAAAGCTAGCTACAACATGCAGCTTTCTGCTTGGCCTATACAAATGCAACCATGGGACAAGGCCCTGTACCAAGCTCGAGACAAAAAGCTGCTAAGCCATGTGGCATGGGTCGGAAAGGTTGCCATCAGATGTGGCCAGGATACTGAGCATATGGCAGCGAAGACAATGCCTATAAACAAGTTGTTCTGAACTGTTTCCGACCTCCTAGAGGGCGACCGCGCTTTTGGACAGATGAATGGCTCTTATTGAGGGGATGTTAGGGGAAAGGCTTGGGTCTCAAACATGCAACCTTTGCCATTCGCAGTCCCTGGTTAGATGACCAGTTGAGTGGGTACTGCTTAAATAACCTTTAAGATGGATCCGTCGCAACTAAGGTGTCATGTTTCTCATCGAAAAGCTGTCCGAGGTTCCAGAGTTGTCTTGCCTTAAACCCGCTGGGCTCAATATATGGTAAATGATGGCGACCTCAAAATATTCCTGGTAGCATTCATGGGGGAGGAGAGGGGGGAGGGAGCCCAAATAGGCCCTAAATAAGGCCTCAATAAGGGCTTATTTGGGCTCCCTGCCCCCTCTCCTCCCTCCCCCCCAGCCCCCATGAAGCTTAGTTCATGAAGATTCTCTTGAGTAAGTTTGACCCCATATTCATCAACCCCAGTATATCTAGGGGGTGTCCCCCTACAGTGGTCTGATTCCCCACTAAACCCAAAACACAATATGGGGTTGATCAATATGGGGTCAACGTGTCTGGTGTTCGAGTCCAACATTTTAGGTTTGCCCTGGCCGACAGACCAACCGAACCCTTCGAGGTGAGATCCTCGGAGCCTTCGACGAGAGCAAGCTGAAGGAGCGGCAAGAGGAGGAGCAGGACAGGCGCATGACGAAACCCTAAACCCTAAACGGTGAAGCAGTCCCAGCGCCATGAAACAAAAAAAACATCACCCCGAACCGAAATTATGCCCGAGACACGATGTTCAGGCGATCCTTAGGCCGATCATGAGCCCACCGCAAACTTCAAAGCTAGTCCTGAACCAAGCACATGCCCCCAAACACAATCTCAACGCCCAAACCCACCTTCAAGCCCATCCTCAGACCCATAAACTCACCCTCAGTCGACCCCCAATTGATAGTCCAAGATCGGAAAGCCTTTTGCGGTGTATCTTTTGTCACTATACAAGCAAGTGGCTTCCCCATGTTGGACTTCAAGCAAGACACCTGAGGAGCTCCACCGACTATCTCGGACAATGACTGGGGGGTCGATTTCTGGCTGCAAGGTGAGTATGCCCAAACTAGGGGCCGAAGTGTCCAACATATGTCGCGGAAAGGAGGCACTGTTTTAATGGTGTGTCAATAGGTGGATGTGCAAACCAGCAAACAGCTGGAAAAACTGCAGGCAGGCCACCCAAAGAAGAGCCATGTTGCCATGTTGCCATGTTGCCATGCGCCAAATCAGTGCAGCGCCTGCGAATTGGGATCTGATCCTGAGATCTTCTTTCATTTATTGGAATTGGTTGGACGATTTTTGCGGCCCATTTCCCAATTTCCAATGCCGTGCGGAGCAGGCCCCGGCTAGAGAGTGCCAGACGCAATTCCTTCTGCCTTGGGACTGTTTTTGGCCATGCCATTGTTTTAGGAGGGTTTGATGTATTGTTTGGTTGTTCGCCTTCAACATGTTGGATGATGTTATTGGCTTGGCGTTGGAAGCTGGCTGAGGCATCTGACTTCCGGTGGTACTGGAGCTTAGTTCTTGGCAAGTTGGGACATTTGAGCAACGGCCGGCTCGGTTTCAAGAGCCATGCTTGCCCTGAGGTGAATAATACATTCAAGGGAGTCTCGCCAACAATGGCTGGGTGATGTAGAGAATGGCCAGCCATAAGTCATGTCCACACTCCGCAGACTGATCTTTCTTCCTCATATCTTGCTTCCCGCCAACCCCTCGAATTACTTCACCTCACGCCCACCCCACCTCACGCCCACCCCACCCCACCCCACCCCACCCCACCCCCACCCCACCCCCCGCCCCGCCCCACCACCCCACCCCAAGAAGAAATCCGCCCGAGAGGTGTTTTCCAGAACTCTCCTCTCAGGCTCCAAGGCCTCAACGTGTTCCGAAACGGGAATCGACCGGACAATTCTTGCAAAACGAACCGGCTGGTCATGTTCACAGCTTGCTTCCTTCTCGTGTATATACGTGTTCTGGTTGTGTTTTGTAAGGCGGGACCCATGGTCCCGCATCACGTCACACCCTCTCCCCAGCTCCCTTCCTCGCTGTTGGTGATAGACATGTCTTCACTTGTACCTCCCATTCGGTTACAGTTAGGACATGCTTATGAGCGAGAGGAGCGAGTGAGGGTACGAACGGAGTGGAGAGAGGCATGTCCTGTTTGTTGGCATCTCTTCTCCCTACCTCTATCTCTCACCCTTCATTCACCACAGAAAGGCTTGGGAAGCAGGTCAATGAGGAAGTGACAGGTAAAGAAGAAATGATTAGAGGGAGAGCGAAGGAAGCGAGCGGATGTGAGATGATGACCCGCTCACCGTTCCCATTCACTTGGTTCATTCGTTTCCCTTCTATCTTCTCCTTCCACCTCCATTCTTTATCCCTTCCTTCGTTCTTAGACAAGTTCTCCAGAAATAGAATGAAGGTAAGAAGGGGAAGGGATAAAGAGACAGAGGTTAGACAAAGGGATGAGGAAAGAAGAAATGAGTGAAGTGATAGAGTCAAAGAGATGCGAGATGCCTCAGAGAATAGACGGTGAGGGAAAGGGAAGGAACGAGTAGAGTGAGAGAAAGGGATGGACACTCTGGATTCCAAGTTCCAATCGCATCCTAACAGCGACCGGAGCGAGCGGGAGATGGAAGAATCCATAGAATATTTGTTACCTTTAGGACTCGCCTTCTCTCACCGTGTACACGCTCTTCTCCCTCCCTGTCCCCTTTCCCCTTCCCATTCGTTCACAGAGTTCAACCGATGGGAAGTGGTAGGGAAAGGATGGACAGGAGCTAGGCAGAGACAGAGGGAACAGAGGGTGAACGAATGGAGCGCTTCCTTCCTTCTCCCTCGCTCTCTCGTTGCCTCGTTCCTCGCTCGTCCCAGTCACTCACTACATCCCTTTAACTCACCATTACCCACTCTCTGTTATCTCTCCAATCCACGAAGTACGAGATAGGCAGCCAGCTTTCCTATAAACCAAGCTGAAAAGGGTAGCTTCAACCCAAAATTTCCGGCTTGACCCTCGCTTCCCTTCGACAAGTTGCAGGTTGTGGAAGAACGGGTTGGGGGGAACCCACTTTCTGTGACACCAAGAAAGTCCACAGTTCTCTGATAAAGGCTGTTTTTTGCGCAGCTCCTCTTGAAGGGGTGAAAGGTCACTGGTTGCAACTGGGTTTTAGCGGAAAGTCGACCTGTCACCGCCAAACCGGTTCCCGCCCAAGCAACTGGTCCCGTCCAATTCATGTCCAAATGCCTGGGAATACGGGGGGGGGGGGGGTGGGGAGAAGGCGAAAACACTGTCGGCACCGAGGGCTTTCCAAGACTTCGCTTGGTCCGAGATGGAGGAGAAGAGCATCGTCGAGCGCTGCCAGGTCTTCCTGCGCGGAGCCCGGACTCGTCCGAAGCGCCGGAGGTTTGCTGTTTTCGCGAAGACCTTTTTGG
This sequence comes from Effrenium voratum, assembly GCA_963377175.1. NCBI lineage: Eukaryota > Dinophyceae > Suessiales > Symbiodiniaceae > Effrenium > Effrenium voratum. The sequence continues at coordinate 217,841 of CAUJNA010002591.1, forward strand.
GGGATGGTGCGTGAAATTGTCTCAATGAGGGCGCCCCCTTTTTTTGGAGTGTAAACAATTGGGACAAACGCCAAAAGGAAACCCACACCTCGATCATCGATCCCCCCTTCGTTTTTGTTTTTTTGTTTGGGGGGTTTTAGGGGACCCTACAAAGAGGACACGGCCATTGGGGTCCTTGAAGTGACACTTGGATCAGTACGGAACTTTTGAAGACAGGTGACCTCTTGGAGATTGCCTCTGGCGATTGGTTTCAACCAAGTTTCCTTGAGCTCCTGGGTGGTATTTTTCCTTTTCGGGGCAAACAAAAGACAAGAGTGGTCGGGACCAATGGAAAATGGTGGGTGGAGATAACTAACTTGTAAATCACTTTATGGGGATGTGACGGTACGTGGTTGGATCTTTGGACTTAAACTTTTTGGGAAACAGTGGATGTTCTATTGGACCAAGTGAGCAACTTGTTGCAGAGGGGTCTCGCCAGCAACCAAAGCCCCAGCAATTGCAAATTAGCCCCCAAAGCCATGAGTACGGTTTTTCATAAAGAGGGGTTATGGTTCGCATTGCAAATATCTGAGAACATATTGGTCCACTGTAACGAGTCCTCAATGAAGGTGTATACCAAACCCCAACGAGCTCAAAGCGGGCAGCGTGATGTTACGAGCTCAATGCAACTGTGCTTGGGGGTTTTGCCATGGATGTCCAAAAAAACTTCGCAATGGGAGCCAGGGCCCCTCGTTATGGAAAACCGTAATCATGGCTTTGGGGTTTAATTTGCAATTGCTGGGGCCTCAGATATGTGTTGCATATCAACTTCGCAGAGTCAGAATGCCACTTCTGTCCACGAAACAGGGCAGATATTTGCTAGATACATATCGACTTTCGGAAGTCAGAATGCCCTTTGCTGTCCAAGTCAAATTGGGGCAGCGACCAGCACCCTCCAAGGGTTCTCAATTGGTACCCAAAATGGCAACCACACAAGGGCACATCAGGTACAAATGGACCACCCTACTTAAAGGGGCAGGGTACTTAGTCAGTGGCTGGTTATAACTCACTTAGGAGACTTATAACCATGGTAAGTGGGTTATAATCATGATTACTAACCCCCTAGACTTCCAAAGGACATTAAATAAATGGCCGAGGTGGGAAAGTACATTTTCTGGGAAAAGGCAATTTTCTGCTTAAATTTGGTTGGATCATGATTTTCACGAAAATCCCACTTAAAAGTGGCTGGAAGGGGCTGCGCGGTCCCATCTTGCCGAGCTTGAGAGTGCTTCGTGCGCTTTGCACTGCCTTCTAGAAGCCAACGTCAGCCACGGGGCACGGCTCGGGAGCTGCTTATTTGATATATGCATGTACTGGTCCAGCATACATCCATCGATCCATGCCTGCATATTTGGCGCACAAGTCTTTGATTGCCCAATTGCCAAGCCAGAAAAAAGCAACAAAGTCCTGAGAAGTCATGTGCCGCGAATTGACACCAAATTGGTGCAAAAACGTGGTGTGCAGAAAATGTCTTTTCTACGGCAATAAATGGCCGTTCTACGGCAGAAAATGTACTTTAAACGGCAGAAAATGTACTTTCTACGGGTTGTCTACGGTTTGTCCACGGTCCCTCTCGGTCGCAAGCAACGAGCAACGAGCTCAACAAATCTCGGTTTTACGACTCGACCTGATGTGAACATCCTGATTTTAGCAATGTGTTTCCCCTTCTGCGGAATGTGGTACCCCTGACTTGCACCTTACTTTTCGTAGCCGTTTTTTGCTTGCCTATGGTTTTCCCGAATGGTTTGCCTGTATAGTAGTTATGTCTATGATATGTCTACGGTATGGCTATGGTTTGTCTATGGTTTGTCTATCGTGTCAATTTGCCCTGATCAGAGCACTCGAAGAAATTGAGCCCCCATAGTGGATGCAACAAATGTCCCTTCTCGAGCAAAAAATGTCCGTTGTCCCAAGGACATTTATTTAATGGCCGAGGAAGTTCTAACCATTTAAATTAGTACCCGATCGCCCCTTTAAGTCGGGTGTTGGGACCCGTTTGTTTTTTTTCCCCCGCCCCCTTTTTTAAAATGTTTTTAGCTGGTTTTAGTGGCTTCCACATGGTGGTTCCCTTGATCTTCTCGGTTTTTCTCAGGTTCTGGGACATGTTTTTTGTTCCATTAAATATATATATATATATGTATACATGTTGTTCCCCCCTTTTTTCCGTAGGGTGCTGGGACAGTGTTTTTTGTTTATTTTTTCCCCCGGTTGTCAGGCAGTCCACGAAGTACGAGTTCCTCATCGCCCTGGTGCTGGCGGCCAACGTCTTCCTCATGGCGCTGGAGCTTCAGGTCCTCGGGGTGTCCACAGGCGAGGGGTTTCGGGGAGGGCGGGGGGGGGGGGGGGGGTTGAGAGGTTCTCCAAAAAAACGGCGCTCGTTTTTTTTGTTTTTCTTCGGGGGGTACCGTAGTACTCCCCCCCCCCCAAAAAAAAAACCAACAAACATGGCGTTTGCTTGAGGATGTGATGTTTCCCTTATTCCCGTTTTGGTATGAAGAGAATCGATTTCGCTACTGGACATATTTTATTGTTTCTAGGGGGCGCAAAAGCAAATGGAAGAACTTGGTTGGTTTTCCTTTTGGCTGCCCTTTCAACCTACGAACAAGAGCACCGGCAACAAAAAGAGACTCACATGGACGCCGCTTGCTTGAGTTCCAAAGGGACACAGATTTCCTCAATGGCGCAGCCCTGAAACATTCGGCCACAAAAGGCCTCGCAACCTACTCAACCCTCAGGTGTTTTTTTTGGGAGGAGCAAACAGAAGTTTCCTCAGTTCCGCAAAGATCGGTGGCAAATGGATGTTCATCCACCCCAAAATGGAGCTATAGGTTATGCCCCATGACCATCTTGGGTTTCATGCTTTACTTTTCGAGGCTGGGAATGAGCCAAAACCACGAGCCTGGCGGGTGGCTGTGGGAGAAGGGGCTTGATCCGATTCGGTCCAAGGGCGATAACTAGGGAATGACCATTCAGGGTGGGAATCAGCTGGAAGGGGAGTCCCTTAAAGGAAAGCATAGGGTGGGCTTTTAGGGTTTCGTGGCTGTCCCCGTATTTAACCCACGAGTTTGTTTTTTCGCAGGGGAGCTGAAGACGGACAGCCCACTTAGGTTTCCCCACAGCCCGAGGGCTATCCCATCAGCAGTTCTCTAGGCAAGGACTTGGGGCTCTACCCGGACGGGCCATTCGTGTCCACGGATGCCTGGAGCCTGAGCAAAAACTGGTTCTATCGGGAGATGGGTTGGCTTGGGGATGGGTTGGGTTGGAGATGGGTTGGGATGGCTTGGGGATGGGACACCCCATGTTTTTTTTTGGGGGGGTCAAATAGGTGTGGCAAAAAGAAAACTCGGGGCCCACCATGGCTTGCCCCGCTTTTTTCTTCTGGAAGCGTCGATTTTGAAACCTGCGGCCTGTCGTGTTGTTTGGAGACTTGAGAAGGGGCATGTTTTCTCTTTTTTTTGCTCGGGTCGCCAATGGTGTTGAACAATCAAACCTAGGTGAATAATACCTGGGTCCTCCGTCTCCGGGTTATTTCTCTGTTTTTCCGTTCTCCGGGATATTTCCAGGAGACCCCCTGAAAACTAGGAGTTTCAGGTGTTTCAAATGCAGGAATCAAAAAGCAGGAGTGGCTTGCAAAAGGCAGCAGTGAACATCAACAACTAGGAGTGGTTCTTGGGGGAAACAATTGGATTCAAGTTTTGTTGTTGTTTTTCGTTGTTTGGGCGCGCAATTGTGCAACTCTGTACACTATCCCAGCAATTATGCAACTCTGCACTGGAGTGGGTATTCCACTGATTTTACTACGCACACTCCGGAAACTCTGTTTTTTTTTGATTTGCGGGAGTTTGCGGGTTGTTGCGGGAGTTTGCGGGCTTTTTGCGGGTGTTTTGCGCTGAGTTTCAGGTGTGGTGCTTTCCGGTTTTGCCAATTTGTCGCCCAAAGGCAATAATTCCGAATTCAGAATAATTCTGAATTCTGAATAAATAATTCTGATTCAGGTGAATGATTCTGATTCAGGTGAATGATTCTGATTCAGAATATGTCTGAATTGGAGAGTTCCTTCTGTCAAGTACCGAATAATTGCGATTTCTAGGGGTTTCAGGTGTGCAAACCATTTCCAGAAGCGACAATCAATTTCTAGGAGTTTTACCTCAAAAACCAGGAGTTTGAAAACTCTGTGTTTTTTCCGGATTTTACGTGAAATTTCCATGATTTGGAAGATCCAGGTATGTTTGTTTTAAACGGATTATGTTCCCCCTGGATGGATTCCTTGGTTTGTAGCTTCTGAATGAGGTTTATGGATATCCACGAACAGTCGGTTCCAGACTCACTGGAGTTGACAATTCGGGGAAAACCAATGAATCTGCTTGTTGGATGCTCCGCACATTAACACATATTCATTCTGCAGGCACCTGTTTTCAAGCGGCCTTCATATATTTTTTGCTTCGGAGCTGATGACTTGTGCTTGACGACCAATGACCCATTGATTCCTTGGCACAGGGCGGAGTTGCGCTGTGTCCACTTTTCTTGGGCGCCAGTGAGCCCCAGAAGGCCATTCAGCTCAGCCGCAGTTGGCTCGAAAAGAATGGCTCAGTCCTAGCCCTTCTTTTCGGGAGGGTTTCCC
>CAUJNA010002591.1:227500-270000 GCA_963377175.1 Effrenium voratum
TACTACCTTTATTACTACTACTACTACTACTACTACTTCTACTACTACTATTCCCGCTTCTGCTGCTGCTGCTGCTACTACTCACTACTACCACATACATCATTCTGAGTCTGTAATCAGTGCCGTTTTGCACCTAGCCGAATCATGCCCGCGAATCATACCCGAATCATACCCGGACAATGAGCTTCCCCTGCCAAGGCTAGTGCTAAGTCTTCTTCACAGCGTCCGCACCACTACAGCCGCTGCTGCTTATGCTACAGCTGCTACCACTACTTCTGCAACTGCTACTACTACTACTCTTACCACTACTACTGCTACTACTACTACCACTACTACTACTACCACAGCTACTACGAGTTTGTAATCAGTGCCGTTTTGCACCTAGCCGAATCATACCCGCGAATCATACCCGAATCATACCCGCGCAATGAACTTGCCTTGTCAAGGCCAGCGCCAAGTCTTTTCAAAGCTTCCGCGCCACTACAGTCGCTGCTTCTACTGTTACTACTACTACTACTTCTACTGTTACTACTACTACTACGACTACTAGTACTACTACTACTACTACTACTACTACTACTGCTAGGACTACTGCTGCTACTATTTACTACTACTCCTACTACTGCTACTACTCCTACAACGACAACTACTACTACTACTATTACTACTACTACTAGTACTACTAATAACTACTACTACTACTACTACTACTACTACGACTACCACCTTTGTTACTACTACTACTACTACTACTATTGTTACTACTACAATATTACTACTAGTACTACTACTTCGGCGACTACTGCTACTACTACTACTGCTGCTGCTGCTTCCGCGAATCATACCCCCGAATCATACCTGCGAATCATACCCCGTACTCAAACCTTCCTGCCCGGCCACCCTAAAAAAATACACACCCATATATATATTTTTACATATATATATATTCATATATGTGTGTTTTGTGTTTTGTGTGTTTGTGTGTGTGTGTTGGAGGGTACCCTTTTCTCCTTGGGTCAAAGGCCGCCTGAACGAACAAACACGCTTTTTGCGTCCTTTTGACACATTTTGCACATTAGTTGGTTCACTAAAAATGGGACAACATTAGGCATATGGTTTTTGGTTGGCGGGGCAGAAGCTGAGGGTGACAAATGGGTGGGGGGTGAGGTGTGGGACGTTTTTTGATGGCATTCGGCGCAATGGAACGATCCGGGCACCTGCTGATGGGTTTTCCAAGGCTGGGGGGCTTTGTCGAGCTCATAGAAGCCCTTGATGGGTACTGTCCCACCAGATTTGTCAACTGACATGAGCGAAAGGAATGGCTGAAATGGGAGTTACATCAAATGGGAAAGGGGGACCCCTTTGATTTGCAGAAAAAAATGTTCAAAATGCAATTTCGAGTAAGAGCTTTTAAACGTAGGGCACTATTTTTTCAAGACGAAACCTTCTCAAGGGAGCCCAATGGAGACCCTAATGATACAACCCTTGTCATACAAGGAAACCCGTCTCGCAGAGTGGATCTGGGTTCGGAAGAGTTTAGTATTGGTTGAGTACTGGATACTTTAGAATAAGTATTGGCAATTTTTGGGGTAGGCTGCGGGGGGGGGGGGTTATAACTAGGGTATGGTTTATTAATAGCAAGATTCAGGAACCCCCATTGTTTTGTTCTTCTTGCTTCACTGCGGAAAAAAAAAGGCTCAGCAAGGGCACCCTCGAAAGCAGAGTACGCAATGGACAGAAGCGTCTTGGGCCCGGAATTCTAATTCGCTTTCGGGTGCTGTGGACAACATTCTGCAGGGAGCGGTCCCGGTATTCACAGGGTTCCTTGACCGCTCGCGTCTCATTTCCTGCGTTCATGGACTTGATACACTTCTTGTGTTTGGGCAATTTTAGTGGTAAACATAAAGTTTGGATGCCCTGTCCACTAACATGGAACCCAGGATACAGTCTTCCAGCCCTCAGTCAGGTTCTTTTCCGTGGACGGGAGGGAACCTTTGTTATGACATCCAATCCACTCGAAAAACGGAAGTGAGGGGGGAGAGTCCTGTGGGTGGGAAAAAAAAGGAGGACACTTCCAGCCCTGGAGGTCCGACACCCCCCTTGGTTGAGGGTTTGGCGTCACAATTTGTAACAAGAAGCCACCAGCTACTTAAGGCGTCCTTCATGGTTGTTGTTGTTGGGAAACATTTTACATTTTTGCTTATTGTGGTTTAGTGGGAAATCCCCACTTAACTGCTAAAATTTAATTTGTTGCCCCCCTTCCAACGTCAACCAAGCCTTGTCCTTTCGATTTCGCGTGGCGAACCTGGCCACGTCACGTGGCCAATCAGGAGCTCCCAGTGAGTCCGGTTTTATTCCGGCTGCTGCGGATCGGCAAGCTGGCACGCGCCATCCGCATGATCTCCATGACCACCATCCTCCTGTCTCTTCAGCGCCCGGAAAGAGTTAGACGAGTTAGACCGTTGACATGAAAATGTCAACCCCAAGTTATTAATAGGGGGTGTCCAACTGGGTTCAGTAAAGAGACCATTAATGTTGACACTAGATTTTCACCAACCAACCAGTTTAGTTTCATAGGGGGGTGCTTTTCCAACTGGGTGAAATGTGGATGGAATCAGACCACTTTTGGAGGGGCCCCCACCCCCATATTAATAAACTGGGGTTGATTAAGACAAGTTAGTTAGACCGGTCAGGCATGTGAAGCTTGGTGAGACGCAGGGAGGTTGTTTGCGTTCCTTGCATCTTTTATACAGACAGGTTTGCAAGGAATTCTAAGAGGTCCTGGTTCTAGTGAAAGCAGAAAACATCTGTTGAAACAACAGGGGGGGGTGCAGCATTTATTGTAGAATGGGTCGACAAAAGTTGTGTGTTTGTTTCTTGCGAGTTGCTGGTTTTGCCAGTGTTTGGTTTGTATTGCTGTACTGCATTTCACCACTTGTGTGCAGGTACCCCAGAAATCCTGTCCAGACCGCAGGCTCCAGGCTTCCGGATCCCACAGATCCACGCTCCAGGTGGATGGACGAGATCCATTTCGCACCTTAGACACCCTGGTGTCTGATGATTCCCCTGTAACTACCAACAAACGTCATGGTTTCAACCATGGTTTCAAAGTGGTGCGTTGCATGGATTTCGCAACCATCCACCGTAAGACTGCAGGTCGTCTTCAGTCTTGGGTTCTCGATCAGATGGGTGTCTCAAAATGCGGACCCCCCCCCCCACAGACACTCGTTTTCCTCAAAGCGACCCGAAAGGGTACCCTCCGAACGTCAAAAGAAGAGCGTCAATGCCCCCTTGGCCCAGGATTAAAGACAGCATGGGGGTGCTAAGGGTCAGAAGGAGACTCCAGGTACTTTGAGGCAGTTGGTTCTCCATTCCCCCGCCGTTCGGGCTCCTCATGACGTTTTTCGCGGTTCGCTGCCTGCGATGTTCTTTCTTTCTTTTTTTCCCGTGTTTTTTTTGAGTTTTTTTCCCCCCCCCCCCCCCCGTTGGTTTTTGTTTTTTGGATTCCAGTGTGGTTCTCTTTCTCCCCCCCCTTTTCCTTAGCCTTCACCTTCGGGTCCTTCATGGGGAGAATTCGAATGGGTCCCATGGGTTTTGCTCGGTTTCGGGGATGGATGCGAGACGCGAGACGCGAGAGCGACGCATCGAGGCTGCTGATCAAGTGCCTGGCCGCCAGCCGGGACATGCTCTTCTGGAGCTTCTGTTTGCTCTCCTTCGTCCAGTGCCGCTCGACCGAAAAGAGAAATTTGGGATAGGGATCCCGGAGTGCCAAAAGAACATGGGTGCTCCGAACAGAAAAGAGAGAGAGAGAGAGAGAGAGGGGGAGAAAGAGGATCCAAACCGAAAAGAGTCTCCTTCCGCATCTTTAATCAAGAATAGGTCCATGACCAACCATGATTTAGGGTCATGACCAACCATTTTTCAAGGGTCATGCAGACTCTAGGGAGAGAGAGAGAGAGAGAGAGAGAGAGATAGGGGGAAAGAGAGAGAGAGGGAGAGAGGAGGGCCCCGGTGGAAACGGCAGGGAGGGCTCAAAGCAAAAAAGAAAAAAGACCGGGTCTTACCCCCAACTCCGAACAGAAAAGAGAGAGAGAGAGAGAGAGGTTTGGCTAGGGATCCCGGTGCATGGAGTGCCAACAACAGAACATGGGCTTTAGATTTGAGGGTTTTTTGGAGGCTCAGAGGGAGAGAGGGATCCCGGTGCATGGAGTGCCAACAACAGAACATGGGTTTTAGATTTTGAGGCTCGGTAATTACCCTGACCTTCCCCAACCTGGTTGTATCTTTGCCGAGAAAAAAAGAAAGAAAACACTGCCATGGCGCCACCTGCGGAAAGGCGTCAATCCTTTGGAGCAGAGACGTGATCCTGAGGCCCCGCTTTCCTTCTCCCCGAAGGCAGGCTATTTGCCCCGCAAATGCTAGTGGGAACGGCAACAAAGCTTCATGTCATGTGGATGGATGAAATCCATGTCGCACCAGTGCAAAACCATTTCTTATGTGGTGCAGGATTTGTTAACCAAAAGGTCCGGTTGATTCATTTGTTGGAGCACGATCCCTGCGAAGTCCTTTGAGGCAGACCTGAGACTTTAAGGAGAAGGAAAGCAAGTCCTGCAAGCTTTGTTGGTGGCGTGAGTCGCTTCGTGGTCCGTTGTTTGTGGCTGTTTTGTTGGTTCTTTGGTTGTTTGAGCGGCTGGTGATGGCTGATGAATTGGCTGGGCTACTTCATTGGCTCGGAGACATTGTGTACAGGTTTCAGCCAATGTCGATAGGAACCAGGGTGGGATCGCTCAGGGTTCATCCCCACTGTGATACAAGTCGGAATCCCATAGGGTCAGTCCTTCGGCCCTATCATAGATTCGTGGATTCCATTTCAACAGCAGGAACACAAACAAACAGATTCGCCCACGCAGCGAGGCCTTCCGGAAGGCTCAAATCCAATTTCCGATTTCCCGGCCGGGGCCGGGGGTGATCGCGGGTGGGTTGGGGTTGGGCTTCGAGGTGTTGCAGGGATGATCCTCAGCACCCTCTGCCAAGACTTCATCGCGGAGCCTCGCCCGAACGGGCCCAAGGGGTTAACAAAGAGTAAAACCTCGAACATCCATGGGGGAAGGTTTGAACATGAGCTTTGTCACCCAAAATGCCACCTTTGCCATCCTGCCCTACAGCCTGTGTGAGTGTTTCAGTACCTGGGCCCTCAAAAGACTGCCGTTTGTTGGTCGCGATTCGAAAGACCATTTTCTTGGCCGCGCGACAAAACAACGGTCACGGTACGAACAAATGAATTTCCCGCATTAGACCAAAAATCATCATCATGGCAACTGCAGCCCCCAACACCGTTGTGATAGAGTGTGTCAGAGCATAAATACGGGCTCTGTGCGCCTTTGTACGACTTAGTGCGGTTTTGTTGGGTTTTGTACGGTTTCGTACGGGTTTTGTGCGGATGTTGTACGGGTTTTGTACGGAACAATACGGTCGCAACATGTCACAAAAATGGTAGCGGCATGAGAAAATAAACGGTCGTTGTAAGGGAAAAAGGTCGTGGTCCGAGAAAAAAACGTTCTTTGAACAGAGAACAAAAACGGTCGTTGATTGCAAAAAAAACAGCCGCACGAAAAAAAACACCGTCGCAGCATGAGAAATTGCGGTCGTTTCAGTAGCCACAGCATGCTGCACACCCAATTATTGTCAAACATGCGTTGATTCAAACAAACCAATGTTCACAGCCTGTCACTTCGTTAGGCCTTGGCAGGTAATAAGTTGCATAGTGTCCACTTGGCTGAGCAGCATGCATGGCAGGCATTCAGCGCATTTGAGCAGAAAATGCTTGTTCAAAAAAAATGGTCGTACGAGCAAAAAATGGCCGCGGCGTACCGCAACCAAAAAACGGCAGTCGTTTGAGGCCCCAGGTATGTAGATTAGAAATGTTCGCCAACTGAGAACTGCGGCAATCAAAGATCGAGTATCATTATCTGAATTGTTATGTTTAGTCGCGTGTGCCATTGCAATGTTTTGTGCTTCACTTTTTTAACACTGCTTCGTACACATTAAATACAATCTTAAACACTCTAACGGACTCCAACGGAAATTTTGGATTACGGTCTCGTGGGTTTCCCTTTTACAGAGAAAGATAAATAAAGATAATGATAACAAAGCTAAAGTAAATAGTAAACTATATATATATAATAATAGTAAAATAAAGTAAAATAAATATAATAACAGAAAAGCAAGATAAAAAAAAGACAAGTTATTACAGCTATTACAAAGAGAACTTGTCTTTTCCTTCATCATGTTATCTCTGCCTTCATTCCGGCCTGACATGACAAAGGGATGAGCCGGAGGTGAAGGAAGAAGTCTTGTCCATCCGCTGGCCAGTTCTTTCTCTCGCTCTCATCTCATCAAACTCAGAAGTCGATTTCGACGGGGCACACCTCCATGCCACACGACTCAGGCCCTTTGTGGCTTGCTTGGATCTACGTCTAAAACTGGTGACATGCTGATGGTTGCGAAATCTGCGAGTCTCGCACCACGAAACAGAACCATGACTGAAATCACAACGTTTGCTGGAATTTACAGGGGAATCGAATCATTCCAGGGTTTCTGAACGGTGGTGCGAGAGGGATTTCGTCCATCCACAGTATTAGCGTTCGTGGTTGAGGCCCATGGTTGTTTGGGGCCCATGACGCGTGCGCAAATATGTACCTACCCACTCCGTTACAGCATACACATACACAGGCCATCTACATGTGACAGATTGCGTCTTCAGTGTTTGAAACCCTTCCATCCTGACCTCAGATAAACCCTACATCAAGCCTCAGACGATGCCCTGATGAAGCTGCGCAACTTGCTCGTGCCCAGCGCCCTTAGGCAACCTTCAAACATTCTAAACACAGCTTATTTCCGCCTTAAAACCCGCCACCCACACGACTGATCACATGCTAGGGCGTTACACATTCTAACGGCCATGGCTAGCGTGGTCATGTTTGCGTTTGTCTACATTTGTGCATTCATGGTTTTCAACATTTTTAGTCAAACCGTCAGCTTGCCAAGGACAAAGCGATGGACATGCAGTTGCGAGAAGATGTCTTCCGCTATTATGGCTGCTTGGCAGCGCTTTTCAGAGAAAATGTGACGAGCAGCCATGCGATGCGGCCTGTGGAGCATGTGTTGTGCGCATGATGGAAGTGATAAAATGTTTGGATGTAGGCAGCGGTCGCGTCATTTTTTTTAGTGTTTTGCGGGCTCAGAGCTCAGCTATGCTAAGCGTTTGGCTGGGCGTTTGCTCATTGGGGTGTTCCGCCAAAAGGCAAAAACATGGTGACGGCGCCTGTAGGCCGCCAGCGCTGTTGACAGGTTTGCCAAGGTTTATGAACGTATATTCACAGAACACCTCAAAAAACGCAGGGTTTTGGCAACCTGACCAACAACTGTTGCCTTTGCAGAGTCCCCAAAAACGCGCGAGCGCGCCCGAAAAAAAGCATCGGCAGGCGTTTCGTCTAGACGAGACGCGTTTTTTGGCAAGAAGAGCTGATCAAAACTTGCGCTCTATCTCCACAAGCCCACTTCTGAGCGGGTGTTGAGCGGGTGTTCTTATTAGGTGGTAGGCGTGGATACAGTGCTGAGCGGGTGCACGTGAGCTGGTGTTCTTATTAGGTGGTAGGCGTGGATACAGTGCTGAGCGGGTGCACGTGAGCGGGGATACAGTGCTCAGCGGGTGCACGTGAGCGGGTGTTCTTATTAGGTGGTAGGCGTGGATACAGTGCTGAGCGGGTGCACGTGAGCGGGTGTTCTTATTAGGTGGTAGGCGTGGATACAGTGCGGAGCGGGTGCACGTGAGCTGGTGTTCTTATTAGGTGGTAGGCGTGGATACAGTGCTGAGCGGGTGCACGTGAGCGGGTGTTCTTATTAGCTGGGCGGGCGCGCGTGAGCGGGTGTTCTTATTAGGTGGTAGGCGTGGATACAGTGCTGAGCGGGTGCACGTGAGCGGGTGTTCTTATTAGGTGGTAGGGGTGGATACAGTGCTGAGCGGGTGCACGTGAGCGGGTGTTCTTATTAGCTGGGCGGGCGCACGTGAGCGGGTGTTCTTATTAGGTGGTAGGCGTGGATACAGTGCTGAGCGGGTGCACGTGAGCGGGTGTTCTTATTAGGTGGTAGGCGTGGATACAATGCTGAGTGGTAGGCGTGGATACAGTGCTGAGCGGGTGCGGGTGTTCTTATTAGGTGGTAGGCGTGGATACAGTGCTGAGCGGGTGCACGTGAGCGGGTGTTCTCACCATCTTTGGGCAGGGATGCACTTGAGCTGCTCCCGCGCGCTTACAGGCTGTCCGGGCCAACAGCAAGTAAACCTATCCAGCAACTGTGCTTGTCGCGCCCGCCATGACTTGTGCGCTTTGCTGTCTGGCGAGTCATGTTCGGAAAGCGGCTCCTGGGGCGGTCCTAGATGGAGGTACCGAAGTTCGCAGCTCTCCGCATGGTCAACTCTCGACATGGCCCAGCGAAGAAACCTATGGGAACAGCACGGTCATGCTGCGATCATGCTTCGAGCTAGCTGACAGCTGCTGAAGTCTCAAAAGTGACAACAGTCCCGGCGGCTTCTGGGCGCCGCCACCAAAAACATGTGCTTCCAGCACAGTTTCGACTCACCGGCACAGTGCCTGCGGAGCCTTTGGCCGTTGTGGTAGCTCCTGTGAGGAAGGTGGCCTGACTTTCAGTTTCAAGCTTGAATTCAAGACAATGTGTCCCTTGAGTGGTGGCTGCGGTAGTCGCCTCGAGGTTTTGTGCGGCAAGGAGCAAAATCCTTTTTTTTGCATTCCAGGCACCAAGGTGAAAAGCTACTTGTTGGTTTCGTGGATTATGCAACAACTTTGCCAATGCTCCCCAAAATGCACCAGACAAAGCAGATTCTAAACTTCTCCACGGCACGAATTGGTAACCTTCGTTGCTTCATCCCAATTGAATTGTCGCACGGCTTTGTGGCACAGCTGGGAGGGCAACAAAACTTTCAAGAAATGTCATCCCTGTCAAAGGTTTGAGTTCCACAAGCTTGACAGCTTTGAAGAGGTTGGTCTTCGGCTGCCCCCCCTCCCCCCCAACCCCTCAATGCTACAGGGCGACTTGCGGGACTCACAAGTGACAGGCATGCGCAGCTGTCAAGCGCGGTGAGATTTTTTGGGGAAGACTCCGCTCACGCGCACTAGTTGAGGGGGCATCCTTGTTGGGGCAGAAGGGCCCTTGCGGCCCATGACGAATTGCAGGTGTTGAGCGGCCTCGGCCGCTGTATGTCTGAAGGGGTGCCTTGATTGTCAGCTTCCGGGTTGTTAAAGTGGCATTCCTCGAAGTCTCTCAGCAAATCTTCATGCAAGAACTATTATGCTGATTTTTCCAAATAAGATAATTATCAGTTCATGGTCAGTCCTCAACAAGGGCAGTGCTTGATACTGGCGCAACAGAGAATGCAGCGGCGACAGCTGTGACAGAGCTGACAATCTCCGATGACAGCGGTGACTGGCCTTCAGGCTCCCGCCGGTGTGGCGGACCCAGACTGCTCTTGCCAGAATGACCGAGACACAGATCCCCTAGCGTGCTCATCTTGGCGCAGGTTCCACTTGCAAAAGTGGCCGGTTTTGCTTCCCAGGTTTGTTGTTCCCCACCCGGCAGGTTTGGGGTTGTTAGACTTCAAGTGGCACACGACGGCCACCCAATGAATCAGAGTGCCCTGGATGAGGGGAGTCCCTGCCAAGCAGGACAAAACGTGATTTTGGTAGCAGATAGGGCAGCTATTGGTTTTGGTTCAGCGCTGCCTTGCTTCCATTTTGGCTCGATTGAGTTTCTTCGCTGTCGCATCAGGGTAGCAGAAACCAGCGAAGTTGGTTTAACCTTTCGGTGCCTGTGCGGCTGCAGGATGTAGAGGAATGAAGGGTGGGTAAATTACTGGAGTGGGTTTGCGTGTACGTAAGGCTTCCTTGAAGCTAGTCTGCTGTGAACACGTAGCAGTGAGATAGTGAGCTGAGCATTCAGGACACAGCGATTCGTTTTTTGTTTATTAAGATGGTGACTCCTGCGGGCCGAGGCACCTTTACTCGGACCTTTTTGACCATGTTTGAGATACTCTTTGCCAACTGGAGCCCAGCCTGCCGCGTGCTGGTGGAGAACGCCGCGAGCTGAGCCATTGCTCGAGCTCGCTGATCGGGTTGGTTGGAAGGGCTCCTGTTGTGGGTCATCAGTTATTGCCTTCCCACTGTTGGCCACAATGTCAATGTTTTGTGCGACCGTGTTTTTCAGAGCTTTATGACTTTTGGCTTTCCAGTTTTCTTGTGGGCTCCCAGTGTTGGCATCCAAGTAAGCATCGTGTCTTAGATTCCATCTCCTGAGCTTGATTGTCACACTTTCAATATGCGTTCTGCAAACTTTCACTTTTTCAGAGCTTCTTTAGACACATCGGTCGGTTGTCGACGGCGGTTTGGCATTTGACTAGCTGTCCTTTGCGTATCAATCTAGTTTGTGCCCGACGGAACTGCACCACTGTCAAACTCCGAAGTCCCCATCTTGTCGGTATCTTGTTTTGATGGACGCTTGTTTATTCCAGTTACGCGGCGGCTGTTATGGGTCTCCTTTCCTTTTTCAGGAAGTGCAGCGTGGGCTGGCGTCTCCGCAAGTACGGATGCCTGCATGTGAAGCGTCCTAGTCATGGTTGCTGAATTCGACTTGCATTGTGATTCATTGTTGGTTGCCTTTTCTTTCCTGGCGTGCTGCTATCACATAAACATTTTGTAAACAGTGATAGAAGCTGCCAAGGCATGAACAGTGTTGTGTACTTCACGAGACGGGATTGCTAACAAGATTGTTTGGATGGCAATGGCAGCCCAGGTCAGCGAGTGGTTCTCCGTATTTTTTCTCCTGTACCGCTGCGTGCTGGGCTTTGCGGTTATCAACGTGGTGACTCCCGGCTGCACGCAGAGCAGGAGTGCGCCCCTCTGACAACGTGCTGATTTCCAGGCAGCGAGCAAAACGCATTTGTGTCACGCTGGTTGAATAAGCATGTGTATACACTGGCCAGACACAAGTTCCCCTGAAATTCAAAACGGCTACAGCCCTTTCTCCCTAGGATCCCCTTTGCAGTGAGACCTACGCAGGTCGGCGCGGTCAATCTTGGATGCCAGGAAGCAACTGTTATTTTTGTTCCAAGGGTGTGAGAATTGACCGTCCCACTGCCACACGGATTGCGCTCAATTTGACCCGTTGACCGGATAGGGTCTTGGAAGACAGCCTACAAAGCATAAACTGTTCAATTTTTGTCTGGCTGAAGTATATGATAGATAATATGTGAGAGTCGTCCGAAAGGTCGTTGTATTGAGCTATGAAGGGGACCTTTTGGTCTTAGCGTTGACCTTCGCGAAAGTTCCGCGAAGGGGGTCGCGAAAGTTAATTTTTTTCCGCGAAAGTTTTGGGTGGCTTGCTAACAGGAAGCTGGAGTGATGAACCATGTGTATCTACCGGCAGTGCGCGCAGAATGCCCGCAGAGTAAAGTTGGTCGGAGAATGCGCAGCCTGAGGGTCGCCGCAAGAATACGCCGCTGCAAAAGCAACCCCCAGCCAGCAGAAACCAGCTTCTGGGAGTTTTGAAGCTGTCGGGGCAAGCTGAGCGCAACTTCCAGCCGGATTTTCGCGAATGTTTGGCGTAAGATCCGCGAAAGTTTCGCGAAAGTCGACGGACCTCCCCGCCAGTTTCCGGACATGAGGCCAACGGGTCCTCTCATGCGCAGCTTGCGGCTTGTGAGCTGGAGCTGCGGAAGCGCGCTTCGCGTGCTACTTTGGAACTGAAAGGTCGCGACTTTCGAGCTGGGACTGCGGAAGTTCACTTTGTGTACTACTTTCGTATGGAAAATCTCTGACTTTCGAGGCTGAGGAAGTTTAGTTCGTGTACTACTTTCGCATTCAAGCACTGAAGAGCTGCGACTTTCGCACTGGGGCTGCGAAAGTGTACTTCGTGTACTACTTTTGTGATGAATGTTCTGAAAACAGCCCCGCGAAAGTTCCGCGATGGGGTCCGCGAAAGTTATTTTTTTCTCGCGAAGATGGCGGTTTCCGGAACAAGGAATTTCAGACAACCGTCATGTATATATAGATATATATTTAATCCCAAGAGTGCTCAGGTTTTGAATCATAGAATCACATGCCGGTCAAACGCAAGCAAAAGCCGCTGTTTCCCTTATGGCCGGGGTGAACTTTGGCGTGCTGGGGCAAAGCAGCGACCTTCTGAAACCAAGCTTTAGGAAGCGGACTGCGTGAGCAAAGGGTGTCCAGTTGGTTTCGGCAAGCAACCTCGAAATTGGTACCCGCGAAACAAGATCCGTGCTGAAGACTCACAAACACAGTACTCAAGTTTTCAGAGCCGAGCGCTACTGGGGGTTGTCAGCTGGTTCGAGGAAGCACGAACGTCCATTGGGCTCCCCCCCCTTTACGACATACATATATATATATATAGTGGCTGAAACTTCCTCATCTACACAGCAATACCTACGGATTAGGTCTTGCTTGCGGCTTGCTTGAGTGCCACGCTTCCAAGGAATTCCGTCTTTGTGCAGCAGACCATGAAGACGGCAAGCTCTGACGAGGACCTCGCCTTTCGGCAAAAGCAGAAGGACATCGTTGCCTACACTCGCAAGGCCTTTTTTTTTTGCTCGCACCTTTTCTGCTCGCACCTTCAGGCGCATCGCATAACCCCATGGCATAGGCTGGAAGCTAGCGAACATCTATTCCCACGCAAGGCCCTTGATCGGGTGCCTTTCTCACGAGATGTGGCCCCATAGGTGTCCTTTTGATCGGTTAGTTTGGTTAGAATTAGATGGGTTCCACTGGTTTGGATGGGTGGTATTCCATTTACCAGGCCCATCGTCTATTCTCCTAACACCTATATGTGTGGCCCCTTGAGTCAGGCACCCACGAAACTGTGTCGCCTGGGATTACCGAGATCAAAGGCCCCGAACAGGATTCCGAGATTGCGTTTGGGTCAAACGACCCCTCTATTCGCTCCACAAAGGAAAAATCGATGACCCTATGTTCAGCGACCATTTTGGCGGATCAAATAGAGGGGGGGGGTGGCTGATCGCTTCAGATCGATCTGACAAGTTCTATGTGTTACTAAAATGTTCGAAAGTGAAGAACCACGAATCCAGGAGAAGCACATCTCCGAACCCACGGCTCCAGAAAAATCCACAGAAGCGCTGGGTCCATTGAATTCCAGCTACATCTTGTGAGTATACCCTTTTGCAAAGCCTTTATTGCGGCTCTGCTGATTCGAAGACACCAGGTTTGGTGTGTTTGGCCATGCAGGACAGCCTGTGGTTTTTTGCCGACGCGGGCTGCACCAAGCGAATGTTTGGCTGCCCCTCTTCAGCTTGTTACTTTGGGGCATCCCTTTTCCGAGGCAGCCTGCGGGGATGCAGACAAAGAAAGCCTGGGCCCAGGCAAGAATTGGTTCTTCGTTCTGCACCCGTCTTGAAGGTGAAAGCCTTTGTGAAGATAAACCTGTACACGTTCCCCTATTTATGTTTGGCCTGATCTATCATCTCTAAACAAGCTCTTGAAAGTGAATCAGTTCACTCCGCACGCTCTGGTCGAGCGCGTTTGCGTTTCCGGCGCGGAATGCGCCGCGCCGCTCCTGCACCTTGCGCCAATCCGCCGGCACCTGCCAGTTGCTTTGCCACGTGGGTCTTAAACGTATCGCTGGAAGCGAAGGTCCAGGGTGTTGCGCGCTGCGCATACCCCACGGGCTGTGCATATCGCACAATCTCCGAAACTAGAACCATGCGGACTTGGAACCGGGAACCACGGACAATGAACACATTGGGCCAATACGATATCAATTCATCATGGCCTTATTTGATGATGTGCAGTGTTTTCGTCGCCGAGGGATCTTACTCTTTCCAAGAACTCCCCCCCAAAAAAAAGAATAAGAAGAGAGAAAAGCAACAGAAAATGGCGCAATCGTCGGCTGGCAATGAAGGGTTTCGGGATTTTAGCTGTATCTTTACCACTTTTGAACCCAAAATCAGGTGAACCGTTTGTTTCTGGCCAGGTTCGGAAGCTCTTTCAGACCATGGATGCTTCCTGTGACGGATCCATCAACTTGGAGGACGGTACGCTTCGCGCAAGGTAAGCTCCTGGAGCTTCCATTTGAAGGCTATCTGTGATTTTTGGTGTGCTTGGTTTCAAAGGGAATCGATTTCACTACTGGAAATTACGTGTATTTCTTCCAGAAAACAGAAAAGCAAATGGCAGTCCCAGTTGCTGAAAGGAGTGTTTCTAGTGTTCCCCTTTGGTTGTAATGTTAACTTTGGATTCATCTGGACAACCCCTCTAGTCAGGGTCCCATCCCTAGAATAGGTCATGTCCTTGTCCTCCAGATTAATCCAGGGTCACCATTAAAAGAAATCAATCTATCACTGGACACATGTTCTCATTTTCTAGGGGAGAAAAACACATATTATGGTAACCGTTGTTTGCACTCCAATCATGGCTTGGCTCTTAATTACGCAAATGATGTGCGGATGGGTTTGCAGGTGTCTGAGTCTTCAAGTCTTTGGCTCCAAGGGTTGCTCCTTTGGAAGGGCGTACGGTCATTGCACGAGTGACGCGTGCATTGCATAGGTTTGTTTGTGTCAACCTGGGCAGATATTGGGTACCCTTTCCACCTTGGACACAACCCGCGGGAAAACACATTTCACACAGGCCGATGCAAAGTTTGCACGGAAAAGGACAGTTGCCGGCCTCACCGTGAAACGACGCATCTCGGAGTTGGACATAGGCACCCGGAACACGGCGTTCCTTTTGCCTAGCCAACCCAAAAAGCGTGAGACCTTGAAGACTTGAAGGCATGGCCCAATGACTGCAAAACCCGACCTTTGGAGATTGATTTCCTTGGGTAAATAAGGGCGGTTATATCAACCCCCCTTTGATTTGGTGGTTTGAAGCCCAGGGTCAGTTCTGCCCCACAACGCTGTCAAGACTTTTGCCTTGTGCCAAATCCCAATTCAGCTATGTCGATGGGATTGTGGGATGGGGATACTCCTTGACAACTTGGGCGTTCAGAAGATTTATACTGCTTCAATTGACAACGATACAACGAAGACATGGGGTTGATCAGTATTCCCGCCAAAATGACCATGGATAACTCTTTCCATTTAGTGGTGAAAGCCGTCCATTTTTGTGGTTTCCCCAATGGTCACCCCATGTTCACCTTTATCAACCTCCACATGTGAAGGAAGAACTATCTTTGCAGGAATTCTCCAAGCTGGTCTCATCTCCAAAGCTCAAGTTCTGGATGAGCCAGCTTGAGCTACTTGCCCAGCGACGAGACATGTCGGCGCTCTGTGCCGTGCGTGCCTGCGTGCCTGCGTGCCTGCGTGCCTGCGTGCCTGCGTGCCTGCGTGCCTGCGTGCCTGCGTGCCTGCGTGCCTGCGTGCCTGCGTGCCTGCGTGCCTGCGTGCGTGGCTGCGTGCGTGCGTGCGTGCGTGCGTGCGTGCGTGCGTGCGTGCGTGCGTGCGTGCGTGCGTGCGTGCGCGTGTGTGTGTGTGTGTCAGATGAATTGACAGTTGATGGGGTCTGGTTGTAAGCCAAAGGCAAGTGTTTGCGGCTTTGGATAGATTCAGTGCGAGGTATCAATATTTCTCTACGTGTTGTTTGGATAACAAAATGAACAACGTCTTTGTCTTAGCCATACGGCACCACCGCTTTTAGAAGATGGCAAAGCAATTAGCGGGCAACGCTAGCAATTTGTTTCACTGTTGAGATCGGTGTGAACTAGCGTGGCCGGAGTCTGCCTGGACCCTCGAACTGCCCGTAAGAAGGGAATTCACCCCAGAATGTTGGGGCCAGAACCCATTTTGTCGGGAATTTTGAGGGTTCACGTGTTTTCTTGGCCCCGAGAAGTTTCGCGCGCCGCAGCAGGGCAGAACTCCTCTTTCAGTCCTTCAATCGGCTCAAGAAAGCCTTCATCAGAGGCCTCGACCCCATCATTCCCACACTTCGCACCGAGATCGGTGCCGTGGATGGTTGCGAAATCCACTTCGCACCACGTTAAAGCCATGGATGAAACCATAACGTTTGTTGGCATTTGCAGGGGGAATCGGATCATTCTAGGGTTTCTGAACGGTGGTGCGTTGCATGGATTTCGCAACCATCCACAGAATTGCCGGAAGGGTGTTGGGAGGACTCCGTGAAGAAGTGTTTGGTGGGTCTCCTGCTGCCCAAAATCTTGTTTCTGGAATGTCCCATCTCGACATATCCGCTGTGACCTTCTAGAGCCCCAAAACCTCTTCATACCAAACCTTTCTCCAAGGGGGCCAAAGGAATGCCTGAAGAGATGATGTGACCGGTTGGCCTGCGCGACTTAAACCAACAAGCGTTGGAGTGTTCCATCTCACTGTAAGTGCAGTCGATTGGACACGCTAAGGAAACCGCGTGTTTCGGGTCCAGGTCTGAAGAAGTCTTAGATACTCTTAGTGACCTCACACCGTACGTTTTGACGTTGGCAACGCGCGTTGCCAAAACGCGCGTTTCAGAACTCCCGTTTTGCACGTTTTGGGGAATACTGCAGTCTGGCGATTGCTGGGCGACTTAGATGCTTTTTTACCCTGGAATAAAAACATATGTGGCCCTACTGGCCAACTTCCTAACAGCTCTA
Organism: Effrenium voratum; assembly: GCA_963377175.1. NCBI lineage: Eukaryota > Dinophyceae > Suessiales > Symbiodiniaceae > Effrenium > Effrenium voratum. The sequence goes on from CAUJNA010002591.1 coordinate 244,181, forward strand.
CGGGGCAGTCGTTTGCACGTCCGGCGACTTAGATTCTTTTCAATTCTTGCCCTGCAGTAAAAGCAATTGTCTACTGGACAACCTAAGAAAGAAGCTCCCCAGGGGAACGCGGCAGTCTTTCACGTATCGGCAACTTAGATGCCTTTTTGCCCTGGGCCCCGGAGTTGCTTGATTGCCCTCAGGCTCTCCAGATGCTAAATGTTGGTTTGAGTGCTTTTTCCCAGCCCCGAAAAACGCATGTGTGTGTGTGCTTCGCGGGTCGCCCAGAGGCCCCCGAGTTGTTTGCCTGTCCTTATGCTAAGTGTTGGTGCGAGTGCTTTTTCTCAGCCCCGAAAAACGTGTTCGAGTCCTTTGGTGTGGCTGCAACATTTGTCTGGCGTGTAAGATGGGGCTGCGTGCTTTTTCCGGAGCCCCGCACCATGGTCCGGGTTGCTTCAGAAAATGTCTTGGCACACCGGCGGACCCCAAGGGAGCGAACCAATTAAACGACAATGGCGGTTACGTACTACGAAATACAGAGCTTGCTTCGCTGTGTTTTACTGTTGGTACACAAGGTAGCCAAACCATTACGTTTGCTGCACACCTCACGAGCGCGTGATTGAGTAAGCAAGGTGATTGTTCAGCTTGTGAGTGTGTGAAGTGACTTTAGTTCCCACCAAGTCCTGGCAAGAGTGAAGTGAGGAAAGGTGAGAAGAGGTGAGTGAGAGGTGAGTGAGAGGTGAGTGAGAGGAGCTGAGGTGACATATTGCTGTATGACCGCTTTTGGCACGGGATCCCTTGATTGTGCACGCATGTGCACGCTATCATTGGCCTGCTCTGTGTTCATTGGTCTCCAAGATCCCTTGAGCTGCTCGTTTGTTTGGCCTGACATGACCTCATTGGCTTCCGGGATCGCACGCAATCCTTTGGCATGGCATTTGCGAACGCAAGGTGAGTGCCAAACTTGGTCGGCTTCAGCTGAGTTTAGATCATCAGGCTGGGGACGGGCGACCTAGCGCTCAGCACGCTCAGGACTTGGAATCCCAGGCGCAGTGTGTGAGGCAACCAGCGCCTTGAAGGCGCTTTTGAACCAGTCAGAACGAGCTGGCGCGGCGTCGCTCTGCCTGTGAGCACAAAAAAAGTTAAAGTATCCTGCCACCCCAGACGCGGCGGTGGAGTGTGGCAGGGCCCCGAACGTCCTTGTAGCTCACGAGCTCTTGCGACGCGCGTGCGAAAACATGGCCGGTCGGCAAAGCGGCGTTTTTCACGAACTCGCGGCAGCGGTTTTCTCTCCGGTGGCTTGGCTGGAAGTGAATCCTTTCAGACATATTTTGCACTTGCCTTCTGAAAGTTGCGGAGCGAGTTCAGGAAGTCGGGCATCCTGGCGGAGGGGCTTGGTGCTGGGCTGAAATAGTTTGGAGGGTTTCGGCGCGGACTGCCTCCGAACTTTGGTGGTTGACTGCTAAGCCTTGCCCTGCTTCTAAAGTGTTGGGAGGGGCGAGGATTGCCTCCGACACATGCGCACTTGAAGAAAACTTAGGCGCCTGCGTTGCTTGACTGTAAGTGTCTGCGAGGGGTTGCTAGCGCTTTTTCGATTGATTCATGTAGGTAGGTGGACGCGCGCTCTAGAATCTCAAAGGTGTAGAGCTATAATAGGGCGTTCAGGCTTCAGGCACGCCTTACACTTCAACGAGCCCACTCACGAGGTTGGAGTACCACGACTTGCTGAGCCTTTTTGAGTTTTTAGACAACGGAGATGGGCAGATCACTTTGACGGAGTTCATTGAGGGCGCAGCCAGGCTGAGAGGCGCGCAGTCGCCTGGGCTTGGCTGATGTGTTACAAGATATGCTTTGTGTAAATGACGTGATGTCAAGGTGCAAAAGGTGATTGCGAGTTGGTTTGTGGCTCCACATGTATGGCGCTTTGCATGGTTCATTCATCAACAGGTTCTTTCCATGTTCTCCCATTTTCCGTATGTCCACCCCCAAAAAAATGTTTGATGCCAACGGCGAGGACTTTGGAGCCGCTGAAACTCCATGCTTCGGTATATTGAGCGATTGTTATTGTTGTCGCTGTGTTCTATTAGGAAGCAGGGAACAAACGCACGATTACACCCAATTCTACACAACGGGCAACATGGCCCAAACCTTTGCAAAATTTGGTTCGTGTGTCAAGCTGTGACAGACAACCCTCTCGTATTCGCCGGATGAACACGCGTCACGTTTGTAAAAGGAGCCAACTTATGGCCGGCATATTGCTGAATTCTAGGGCATGCCGGCTGCCCTGGCATGAATCATGTGATGTGGTTCTGTAGCTAATACTCAAGCATGCATTATTTGAGCGAAAATCATCAGGGATCACTTGGTCCTGGTGTGGCCGTCGCTTTGCCACATTCGCAAGGGCCACATGCGTTCCACGAATGGTACTCACATCCTCCGAATGTCCACTGTGGAACTTGAACATGCTGGTTTGACATGAAGAGTTCCAATGTTCAAGGCGTAGATTCAACATGCGTGTTTGAGATATGATGCTAGCCGCCCCAAGTTCGTTTTGGCTGCACATATTACGTGTCGTGAAATCCTGGACCTGGTCATGCGCACAAGCGGAGTAAATAGACAGCTCAGACCCTGAGTCCATGCGATGTTCATCAGCAATCAGAAAGTTCAAACTTCCCGAGTCCATCTTAGCCTCAAAGCTTGCAATGAACATTTGCCCTGGAGCAGGATCCAATCGACGTGCTGACGTGTGTGTGTGTGTGTGTGGGTGTGTTTGATCGACTTGGCAACTCTGTGCTTGGGCAGGGACTGGGCCCGATTCAAATTGGCCAACTCATAAAGATCAAAGGACATATGAAGCAGATGAATTTCATTCATGTGAACTTCTAGGCGAGTTCGCTTGTGCGAATCACTCACGGCGTGACGCCCTCTCCTGCCAGGCCAGGCCAAGGCCTTGGATGTGTGGCGCATGGAGACTAAGGTGGAGGCGTCGAAGAAATGTGCATCATCTTGCAGTTTGCCCCACCAAAGCAACGGTTGTAAGTCCCATGTCACCAGGGTTACTAGCCATTTAGCTAAGTGTAAGGCTAAAGCCCAGGGGTGCTTGAATCAATCTCAAGGGCTCTGTGAAACAACTGAGCCCTGTCGCTCTGAGGACATGGTTAGTTGGGTTGAGTTTGCCACTTTCTGACAAAGCGATACAGCTCAAAGGGGCTAACTATTACTCCCTTTGACTTGCTTCAGGCAACACCGAAAGCGATCGCTTTGGTGTCACAGGACACACCCCATGTTCCGACTACCAAAGAGTCAACCAGCCCAGGCAACTAAAATCCCCCTGCCTCCTCATCGCCCCGCCGTAAGAGATTGAGCTGGAGCGTCCGTGTTTGTTCCTGCCTTGAGGAAGGTGTCAATCACATCAAGTCTGACCAGACTTGACCATCAAAATGAGTCCTTAGGCGTTATGAGTCTTGCGTGAACATGAAAATCTGGCTTGCTTGCGGACAGCCGTATCGCAGAAGTTTAACCGAACAGGGACACTGTCATTGGCAAGTGACTTGTTGCTGTTCTGGGCATGCCTTTTCGCTTTTTGTGGCTATGTGATTGTCTTTGACTTTTTAGGGCAGGGTGCCGTAAACAAAATGTTTGTGAACATTCAGATGATTGTTGGGAAGGGTCATATGTCACGCAGTTGGGTTTCCCGGCAGGAAGCAAGCCTGCTCTGAAGTTGTTCAAGAGGAACCTCTGGTTGATGCGGATGAAGTAGCAAGGGTATGTTTGGCGCGAAGCTCGGCCCGAAGCTACTCACGGCACGTTTGATAATTGGGAAAGGACCTTGGTTATTCGGTCGCATTGCCCTGAAAGAAGCCACTAGCATTTTTGGCGCCCAAGTTGGGGGAGTTGCGTGTCCAGATGGCGACTGCGTGATGTCGTAGCTTTCCTGCTGGTCCATTGGCAGCTGGCAGGTTTTTTTAACTACATGGGAGCCCCAGGAAGTTCAACCAATGGCACTTCCTACAGCAACGTTGGGCAGGGCGCGGTCGTGCTAGCAGGCTGTCTACTGTGATCCTTGCCCTTTGTGCTGCAGGTGCTCTTCGAAGAGGTCTTCAAGCTTTTAAGGGCAACCTCCGCGATGACCAGCCAGAGCACCTTCGACTGATGGTCCTGCGCGTGTTATATACGGTGTGTGCTCGTGCGTGTGCAACCTGCGCCTGTGACTGCGCCTGTGCCTGCATGCGTGCGTGCGTGCCTGCGTGGGTGGGTGTCTGTGTTTGTGTTTCTGCCTGTGTTCGTGTTTGTGTTTTGCTTTGTGTTTGTGTGCGCGTCGCGCGTGGGCGTGCGCGTTTGCGTCTGCATCTGCGTGCGCGTGCGCGTGTGCGTGTGCATGTGCGTGTGCGTGCGCTTTCGCGTGTGCGCGTGTGCTTGTGCGCGTGCGCGTGTGCTTGTGCGCGTGCGCGTGCGCGTGCGTGTGTGTGTGTGTGTGTGTGTGTGTGTGTGTGTGTGTGTGTGTGTGTGTGTGTGTGTGTGAGAGTGAATGTCACTCTCAGATGCCCAGTGGATTTCCAACCAGCCCAGTGATCAAAGGAAATTCCCGGCCCGGGGATCAAAGGACATGGGAACCCAGTGGATTTCCCTGGGGAAAAAAAAGAGAGCGGCCTCCGGGCCTCCGATCTTTGTTGGGTGCTTGACTTTAAAGGGACACCCGTAGCCAAAAAAAATGAGAAAAAATGGGCACCACTGCGCAGCTGTGTGATCCAGTGGCTTGGCCAAAAAAAACCTCCAAACCTTTTGGGTCGCCGCCCAGATGGTCCAAACCACAAATGTGACGACCAAAAAGTGACTAAAGCCCAAGACGGAACGCAGGAAGTGAGTATCTGTTGGCGCGGCTATCCACATTGCGCCAATCGTCAAATTGTGTTCAATATGTTGGAGTCAACTTTAGACATTGAATTTGTCTGGAGACCCCAGTACAAGCAAGTGTTTCAAGCATCATACAAGCAGGAACTCAACACTAAAACAGGAAGAAAGCAAAGAATGCCCAAGTCGAAAGTGTGACTCGGTGGCGAAGCCGCAAGGAAGGCGCCCGGGAATCAAGCGCCAGTTCTTCTTGAGTGTTGCTTTGAAAGAAACGTGTTGATGCCTTCATTTCTTGAATGGGTTCTCAAGTGATCTTCCCAACCCAAACTCTCCAGATACTCATGATAGAACCTCCACAGAAAAAAATCTCCGGTGTACTCGTGAAGGATGGCTGAAGAGGAAGCCACAAGGAACTCGAGCAACTTTTGCTGGTACACCAAGCAATGTGAGAAAACTGGGCTGCCCTCAGATCCCCTGCTAAAAGTTTAACTTTTAGTGGGTCAAATAGAAACCCCCGCTAAACACCAAAAGTCTAAAGAGCTAAGGGAATGGCTGGGAGCCACCAAGAAAACTGACACATGTTGAACACCAAGCAGCTCACTTTTGCCGGGCACATGTTGGACAAACAAACAAGCGGGGATACGGAGGGAGCAGGGATGTGGGGGGATATTCCCTTGGCTCCATTTCCCACATCAAACTTAGTCAAGGTGCATTTAGGAAAAATCCTCCCGTATCCCTGGTTCCCCCTGTATCCCTGCTAGTTGGTTTCCCTGAACATGGTTTCTTGCCCAAAAAGGCGGAACACGTGAAGTCTGGCAATGCTTTGCACGCAATCTTGGAGCCCGCGCCATCCTTCTCTTGCCTCAGGGTTTCTGAGGAGAAAATGCCGGCCAAAGGGAGCCGTCATTGGTTTGAGCTGAGATAAAAAGCCGACCGCTTTTATTGCTGCAAATGGGATAGAGATTCCAAAAAAGAGTTGGACTCGTCTCTAAATGCAAAAAACAACTACAAGGGGTGGTTTCCCTTTGGGTACCCTCAAAAAGCACACCCAGGTTTGTTGCAACCTGCCCCATGGATGGGGAACCATCACCAAGCTCGGCCAAAGTTCGATCTCTGTATCAAACACATCTCACGTGTTGCGTGGATTGGTCAGAATTTGTTTTTGCAACTGACATGAACTACCCAAACAGGTTTAAAATTAGAAACTGGGGAATTGAACCATGCGTGTGCGTGTGCGTGTGTGTGTCAAAGGGACCCTCCATTGGCGTCATTTGCGCTTTCCTTTTGACGAAACATGACAGTGTGTGTGTGTTTGTGTGTGTGTGTTTGTGTGTTTGTGTGTTTGTGTGTTTGTGTGTTTGTGTGTTTGTGTGCTCGTGTGCTTGTGTGCTTGTGTGCTTGTGTGTTTGTGTGTTTGTGTGTTTGTGTGTTTGTGTGTTTGTGTGTTTGTGTGTTTGTGTGTTTGTGTGTGTGTGTGTGTGTGTGTGTGTCGTGTGTGGCTTGTGTGTGTGGGCGGGCGGATGGGTGGGTGGACGTGCGTGGGTGCCTGCCTGCGTGCGCTTGTGCGCGTGCGCGTGGGCGTGTGCGTGTGCGGGCGGGTGCGCGTGCACGTGCACGTGCACGTGCGTGTGGCCGTGTGTGTGTGTGTGTGCGTGCGCGCGCGTGTGTGTGTGTGTGTGTGTGTGTGTGTGTGTGTGTGTGTGTGTGCGTGGGTGTGGGCGGGCGGATGGGTGGGTGGACGTGCGTGGGTGCCTGCCTGCGTACGCTTGTGCGTGTGGGCGTGTGCGTGTGCGGGCGGGTGCACGTGCGTGTGCGCGTGCGCGTGGGCGAGTGCGCGGGCGTGTGGCTGTGCATGTGCATGTGCATGGGCATGTGCATGTGCATGTGCACGTGCACGTGCGTGCGTGCGTGCGTGCGTGTGTGTGTGTGTGTGTGTGTGTGTGTGTGTGGGTGTGTGTGGGTGTGGGCGGGCGGATGGGTGGGTGGACGTGCGTGGGTGCCTGCGTGCGTGCGGGCGGGCGGACGTGCCTGTGTGCTTGCGTGCGTGCGTGCGCATGTGTGCGCGGGTGCATGCGCGCACGTGCGCATGTGTCTCTGTCTGCCTTTGCGTTTGCGCGTCTGTAAATGTTTTCCAGCTCTAGCTAGTTGCATAGTTTTAACTGCTGCGTCTTTTGTGTTTCAGGTCAGCCGTTCTGGGGCAGTGCTTTGGTTGGGAGTGACTGTCACTGCGTGTGTGCGACACACACGTTTTAGCTGGATACCGCGCTGTGTCGCAACGATGCAGTTGCCCTCACAACCTGAACAAAAGGAATGGTTTCAGGCCATTTACAGAAAACCTTTGTTTGCCAACCACGGAAGTGCACGGACGTGCCTAGGAAGTTGCATTCCAGAAAGGGTTGCTGCGGACATGAATGCAAGTCTGGCATGTCACCAATCATGACGTGAAGGTCAGTATAGTCTATGGTCTATGGTCCATTTGGGAGGCAACGGGGACTCAAAACCAGGGTCCATCTGGGAGGAAACGGGGACTCAAGACATGTTTCCCCACGTCCTGGAGAAGAACAGGCATTTTTGACCGGTGGCTCACGCAGCAAGGCCCAGCGGAGTTCGAGGTAATAAGAACGTCGCGGGCTCAGAGAGTGAGCCGCATGCCGCACGTGTACGGTTCGTAAAGGTGCTTGGTCCTTGTTCCAGGGGGGATGATCTTGTGTCATGCCTGGTGCAAGATCCCTTCAAATTGGTGGACAATCTCTGTTGAATCGCGATTAGTTTTGTCCCGAAACAGGATCATGTGATAAAGTGCGTCCACCTTGTTAGTGTTGTTGCTCGTAGATGTCCAGGCATTCCGCGCATTGCTTCTGCCTCTCGATGTTGGATTCCCGCAACCTATGCACCCACCGCTGCCGCTGCCGTTCTTCGTTCTCTTCACTACCCGATTTTAGCTCGTTCTTAGCGCATGGCGTTGTTGGTGTTGATTGGTGTTTGTTGGTTGTGCGGTTGGTGTTGTCGGTGTGGTTGGTGTCGGTGTTGGAATTGTTGGTGTTGTTGCTGTTGGTGGTATTGTTGAAATTAATGAATGAATGAATGAATGAAATGAAATGAAATGAATTTAAATTAAATTAAATTAAATGAAATAAATGAAATGAAATAAATGAATGAATGAATGAATGAATGAATGAATGAATGAATGAATGAATGAATGAATGAATGAATGAATGAATGAATGAAATGAAATAAATGAAATGAATGAATGAATGAATGAATGAATGAATGAATGAAATGAAATGAAATAAATAAATGAATGAATGAATGAATGAATGAATGAATGAACTTGTGCATGAATGAATGAAGGAATTAATGAAATAAAATGATTGAGTGGCTGAATATATAAATGAATGAAGGAAAGTGAAATGAAACGAAATGAAATCTATGAAAGGACAGAATGGAATGGGACGGGATGGAATTGAGTGAAGTTGAATGGAATGCAATGGAATGGAATGAATGGATTGAAGGAAGGGAATGAAGTTAGTGAGTGAAAGAGTGAAGTGAGTGAGTGAGTGAGTGAGTGAGTGAGTGAGTGAGTGAGTGAGTGAGTGAGTGAGTGAGTGAGTGAGTGAGTGAGTGAGTGAGTGAGTGAGTGAGTGAGTGAGTGAGTGAGTGAGTGAGTGAGGTGAGTGAGGTGAGGTGAGTGAGTGAGTGAGTGAGTGAGTGAGTGAGTGAGTGAGTGAGTGAGTGAGTGAGTGAGTGAGTGAGTGAGTGAGTGAGTGGGTGGGTGGGTGGGTGGGTGAGTGCGTGAGTGCGTGAGTGCGTGAGTGCGTGAGTGCGTGAGTGCGCACGCGCGCGTGTGTGTAAGTGTGTAAGTGTGTAAGTGTGTAAGTGTGTAAGTGTGTAAGTGTGTAAGTGTGTAAGTGTGTAAGTGTGTAAGTGTGTAAGTGTGTAAGCGTGTAAGTGTGTAAGTGTGTGTGTGTGTGTGCGTGTGTGTGTGTGTGTGCGTGTGTGTGTGTGTGTTTTGTGTGTGTGTGTGTAAGTGCGTGCTTGCGTGAGTGAAATGACATTAAACGAAACAAAGTGAAATGAAATGAAGTAAGGTGAAGTGAAATGAAATGGACGAAGCGAAGCGTTGCAAAGCGAAGCGAAGCGCAGCGAAGTGAAGTAAATGAAGCAAACAGACATGAAATGAGTTTAAATCATGGGGGCTGGGGGCGGAGGGAGGCGAGGGCGAGGGAGCCCAAACCTGCCCTCATTAAGCCCCCAGTAAGGCCGAAATAGTATTTAGGGCTCAATTGGGCTCACTCCCCCTCCCCCCATGATTTTTGAAATGAATTCAAATTCAAGTAAATGACATGAATGATTGAACAAATGAATGAGCGAACAAATGGAAGGGAGGAAGGAAGGAAGGAGGGATGCATGGATGGATGGATGGATTGATGGATGCACCAATTGATTCTTGTTTGCTTGCTTGGCTGCTTGGTGCTGGTTGTTTGGCTGGTTGGTTGCCTGCTTGCTTTCTTGCTTGGGTAGTTGGTGCTCTTGTTGTCCGACGGAGGGGTGCAAGCTGGCCGCTTGCGCCCTCAGGGCCAGCATCCAAGATGTCTTCGCAAACTCCTCCTACAAGCACATCAAGCAGCTCGGCTGCATAAAGGCAGAAATTTATGGCACGGGTTGAGCGGCACCCTGCAGCTTGACTTTGCGCACATCGAAGTTTTCTGCGGACTTCCATGGGGTTGACTTTCAACAAATCGGTGTTTGTTCTGCTTTCGCTCGTGTGGGGCAAGGAGAAAGAGAGAGAGGGAGAGAGAGAGAGAGAGAGAGAGAGACAGAGAGAGAGTGAGAGCGAGAGAGAGAGAGAGAGACAGCGAGCGAGCGAGCGATAGAGAGAGGATAGAGAGGGGAGGGAGAGAGAGAGAGAGAGAGAGAGAGAGAGAGACCAAGGGAGAGAGGTGAAGAGAATGAAAGGAACACCGAGAAAAGAGGAGCAAGCTCCTTCCTATATCTTTTTGCTACTTCCCCTTGGCCTTCGCTCTACCTGCCAAGCTGCGAATTTGCCATCCGAGGAGCGTGGCCACCTCCCGGATCAGCCAGTCAGAGGGCCAGGACTTGACGGCCTCAGAGGCGGAAGCCAAGTTCACCTGAGAATGCGGTGGATCCCCCGGCGCGGGTTCGCAGGTGCGAGCCATCCTCAGGTGTCCGGCGATTTTTCCCGACTTTCTTCAGGCCTTCGGTGAAGAAAAGAGAGAGAAAGACCGCAGGTGCAGCTGCGGGGGAATGCATTTGCCGGTTGCCGGCGCCGGCGCGTGGCTTTCTTTTTGCCCAAAAGGACACCTGGGTCCGCAAGTTTTCCTCGTTTTTCCCCGTGCACGAGCACTGGTTTTCTGCGCGTTGTGGACGACGTGGCAGTTTCCAACGCTAGGATCCGTGGCACCACAGGCACCAAAAACATTGGCTTGACTGGAGCCCGAAGACCAGAAACAAGTAGGGGTTTTCTGCTTGTGCTCAGGCGTGCCTTGTTGAACCAGCAACTTCCCATGACGACCTTCCTTTTCCAAAGGACCAAAGAGCAGGTTGTCTCGTTGCGTGAGAGCGCGGCACCGCGCTGATCTTCAGAGTAGCTGGCCAACTGGCGAGAAACAACAGTGTGTCAATATATACGACCACCTTGAGAAGCTGGCTACACGCATGGATTCCAAGATTCCAAACATGCGTTGGGATTCGGGCTAGACCCATGCACCTTGCGCCGCCTTGCAAATTCTACCGTGTTTCTTGCAAAAGTGAGGCAGACATGTGTTGCCTAAGGCAGGGGATTGTCATGGCAAGTTGGAGGTTGTTGGCTCTAAACGTCAAAGAACTAGCCCAAATGGACGTCCCGCATGAGATGGATGAAACTGACCTTGGTGACCCTTGGGCGTGCGCAAGGCTTGTGACCTAAGCTGAATTTTGGAGGCTTGGTTTGCTTTCCCGTGATTGGTGCCCTTCGGGCATCGTCCGACAGGTCTCACGGCAATGTCAGAATTGCTGAAGATGCTCGAATGAACACGTGATCAGCTGCGAAGCACTGCTTGGTCAGTTGTTTCCGTAGAAACTGTCGGGAGAGGCTGACCAAGGACCTGGGGTATGATCGCGCTATGTGTTTGTCTATGGAGTAATTGATATGGCATGATATTTCTATGAATTAAAGAGGGAATGTCCTCAACAGCGGTTGGCCGATATAAATCCACACCTAAATGATGCCCACCAGAGCGTCCCGCGCAGCGTCCCCCGTTATTCACATATATATATATATATGTTCGTGCAACATACCATCTATTCATAGAGTGGGTGTTGGCAAATGGCCGTCCAAGAGAGCGTGACCAGCAGATCCTCCAATATCGTCCGGCCAGTGCAACGCCGTCAAAGTCTGTGCGTGTGCGGCCCAGCTTTTCCAGAATTTAAACCTCCAGCCAGGATCCATGGCAAGAACAACACAAACCGAATGCAACTCGTTGAGTTTGATGCTGCACACGACAAGCCTCTTCGTAAGTCGCGTGAACAAGAAGTAAATTGCCAAAATGGATGTCCCGCCAAGGCTTGTGATCCACCTACTGTAGTTGAACTTTGGAGATTTTGTTTCTTGGCTCCCAGCCATCCCCTTAGTTGTTTAGCTTCTTACTTAGTGTTTAGCGGGGTTCAGCCCACTAAAAGTTAAGCTTTTTTGCGGGGGATCTGAGGACAGCTCAGGTTTGGTTTCCTCTCATGACTCATTGTCCATCGAGGGTTTCTCTTGGCGCAGGGAGCAACCGGCAAATCCAAAACCGATTCATCTCCAGGGCATCCAGCTTTTGACATATTTGGAAGGATGAAGAAACGAAACGACTACCTAGAGTTTCCATGACCCTTAAAAAATGGGGTCATTGCCCTAAATAATGGGGTCATGTACCTATTTTTAAAAGGTCATGGAGAACTACTCTCACTTCCTGAGTTCATGAACTTTCTTTCTTTTTGGAAAGACCATTTTAGTGGTAAACATAAAGTTTGGACTTTTTTTGGGGCATCCTTCAGCCAGTGAGTTACTAGGAAGGGCGGCTTTGCGGAAACTGGCGCTGGGATGCTGTTTTTGTTTTCTCAAGTGACTCAGGGCGTCTCGCCTTTGTGAGACAACTCTCATCTTCCATTTGATGAGATTAATATTTTTTATTTTCCCCTGGTTTTAAAGTGAATCCATATCACTACTGGAAATATGTTCGCATTTATTCCAGAGGAGAAGAAGCAAGTGGAGGCACTGCTTAGCCAACAAAAAACAGACGGGATCCCACGGGTTTCGTTCTTTCTTGCACAAGCCTTTTTCGGGCATTCAAAACTTTGTCTTTTGTGAATGCCAAGACTGTTTGGAGCGCAAAACAAGCAGATTGCCTTGATGATCCTTGGCCAACTGGAGTGTTTCCTCTGGCCAGCGAAAATGCTTGAGCAGAAAATTGGTGGAGGTGCGTGGTTGCATTCCGTTTCATGGTCTTTGTCCTGTCCGAGGGCAATTGTTACCTTTGTGTTCAAGCAAAACAAGGCAAGTCGACAGGTCCGATTTGGCTGCTCGAATGGTCTGTGGGGCCAGGCCTTTTTCTTCTGATGTTGAGCTTCACCAAAGGCAACATCGGGAACTTGTCGTGTTTCACTCAACTCCAGTGTTGACAGGGTCATTGCCTCCTTGCTTTGTCGCATGTTTCAGGGGTGTGCTCTCCGCGCCTTACTTGTACTGCTGAAGGTAAGGAAAAGCAGTCATTCTGTCTTGAGGGCAGCAACCCTTCGAAGACTGCTGAGGTATTTGACACCCAAAGCCCAAAGCCACAACACGCTGCCTTACAAACTGCACATGGATCGGCCATCGCCGGATCAATCTGCAAATTTTGGAGTGATGCTACCTCATGTGGATTTCAATCCACGGGCTCTTCACAGCCCGTTACCCTCAAACCAAGCTTCAGCACACCTGTGGAGGACATGCACCTGGACCTTGACGAGCTCAGGTGTTCTTTTGCTGGTGTTCCTAAACCCTAAACCCTAAACTACAATTCGCAGTCCCCAATGAGGAGAGGCAGGGAGCTTGCTCCGGGGTCGCAGGACAGTGCTCAAAAAACAGACGCAACCGAAAGCCCGCGCTTGTTCATTCATTCTCTGTGCCGGAAATGCCCCCAAGTTTCAATTTTGCGGCAGCCTTTGGATAGCACCAGTGGTGCACTGACCTCTGCGGGATGTCTGCAGCAAGTTGCCCGTTAGGTTCCAAACATGTCAGCAGTTGCCTTAAGCGCAGGCTGTGGCCGGCCCATTCCGCCCTCCAAACACTTCTGTTTGTCGTTCGACTTGCGTGCCAAGGACACTGCCCTAGCCTTTCCCAACCAGCCGCGGGCGGCGGTCGGAGAGGTGGTGACCAAGGCATCTTCAATTGCAGCTGTTGGGAGCTGGGAGTTGGGGTGGAAAGGGCGACCATTGGTGTCCTTTTCGGGTTAGTTTGGTTAGAAATAGGTGGGTTGGCTCAAAATCAAACAGGAGGGGCAAACCGCAGGTGTTGGTCCATGTTTCCACTGGCCAGGGCAACCCATTTTGGAATCCGGTATTTTGCGCCACAGCCAGGTGGGCTCCACTGGTTTAGATTGGTGTTCGATTTACCAGGCTATGTTTGTTTTCCCCAAAGGTCACTCGACATGCAACAACTTTAAGGGGCTCTGCGCGCCCCTTACACATGTGTACGTATTGGTGCGCCCGGCACCTTGAGTGAGATGCACTCTCAGCCGCAGATGTGCTTTCAAGGGCCGTTGCCAATTTTGCAACGTCCAACACTTAGAGATCTGTGCTTTTGCTGAGGCTCCTTCCTGGGGATTCTCACCTGTTCAGTTTACAAACGTAAAACTTTTGTGTGGGTAGATTTCTTCATCATATTGGTAGCCCACCAATACATATCTTCTGGCCAGGGTCCAAGTGGGCTTTACAGGATCAATGAACAGGAACCTTGCGGAAAGCCCAGATGGATGGGAGATGGACTTTCTGCCCTCCTTTTATCGGCCTGTAGGGACAGGCCATGCGAACAGCTCTTCTGCTTTGGGGTGCTCGTTTGACTCGTTTTACTCTGAACCGGCAAATCTTCACTGGCAGAAGTGGCACCGAAACTTCGACATCGCGTGGTCCATCGGTGCTCCTCGTTTGGTGGTTGCTTTTAGGGAGCCGCTAGTTGTGCCCGAATGTTAACCCCGATCAATAAATGGGATTGATAGGGGGGGTGGCCTCTTTCGGTGGGGATTCAGACTGGAGGGAACACCCCCCCGAAAAATGGGGCGGGTTGAGAAAAATCCTGGGTCAGCATTTTGGAATACAAAGCCCAGCCGCCGCCTCTTCGTTTTTCTAGGGCAGACCAGTGGAAACGATCCACTTGACGTGCGCACTCAGGCCGTGGAGACGGCACCAGCGACGGCGCAGTGCACAGCTGTAGAGGCGGGGTCCCGGAGGGGTGTGCCCCCCCGACAACCCCCCCAAGAAACAAAGCACACAAACAGACAAACACCGACCCTTTAACAGTATGTCCATGACCCCACTATTTGGGTAATGACCAGCCATTTTTAAAGGGTCATGGAGACTCTAGGCACTTTGGGGCTGCCGGATCAGAACATTTTTCCTCTCCAGGTGCCTGGGATTTCCTGGGGTTTCTTCTCCCCCACCTGAGCACTGCGGACATGGGCCGTTCCGGCTGCGAATCCGGTGAAATGGGCATCAACTTCTCGGCGTTCCTTCGCTTGAAGGAATCGGACCCAATTGGCGTCCCAAACGGCAAGCCCCGTGCGTCCAGTGCCGCTCCAAAAAGGCGCCGTAAGAGCTGCACAAGTCTTCAGAAGCTCGGCACATCCGTGCGCCTAGGTTCGCCTCCCCGAAGGTCTTGGCATTCTTGGCGCTTCGAGAAAGCAAGCCCCAAACAGCACAAAAACCTGATCTTTGGAGCAACCACCCTCCCAACCTTTTCTGGAAACATCGACTGAAGATGAGCGCCAGGTGTATTGAAAGGGTACCTCCCCGACATGGAAACTGCAACAGAGCCCCAGGAGGAGAATGGCAATTTGTTCAGCTTTCATTCTTCCTTTTTCGGGAAGGGCGACCCCTTATTCCGTCCATCAGTCGCGCGAAGATTTTGAGTTTAACACACAGTTCAGGAGAGTTCCGCGAAAAAACTCAATCCGCGTACGCGCCGCGTAGGCGTTTGCAATGTAGACACCACTCGCGTAAGCTACCCTCGCCGCGGAAGCCCTAGGCCTTCGCCAAAGCATTTCGTGAGTGTCCCTGGGCACAATGAGTTCCCTCAAATTTTCTGCCATGACCCGAATCAAAATTAGGTCCATGACCCCATTAGGGCAATGACCGCCACTTTTTAAAGGGTCACAAGGAGACTCTGCACTCGTCCCCTTCCCCTGGCGCGCGGCGCGAAACACGGAAGACACGAGGTGTGGCTCCTGGCCGGTGGCCCCCTTGGCATGGCCGAGGAGGTGGGTGTGGCCCTCGGCTGGCGAGGGTGGGAGTGGGGGGGGGTCAATTTGAGCGGAGTTCCCAGCTAGGGATCAAATAGACAGGTTCCCCTACTCAAATAGACAGGAACAAATCGGGTACCCTTCTTCTAACCCCTGGAGGGCCTAGTGTTCATGGTGGGCTTTTTTGGTTTTACCTTTTTACCAAACCCAGAAGGGGTACCTTCAAGAAAAGACACACCCAGTTGGTATGGCTTTCAGTTCGGTTTCCCCGCGAACTTCCAGACCAAGCCAAAACACCAACTGGGAAGCTGAGCTTTTCAGCTTGGTTTAACTGGAAACCAACAGGACAACTGCCATTTGTGGGGTCTCCGTATTTTCGCGCATACCCAAATGAGCGCCCAAGACCGATGACCAGAAAGACAATTTTAGTAGGTGGTTCTACTACTGTCCTGGTCTTATGATGTCCTGGTAGAACCAACATGTCAACATGTGGGCACAGCTCAAAAGGGTGTGTTCAGTTTGGCTGTTTGGTGCCAACGTTTAAGGGGGAAACCAAAAAGCATAGTGTTTCTGTCTACTTCAAAATGTGGGTTCCCCGTGACACACCCAAATGTTGAAGTAAACAGTCAAACCATGTTAAATGTATCGATTCTATTGTTTGCGCATGTCTACGCATGAAGATATGCACATACTAAAGAGATGCTTGTTCCTGGTGGCAAATTTGCCGATTCCGTCGAAGGGCTCAGAACAAATTTCATTATCATGATTGATTGACATGTGCGCGCAGACTGCAGATCATTTAATTATCAATATGGGCCTGTCTTTTGTTTTTTTCTCGACTCAGAAAAAGACAGAGCCACATGGGTCTGTCTTTTTTCAAGGGACCCCCCAAAATGGTGGGCATTGGTGTCCTTTTCGGTTGTTTTGCTAGAAATTAGATGGCCCTGGTTTACCTGGTGGTTGAATCATCCACCAGGGCCATCTATTTCCCCTAGAAGGACACCTATGATGGTGGGTTTTCACTTCTGTTTCTCTCTTTTTTGTTGGCACCAAAACAGGGGACCCTTAAACGAAGACCCCAAAACCCGAGACACACCTCTGCGTCCACATTTTTCGAGCGTACCCTAGAGCTGATATGGGCGGCTCGTCGTTCAAGGAAACCCCTTTTTGGTTGGTGTTACAGAAATGGGTCCTAACCCAAGCGGATCAAAGCGGGCACTGATCAGCATGCTATGGCTTCCACACCAAGCGTGGTGAGATGGCCCTTCTGCTATCAGGTGGGGGAGGCAAGGCCCCCAGCGTTTGGATCCTGATCTTTTCGAAATCCAGTTCGCGCCCAAGAAACCCGCAGGGTTTCCCAACGCGTCAAATGGTTTCGTTCCCAGGGCTGCGAGGCAGCGGCTTCGGCTTCGAATGCGTTCCCATCGGGCGATGTCCGATGTCCGAACCCATCTCCGATGTCGCTGAGGCGCTGAGCTGCCCGGCAAGGAGGAGGCGCGGAAGGAGAAGAGTTGGAAATCCAAACGCCCCCTTACAAATGGGAATTGCGGGACGGGGGTGACCCCTGGAATTCCGTTTACAGTGCCGTTTTCCAATGGAATGGCAGGAATGGCAGGGCCATGGGTCAAAGCCCAAATCGGTTATCTCCCAGTGAACATCCCAATCCAACCACTAAAATGGGATCCCATGAATGACGTGGAATGACGTGGACAGAAATCCTCCCACCGATCAACACATGGAACCTGACGTAGGCACAGGATTCTTTTAAAATGAGCATGGTCTCTTTACCGGGAAAGAGCCGGACCCCCCGAAACGGGAGGTTCCATGTGAAAGAAGGGTGGGGGGTTCCATCCTCGTTCATGTTGTTGGGGGCTGAGGGTGAGAAAATCATTTGAGTCACTTTTCCACCGGCGAAACCTCAGAATTCATCATAAGGCCAACCCCTGCTCGAGTCCGAGTGTGCGTTCCCACTGATGTAGGAATCCTTTTCCCATCAAAGCATGGTTAATTTTGGTTGGCTTTTGGGTGGTTGATTGGTTGGTTGGTTGGTTGGTTGGCTGGCTGGCTGGCTGGCTGGCTGGCTGGCTGGCTGGCTGGCTGGCTGGCTGGCTGGCTGGCTGGCTTGTTGGGTGGTTCATTGGTTGGTCGGTTGGGTGGTGAAGTAATTGGTCCCAAGCAGCAGTTCTATGCCGACATTTGCTGCAGCTCATTTGGCATCACAGCTGGAAGGTGCAGGCGCGGAGGTGCCTAAAAAATGGTTCGCGCGCGCCCGCTTGGGATACATCTGGGATCTGGCCTGCCTATTGGCGGGGCGTTCAAAGGTTCTTCGCTTGAAACTAGCAGCCCAAGACCCTAAATCTGTAGACCTTCGACCCTGAAAGGCCTCATTATTTGGAGGTCTTGGGGCTCCTAGGGCGAGGGTCCAATTCTTGTTTCAGGTTTGGACAGGTTGTAGAGTTTGCGGACAGTTTGTCATGGTTTGCGATTAGGATACGGGTGGCAAGCGAAACAAGTAAGAGACTAAATGCATTTCACGTTCTTAGAAGTGCCTGACTCTGGCAGGACAATGTTCTCTTGTAAGGCCCAGCGACTGGTCAAAGCACAGTGTGCTTTGTGAGGAACAAGAAAGCTGACGGTACAATCAAGAACCGGCAGACGGCAACTACATGGTGGGTCGCCACCCCTCAGCTAGAGGTAGACTGCCATGAGGGTTCGTATCCAGAGAAGTAGGTGCCGGTCATCATGTTGGCCGGTGACCGGGGGCAAGCCTACTAGGTGGTTTCACAAGGGATCACGAAGCCAACGCATTGGCGTGAAATCCCGAACTCGACATTGTCCAAAGCCGCCCTTTTAACCTTCTTTTCCCAGTTTGGTCCATTTTTATTCATGGCCCCAAAAGGCGATCGCCTTCTATTTCTGCCTGGAGTCTCCGTGACCCTTATCAAAAGTCCGCGACCCCATTATTTAGGGTAATGACCCCATTTTTTAAGGGTCATGGAGACTCTGGGTCCAAACTGGGCCAGTGAGAGGATTCGCTGGCATTTCAACTCATTTCGGGCAGGGTCCTGCGAAGAAGAAGCAGAAGACCACGCCGGGCTCGGAGAGAAGTTCGGGAACTGACAAAAATCGATTCACCACCCATAGTTTTCTTGGTGGCTCCCAGCCATCCGGTTCCTTAGCTTGTTAGGATCCTTTTTAGTGTTTAGTAGTTTCCATTTAAACCACTAAAAGCCAAATTGTTGGAAGGGAATCTGAGAGCAGCCCAGTTTTGGGCTGCCTTTTGCCCATTTTCAAGTTGAATTTTGCGGGTTCAGGTGCACGAATTCAATTGCGCACTTAATGTGGGGAGAACGATATGCACCAAAGCATGAGTTTTGTTGTTTTTGGGTGGGTGGGTCCAGGAGAATTCCAAGATAGATTTTGGGCGATCTGGACATTGCGGCACCAGACACATGAAGTGTTGGATTTCCTGTTTGCCCAAGGTAGGAAGCTTGAGCTTCTACTTTGGATATGATGGAACCTGCGAGTACTACAACCAGTGGAACAAGGAGCCCTCCCCTGTTTGATTGCAGTTTACCATTTTGGGGTTGAGTGTGGTTACTGTACTTTTCGAACATGTGGTATCCACCTGTTTTAACAGGTCTGCCCTGTAGGACATGTGCCGTACCTTCCTTTAGGGGCGCGAAAGAGGAACCCGATGTCTGCATGCCGTCCTAGTCCGTTCTTTTGTAATCACAGCTTGAGCATGAGTAGGAGGTGAAACTGACTGGACGGGTACGTAGTCATTCCTTTTGATTTGACGGTTTCATTCGAACACAACAAACACTCTGACTAGGCCTGTCAGAAGGACTTAATGGCTTGCTTTTGTTGGCCGAATGACTGACGCCGGGCTAGGTGCACTTGCGGAGATTTGCATTGGTGCAATGTTGCAGGCTCCACAATCATGAATGTCGTCATCGTCAAACCATGTATTTTGTGTTCAGTGCTCAGTTGAGGTGTGCCTTTCAACCCCAGGCAATTGTAAGGGTCTTTGCCTTCTTGGGCTATCAAAATGCGTTTGCCCCTCTGGCTGGGATTGGCAAGGTTGGTTTTCCTGTCGATCGGGTCGGGCTCTGTTGGATGCAACTTGCAATCTTGGAGGTAACGAGGAACCGGCGAGCAGACCACCTTGCAGAATCCTACTCTGGAGATTCACATGAATCCGAAGTCATGATTTGAGAAGCGGGAATGTCCGGCAATGCGGGACACCCTTCTTAGGCTCCATTTTGATTTGCGGAGATGTTGGTTTTTGCTGCCAGTTTAGTTGCTGCTCTCCTTTAGCTTTTTTGCGATTGTTGTTTTTTTGTCCATCCTGGTCCTGGTGTGTCGCTCGGACGGCAATCGCCTTGCTTCAGCGACCATAGGATGATCGAGCAGGAAATCCCCATGCTCATATTCATGATCCTGTATGAATCCTTCGGAATCGGATGTTTGCGTATGTACTTGGCAACTATGGTTGTCAGGCCCAAGGACAGGAACCTCCAAGCCAGCGTACCGAATCACGGAACGACCTGATTCGACTTCCCCGAGCGCCATTCCAAAGCCCTGGCTGATTTGGTTGAAACCTAGCGGGCGACTCCTGGGTTTGCCTGGTGGTTCAATCATCTATCAAGGCCTTCCATTTTCTAAAAAAACAAGGCCTACTGTGAATGGACGAAATCCTGCGCCACAAAAAAAAACCTGGAATGATGACATGGTTTGCAATGGTTTCAAAGTGGTGCGAAATGGATGTCGTCCACCCACAGTATGGTGGAGGGCCTTTAAGAGGACAGTCTTACCTCTCCTGCTCACTTCTATTGCAGAGGAGGAGATTCGCTCAGGACAGACATGACCAGCGCCCGCCTGCGGCACATCATGCTGAGATATCAGACGGCGGGCTGCGGGGCTCGCATGTGCGACGGGACAGTGTGTTGAGGTACCTCAGAACTATGGATGGTAGTTGCTTGGTGGCTCCCAGCCATTGGGTTCCTTAGCTTTTTAGCCTCTTAGTGTTTTGTGGTAGTTTTCATTTGACCCACTAAAAGTTATTCACTTTTAGCGGGGGATCTGCGAGCAGCCCAGGTTGGAGTTGACAAATCCTGACAAACTTGATCCAAGCCAAGATGCAGCACTTGGACCCTTTGGGATGTTTGGAGACGTGACCACGAGGCCAGTTTGTTATAATTACGGCCTTGCCCGGCCGTGAATACTTATGCTGCGGGTTCCCAAAAGGACAACCAGATGTTGGGCAACGCAGATGAATGGTTGGGCAAAGAACATGTTTCTCGTTCCGTTTCCCGCGCAGTTCAGTGTGTGCCCGTGGGGAAGACTGCTCTCGTGCAGCTTTTACCAGGTTGAGAAGCCAGGTTGCTAAAGAAACCATGCCAGCACCCTCAAAGGGTTGTACTCATTTGCGCCTGCAGTGCTGTGTGAGCCAATTCGGGTACGAATCATGGTGGTGGGATCAAGGGGTTTATCCCCACTTCTGTGATACAAGGGATCTCCCCCTTTATATGGGGAATGAGAGAGCCTTAAAAAAACCTGGCAGTGGGTCAAAAATATGTACCCAAAAGAAAGTCCCAGTACATGGAAACATGGATTAAGCCTGAGTCCCTTGGTGGTTTAATTTTGACCCACAGCCACCTAAGAAGCCTTTTTGTCGTCGCAAACCAAACCCCCCCCCGACTTGTCCCAGCGTTTGCGTTGACCACACACACACACACACACACCGCGCCGTGGCTGGTCACTCTGAGCGTTTTTATGCGTCAGGATGGCGCGCCAAAGACGCCGGATGGCAAGAAGGCGGGCGGTGCGCCTGTCCAGTGCTGCTAGGAATACTGTGAATGGACAAAATCCACTGAACTGGCTGATACACCACCTATCAACAAACGCAGGGGTTCGTCCATCGGTGTGGATTCGAACCCCATCCCTTTGGGTTCAGGACCCTCTCAAAATGGAGCCCCGAGAAAAAAAGAGAAACACAAAAAACAACCAACCAACACAAAAAAACGAGGGGGGAGAAAAATGTTTTTTTTTTTTTTTTAAGAGACACGCCTAGGGTTTTTTTTCCCCCGTCGCCTTTTGTTCGGGGGATCACCTTGGGCGAGCCCGAGGGCCTCAAGGCGCTCGAGTCTTTGTCTTTGGTTTTAGGTGTCTCGTTTTTCTTCGGAGTCGGTTCCCCTTGCCGCTTTAAAAACACGAAACTGTTCAACGGTTTGGGGGGTAACATGGGCTATATGTCTGGAAAAGATGAGAACTTCCCCAGGGCGCAGGAGTTTTAAGGGGTTCCCTTCTGGGGGTTCTAAGCTTACCTGGTGGGCAACGGATCTTGAGACTTTAGCTTGGGAAATCAAGTGGGGTTGTCCACGACACCCCCAAGAGGTGAAGCTTTTTGCAGGGTCAACAGCAACCAAGCAAAGGGAAACCAAAGAGAAACCCCAAAATCAGAGGGGGCGGGGCTCCAAAACGACACGGGCCATTTGTTTGGGGCGGTGGCACTTTGTCTCGGGACTGCTCCGACTGGAAGGCTCCTTCAGGCCATCTCGTCGGTCCGTGCGTCAAAGTGATCCGAGTTCTTCAGAGTTACGGTGACTCTAAATGAGTGCCCGGAGTCTCCCTGGCCCTTAAAAAATGGTGTCATTACCCAAAATAATGGGGTCATTGACCCATTTTTGAAAGGGTCATGGAGACTCTAGGTGCCTCTTCTTTTTTTAGGGGACCCCTCCAATATGGAAAGGGTTTCCCTTTGGTTTTCCTTTGGTGAACCACCCAAAAGGAGGTTTTTCTCAAAACACGACACCCCCAACTCCCGCTTTTCTTTTCTTTTTTTTGCGAAGAGGCTGTTGCCCTGCTTGCCACGCTGCCATGGCACCTGACAAGGCCCAGGTCCCTTCAAGAGGAGCCCCCAGAAAAGGGGCTCCTGTTTCGGTGCTCGAACGCAACCGAGTTTGGCCCCCTTTTGTTTTCCCTTTCGATCTGTTGGTATTTGCCCTGTCTTAGCACTGATTCTGAGCGATATGTCTCTTAGTAGCCGCCCTTTGACCCGCTCTCGGCGCGGCATTCGGCAACCCGCCAGGCTAGAACCAGAATGGAAGCGGAGACGCTGATGAGAAAAATCATGAGGCACGGATGCGCGGTTGCTTGGTTTGGTTTGCAGTTCCAAATCGAATTGACCAGGCACCGATGCCGACTGAAACAGCCTTTTTCCCGGAAGAAGTGAGTGCCTTATCCAAAAAGCCCTTTTGTTGATGGTGTTGAGGCAGCCCAAAAGCAAGCCAACCAGCAGGAATGGTCCCTGATTTTGAGACACTCATATGCACGTGTATATGAGCTTAATATATATATATATATATATATGTGTGCACATTCACGCATACAAATGCACATGTATAATTATTTATACATTCACAACTATATCAACCCGTCGGGGTTTACTGTTTTAGCGGCACATTGAGACTTAAGGCTTGTGTTCCTTGCAGCCAAGGTTTCTGCGATCAGACTGCCTCCCTGCACCTTTGCCCCCTTGGGCACTTCAACCCACAAAGGGTTGTTGGTCTCGGCCGCTGTCGGATGGTGTCTTGGGTTGAAGGGCACTTGTTGAACACTGACGGTTATTCAGCAGGAGCAAGGATAGCGGCTAACCACGGGTACTTTTGATACTCCGTCCTGTTGGTTCAGCATCGCAAGAGGATGCGAATGCTGCGAGCATTTGTTGCCGCATTGCTCCATTTATGTTCATGGAGAGGGCATCGGCCCACAGATGCTTAAAGATACGGCCAAGATCCGAAAAGGTATGTTTGCAAGTCAGGAAGACCATGACTCTCTGCCCTTGACTTGGCACGTGTGGTCTACCCACAGCCCTTTGATACCTTGAAATGTGCCTGGATGAGTGGACCTTGAGTCGCATGGCCTGGATGATGTTTCGAGGCACCTCATTGGATTTGTTTGGAAACAGGGGGCGGACTGGCCTGACACGTGAAGCAGATCTAGCGGTTTCCGCGTAGCTTCAGTTTTTGGCTCATCCAGAAGGATCCTTCATGGAAAGAATTGGAGTGTGACAACTGGGAGAGTGTGCACGTCGACAGTACCAAGCAAGATGATGCAGATCAAGCTGCACCTACCTGGAATTGTCATTTGTTTCCTGTCACCATGAGGGTGTAAAGATGTTCCTGTCGGACAACGTCAAACGCCAACCTTTGTTTTTAGCATGACCGCGTCTGGGAATGTGTCAAACTGGGGCGCCCCAACAAACTCTGGCTTTCCGTTTGGTTCTCGAAAAGCCAACCTGAAAAGTGGCCTCCAGAGACACACCCATAGCTTCGTCTCTAAATTGGGATGCTTCCTTTGATTTCCCTTTAAAATCCAAACAAGGGTCCCCTCCAAAAAGTCAGCCCTGAGCCATGGTCAAAAGAGAAAAGTTGGAAATGGAACTCCGCGCAGGGAGCTCGACCAGGAGTCCAAAGAGCTCAAGCGCTCTCCTCGGGTTGTTCAAAGTTGATTTGGGCGCGTGGCTTTTGCAGGTGATTTCCTCTGGGAATCATTCGGGCAACGAGCCCAGCACATGGTGAAGGTCCATGAGCCCTTATCTCCGGTTTGGGAAAGCACACTGTGGATGGTTGCGAAATCCATGCAACGCACCACCCTTCAGAAACCCTGGAATGATGTTCGATTCCCCAACGCAAATACCAACAAACGTCATGGTTTCAACCATGGTTTCAAAGTGGTGCAGGATTTCGTTCATCCACAATAGCATCTGTGGGAGTGCCAGGAAGCTCGAAGTCTTCAGTTCCTTTGTCAGGTGCAATGTTAGAGGGAGGGGAACGCTGTTTGGGGTTAGATTAAAGGAAACCAAAGGGACACCTCCCATTTTGTTGCCAATATTCTGAGAGAGACCTATTTGGCGTTCAAAATGAACGGGACAGAGGGCCTTGGACACGCCACTGGCACTTTCGTCTGGTTCAAAATACGTTTATGGGATTTTCTCAAAATTGGTTGATATGTCATGGGACAGCAAAGGAAACCACTAACTGTAGACCCCTATTTCGAGAACCCAACATGTTGACTCGGGTCCCAGCGAGGCGATCTGGCTAACATGGGAAGGACGGATGCCAAGTGTAGAGATTCCTGCCAAAATACATGGTTGTCGTTGGGAAACATTTTGCATTTTTGCTTATTGTGGTTTAGCTGAACTGCTAAAGTTTTCAAACGCTTGCTCCCCTTACCAACGTCTTCCTGCGAAAAGAAGCGGCAACTGGCCGCGCTTTTTGCCAGTGGGCCATCAGAATGAAGACATGAAGGCCTCGGGGATGGCCTGAGCGGGCGTTTGAAATGGATCCGAAATTCTGAGACCAAGGACTGCACCTCCAAGTTTGAGCCATCATGGCACGAAATTTTTGTTTCTGCTTGCTCCAAATGAAGCGATCCCTTTTACCTGCACTACCAAGGGCCCATAAGCATCGGGTTTCAGCGAGGCTCAAAGGAACTTTGAAGAACCAAGTTTGAATCCATCTTCGCCCCGCAGGAAGCCAGTGGGTTGGTTTTTCCTTTTCTTTTCTTGTTTTTCCGTTGGGAGGTGTTCACAAGGTTTAGGCAAGGCCACAAGAACAGTGTTCAACATGGGGATTTGGTTGGACCATTTTGTGACCCACTTTGCAGGGCAGGAACCAAAATCGCAAACCGGCTCCGCTTGAGCAAGCCTCATATGTGGGGCTATCACTCCACAGCTTCAACGAACACTCATGAGAGTGGGCTTGGAATTGGTCACAGCTGGTTTGTTACTTGGAGTAAGTTGGAGTGTGAAGCTTACTCTTCCGAGAATGGAAGTAGAAACGGTTTATTGTGTCGTAATTTGTCCAACACCGTCATGTCCACCCCGGTGATTGTTGGTAACCCATTGCAAGCTCATTTCACGGCAGCCATGCTGGCTAATGGGGCGCATTGCTGGCCCACCCTCCAAGGAAGGAGGGATAGCCGGGCATGTCGTTTTGCGGGAGAACCTCCTTTGGTTGGTTGAACTTCCATGTGAAGAATATGTTTGATTTTCCCCTGGTGGTTTCAAAGGGAATCTATCACTACCGGAAATATTATTTCCAGGGGACTTAAGCAAATGGAGGTGATATGTTTGCAGAGAGGCCCAACGAACTGTTTTGGGAGGGTGCTTCCTTTTTGGGACACGCCCAGAAAGGCCAGCGGCAGCTAGGAAGTGAAAACCCCGTGCAAACGCCGAATTTGTACCCGCCAGCCGAGTTTTGGGTATCACTAGGTTGTTTGCCCTAAACTCTAGGGGTAGCTTCCATTTCCATTCATTCCAGGGATCCGAATCTTTCCATCAAACCACCAAAAGTCTTGGGGAAGCAGCTGGGTATTGAAAAGAACGAGGGATGAAAATAATTGGGAATCAACACCCAGAAAAGCAACCTAGTTTCCCTTATGATAGAACTGGTCTGGCGGTACCGAAAATCTGCATTTGCGCTGGCACTCACTTCCTCACATCAAACATGC
>CAUJNA010002591.1:275000-322500 GCA_963377175.1 Effrenium voratum
AAGCTTTCAGCTGTTGGGGAAAAAGTTCCCCGTTTGGTTCCTTCGCGTAGAACCTGCGTTTCCCAATTAAATGGGTTTGTCTCTTGTTGAGGGAGCCCGTTTGTTTTTTTTTGGGGGGGGGGTTAAAAGAAACCAAAAGCAAAAGCACCAATGTGGACGAGTGCAACGAAACCAAAAGAAAAGCGCCAATGTGGACGAGTCCAACCTATTTTAAGACACACCCACAGACCTTCCTTTGCAGTCCGACCAAAAACGCAGTTCTCCAGGAGCACTCGGAGTGCCCCAGCGCGCAGAAGGGCGGAGCCATGTGCGGGGACTTGGGCGCCTTGGATGCCACTGGAGCGTCGTTTTTGTGTTTTTTTTTGTTTTTGCCCGGGGGGGGGGGGTGGTGTTAAGAGGTCGCCCAAACTACTTGTTTCCCCCAAATCCCGGGCGTAAAGGATTATTTAGGTGAAATTTTAATTGGTGATTTGGTGGCTTCGAAGATGGAAAGCCACTCCCTAACCCTCGAACTCCAAATCACCAACTAGGGGGAAGCTGAAGAATGCAAAAGGCACACTTCCCAAATTCTCAGCTGCAATGGCTGCAATCCGGATTTCCAATGTGCGAAAGGGTCGCTCCATTTGGCCTGGAGCTCCGGGATGGCTTGCCTCACTGCCCAAGCTTTGTCGTCGTACTTCGTCGCACGACGGCGGTTTCCTCATCCTTCTAGGGGTGAATTCCAACCATTCTTCCCAACCATCGTTCTTTTCAACAACCAGCTACTTCCCCTGGGCGTTTGGAGGTTTTCTGGAAAGAAGGATCCCTGGAAAGAATGGAAATGGAAGGTACCCCTAGAATCCTTGCAACCTTGATGTCAGATTCTGCGAAAGAAGCCCGCTGCCTTGCAAGGCGACACCGAGATCGAGGTAATTGCCTTACGGGTTTACATGAGGAAAATCAAGAGAAGCAACTGAGTCCAGCCCCTTGCCGCAGGGTTGCTCCGAAGCCTCCGGTTGCCAACCAAAAACTCTTTTTGCTGGGGTTTTCGATCTACGTTTGGCAGGGAATTTCCGAGCCATTTCCCTATAGGGGAACATCTCCAAAAGTGGATCGATCGTTTCAAGGAAAACCACCACCTAGAGTCTCAATGACCCTTAAAAAAATGGGGGACCCTAAATAATGGGGTCATGGACCTTTTTTTAAAGGGTCATGGAGACTCCAGGCAGTCAATGGCCACGTTTTCGATGGGAACTCCGGTGATCCTTTCGGTGACTGCTCCGACTCCGAAACCCCGATGAGAAGAATCCCCACTCTCCGAGGATGGGTCTCCAAGGATATGCAGACGAAGCGCGGCGGGAACTTCCGAGAGCTGGTCTCGGCGATGAGGCAAAGCGGGCTAGGGACAGCGCCAGACGGTGAGTGGGGTGACTACCGAGAGTCTCCATGACCCTTGAAGAATTGGCTCAATACCCTAAAGAATGGGGTCATGCACCTTTTTTTTAAGGGTCATGGAGACTCCAGGTAGGGACATGGGCGATGAGCTTGATTGCTCACCTTCCCTGTTGTTGGCATGGGTTTAAAACTGGGTTGCTGTTTGGTTCTGTTCATGTTCATTAGGGGGCTGAAAATTAGACATACGTATAATATATATATATATATAGTTGTTACCATGCCAAGGGTTGTAAAGTATTATCACCTTCAAACGTGGGTTCACATGAATGCGATGTCCATCAAAGGCCCCCCCAATTTGCAGCAATTACAATTAATATTGTGTGAAAGGGCTTTGAGCCAGTGGTCAGGTATTGGAAGTCCTTTGCTTTGCGTGAAAACCTGATCTAAACGGAAGACGCTCAACAAGGGGCGGCCGAGCTTGGGGGTCGTCGTCTTTTTCACCTGTGCAGAGAAGAACGGCTTCGGTTTCCCATGGCTTTTCAACGACGTGTCGATCCCGATCCGCGGGAGAGTTCGGATGGAAGAGGGTATGCGGGTATGCGGGTGTCTACCTCTTCCGAGCCTTTAAAAATGGTTGGTCACTAGCCTAAATGGGGGGCATGGACCTGTTTTTGATTCGGGTCAGAAGGAGACTCCAGGTACGAGCTGGATGGCCCAAGTCACGCTCAGCTTCTGACAGGCCGTTGTCTATGTCTGTTTTCCTCGCGGTTCCCACGAGAGATCAACAAAAATGAGCGTGGCACAGCATGGGATCCAGGTGTCTTTGGCTTTCCATCCCAGGCCCCCGCCCCCCCGGCAAAAGAGAATACCCGTGAGGCAGCCAATCCATGTGGCGGTCGGCTGCAAGAAAGCTCTCCTGTTTGATTCAAGCGTGATGTCGAAAAGGAGCTGGGGCTGCCTTCTTTTCTCGAGGGCATCGCAATTTGTGTGATGTTAAGGTGGTTTTGAGGTGGTTTTGAGGTGGTTTCAAGGTGGTTTTGAGGTGGTCTTAAGGTGGTCTGAAGGTGATTGTGAGGTGGTCTTAAGGTGTTTTTTAAGGTGGTTTTGAGGTGGTGTTAAGGTGGTGTTGAGGTGCCAAAGGGACGCTAAGCGTCGAAAGGAAGTCCCGAAGCCCGAAATCTGTTGAGTCGCCTCCGACGAATCCATTTTCGCCAGGCCAGGGGACTATAGCGACATCGTGACCTCCGGCGATCCTTGGCCTTGCAACCATAGGTGTCCTTTTTGGTTGGTTTGCTTAAAAAATGGAGGGCCCTGGTTTAGATGGGGTTTATTCCATTTATCAGGGCCATCTATTTTTCCCCACCCATGCTTGCGACTTTTTGGGAGCATCGGGGTTCTCCCGGTCCCGGTGGCCCGGTGGCCTGGTGGGTTTCTGAATTTTTAGGTTCTGGGGCGACCATTTTAGTACCAGGTTTTGATTGTCACTCACATGGAGGTCCCCCAAGCAATGTGTGGTTTTCAGGTCTGCGTTGGATTGGGGTTCGAACCCCAGCCCCTTTGAAGCAAATGGGGAAATGGGGAAATGGGGAAGTCAAGGTCAAAACTACCAAACCAAGCCGGCAAGGTCAGATTTGTTCTTCCCCCCTTTTTAAACCAGCTGAAGAAGGTTTCACACAAAGATATCTCCACAAATCGGCAGGTAAGGTGATGTTCTTCTTGGTGGGGGAAGAGGAAGATGATGCACGCCAAGGGTAGGATTGCCGAGCTCCCCAGCTCTGGTTCGGGAGTCTCTGCTTCGGTGCTGCGTGGATTCATCAACCTGGTGGGAGTCGAGTTCCCCCCCGAAAGTGAAGAGTTCCCCCCCCGGGAAAAAAGGACACCGAGAAGCCCAACCTGTCCAACGCTGGTATCTTGCGTCCCCCACAACATGGGCTCCTCTTTTCCAGGGTGTTTCTGATGCAGGGTGGAGAGAAAAGCAGACCAAAAGGAAAACCGTTGCGATAACTTGGGGTCCCGCTCCGATTCCTTTCCCTCGGCCCAGAAAGCTTCTTGGTTTTTAGAGAAGGCTCCTTTTGGGGGACCCGATAAAGGCGGGTCCACACGCACGAGTTCCCATGCCAGATGCAGGGCTCTTTTGTGGGTTTCGTTGGTGTACTTTCATGTCCTTTTTGGGCCCCATTTTTTAAAGCAAGTGCCCTTTGAGTAGGGTGAAGTATTGTCAGCCCTGAAATTCCTCGAGGAATGATTCGGTGGTTTCACGTTAGTTCGCTTTTAACATTGTCCCCAAAAGGGCTTTACACATCCCCGAAAGGGGGCCAGACATTACTAGTTACGGCATGTCTTGTGCATAATGTGTGGCTGGCTTTCAGGGGGAATCCAGAAGCGCTTCCACAAGTGTCACCTTGAGCAGGTGTGGCTTGCACATGATCGGCTGTCTACGATTCATTTGGTAACTGGCAAGGTTCCGACCCAAAACAAGGGTCAAGCTTCTTCGGCACTAGTGGAACTTCGTCTCATGCTTCACGTGGAAAATAGCGCAATGCGCGGGAAAGCTCAGTTTGGAAGCCTTTCCATTCCAAGCACATGCTTCATCAAGCTGTTCAGGAACTGCCTGGTCCCAATCGGCAGGGCCAGGGCCAAGCCCATATCGCGTGTCATCACCCCAACTCCCCCACCCCAGCCCAGTCCTGACTACGGCGCTCAGCGTGCGTTGCCTTTCTGCGTGTGTTGTTGCCGCGGAACGTGATCATCATCCTTCCACGCCAGCCTGGCCAACTGGATAGAACTCGAGGGGTTTCTCTCCCCGAAGCATGCATGCTGTTTCTGTTGATTTACCCCTCCATATAGAGCTCTCCGATAATTTGACTAGGTCATCCCACGCATGGTATCACATTCTATTTGGCTCATGCTTCGATCCTGCCATTCAAACATGCTTGTGACAGAAACCGCATGCGGCCACCTTTCTAAAGGTCGTGGATAGATTTGTTTCCCAACTTTTGATGGTGACTGTTGGACCAGATCCTCGCATTGGGCTTTGGGCTCTGATCGCCCAGGAAGGCTTGCACCTGCTGCAGCGCATTGCCTGAGCGGGTCTCCGCGGCTCGGTCGCGCGCCGGCGGGTCGGGAATCGCCCGGGAATCGGACTCCGGTCGGGAATCGACGAGTTTGCTCTCGGTGAACCAAGCATCGCGTAGAGTCTCCTTCTGACCCGAATGAAAAACGGTTGGTCATTAACCTAAATAATTTGGTCATGGACCTATTGTTTAAGGGTCAGAAGGAGACTCCAGGTAGAGACACGGACCCCTCCCTGCTTCAAGCATCCGGCAATCAATCAAGATGTCCGGTAGTTTCGGTTGGCAAGTCGCGCTCATAGAGTAAGGGGCAAACCAACTGATCCCGCGCACCCAAAAAAGGCTGCGCAACGCAGCGATCCGTCACACACACACATCCAATTCACAACCTCACATGTTATTGTTTTGCACTTCGCGTGTTGACCTCCAGCTCCTTAGGTCTTTAGACGTTTTCTTGGTAACTTCGTAGTTCCTTCTCACTGGATAACTTTCACTGGGAAGCGTAGTGGGAAGTGCTCGAAATCCTGGGCTGGGGACTTTGTTTGAGCAAGTGCATGTAGCTGGGCGGTTCGCAGCCATCCGCTTCCTTATGTTTTTAGGTTTTTAGTTGGTTTAGTGGGGGCTTCCATTTAACCCACGACAAGTTGAACACCTTTAGCAGATCTGAAAACGGAGCCCATTTCTATCGCAGCCGGCCAGGATTCCCGGGATTCGATTGCTCCCAATCCGGCAGTCCTTCCGAGTTCGCCGTGGCTTGCTTCGCCTCGATGCCGAATGTGACTTCTCGACCTTAAACCCAGGTAATCAAGTCCTTCTGCAACTAGGGAAGCTCCACTAAAAATCGCTAAAAATCAACTGGCGGAAGTTCTCTGCTTTGCTAGTTTTGCCCCAGTCCATCTTCGAACACCCCTGCCTCGGTCCCTGATTATACGCTGAAGCTTGACCATGAGCCATGAGTGCCACACATGTATGCCAACACATATATTATATGTATACAAGCGAATTTGTATACAAGCAAGCATGTGTATATGTACAGATATGTAGATATGTATATATATATGTATTCAGATGTCCACGACCAAGACCACTGACCACGCTTTCGGCTACACGCCGTAAAGGTCTCGAGGGGCGTTTTGAGGCCGCCAGGCCGCTCGAGTTCTTCTCGGGCAAGTGGGGAGCACTTTTCCATGGCAGGCTCAACCAAGCTGGGATTGAATGGCTTAGGCTCGCAAAACCGGTACCAAATGGAACCCTGGTAAGTGGAAACATGGACCAAAACCTGCGGTTTGCCCCTGCTTGATTCTGAGCCACACCCGAATATGGGGTCGACATTACCCCAGATAAACAAACCATCCATCCTCTCTGGTTTCTTTCAAGAGCCCTGGGTTCATTGCCACACATTTTGTGCTGAGCGCCAGCAAGTTACGACCAACCCCATTACTTGACGGATCTTTAGACTTTCACTTTTTGGTTGAAATCAAGTTGGGTTTTCCACTAAACCCCCGAAAAGTTAAACACTGTTTGCAGGGGGGTCAACAGCAACCAAGATTAAAAGAATGGTTCATGCAGGTAATCCTTAGCCAAACAACGGTGGCTACATGTAGCCCCCATGGTTTTAATGGTGGCTTGAACTCCAGGGTTAGGTTTTTCAGAGAACTACACGTGTGGTTGATTTGCATTTGACGAGAACAATTGGAAGGGGGGAGGGGCATACCTACCTACATTCCTACGAACCTACGTACATATGCATATATGTATATATGTATATATATATACACATATGCATACCTGTATACACGTGTGTGTGTGTGTGTGGATTCAACCTGGTGTGTGTGTGTGTGATCTCTCGTTCCCGTCTTCTGAGCGGTTTAGGGCTGTTTCGCGTTCCCCTCGCCGCGGTGGATATTTTGGTCAACGATAGGAACACGAAGTGGAGCATGTGATCTTCCCGCCGAAAAGAAATGAAGCCTCTTCGCCCCTCATTGAGGGGCGTGTGTGTGCGGAGTGACAGAATACCCTGTCACCACCTCGGATCGTTTTGGAGGCAGGGGGACCAGGCGTCTTGCTGCTGACCTGGTCTAACAAAGCTAGGCAGCAAGACGGGATACCGGAGTTGGCCACTTCGGCGTACCTGCATTCCGTGATTCTGAATGTCCATTTGGCCCCTCGGTTGCGGCGCTGTTTGTGCTTCTTGTTCTTTCGGGTAACGTGTTCGCTGCTAGACGGAAGCCACGGGACTGCAAGTCGATCCTACTCGAAACTCATCAGTTGTACTCGAGACTCATCAGTTGTACTCGAGACTCATCAGTTGTACTCGAAAGATTAGCACTCTCCATTTGGAGTTTAAGTGTGTGTGTTCAATGATTTTATTGCTGCTTGAAACGATGTTAAGTGTGTTTTCTTCATTGATGTTTGCGGGAAAGACATCGCCGCCTTGATATTTGCATTGCGCTTTCGCGAGCTTTGTCTGAGGGTATGAGTCATGTCCATGATGGGCAAAGTTTGCGGGATGGCTTCGTGGAAGATTCGGGACCTGCCGCCACGCCACGCGAATCCGGGGCCAGCGAGTGGCAAGGCGAAGGGCAGAGAGGACACACTTCTTCCCAGACGTTTGGGCTTGGTGCACTTGGTTTCCAAATGTAGAGTATACCTCCAAAGAGTTCGTTTGGACAAGCTCCAAAGTTTGCAGTTTCTGTTGCCTTCAGCCACCAAACGACGCTGTCATGTTGCCTTCAGCCACCAAACGACGCTGTCATGTTGCCTTCAGCCACCAAACGACGCTGTCATGTACCATGGCTGAAATGAAGGCTTCCACCAAATTCTCCAAGTCAAAGGCGATGGTTGATTATTTTTCTGGGTTTCTGGTGGGTGTCTTGACACCATGGGGTTTCCTTCGTGTTTTTGGTAGGGGGACTCAAGAACAATTCCAGGTGTCTTAGCAGGATGTCGCGCAACCCTCCATATTGTTGGGATGACGGAGGGATGCTCGAAAAGCGACGGGCTTCGAATCTCCACATAAAATGGGATTATGGTTGGCGTGGGGATGGGTGAAAGCCCCACTTTTCCGCTGCGCAAAAACGTGAGGTGTATCTTGTGGGACTTGAGTTTGTGTCCTCCATGCCGTCCTGGGACCGACTTGGTCGGATCCCGCTCAGATCAGCCTGGCAAAATAGACCCTTCGCGCTTCAGAGAAACAAAACCCGCACGCAGCGCGCGAGGAATCTGGGATTTGGGCTCCTGTGCTTGCATGGTGCGTGCGGGACTTTGCTTGATATGTGTGTGCGTGTGTTACCACATTCCACTGATGTTCTTTTTGCTGCTTCTTGTTGCCTGCAGTTTGATCCAGCGGAAAAAAAAGCCTTCCACCTCAACAGCCAACTGCGGGACTTTGGTCAAAGATGTGGCTGCACCGACAGGTCCCCCAGCTGCGCTACGCGCGCGCCGAGCGCCGGGGCGTCGAACGGGCGGGGGCGAAGTTGCACAGTAACCGGTAAAGAGATGAAGACGCTTTGTTCCCACGGGTTCAACCAGCGCCCACGCTTCGAGCAGGTGGTGGGCTACATCGACCGGGGGGAGCCCCTGCCCCTGGACCAGCCGGACTGCAAGGCCACCTCGTTCGTCACGAGCCACTTCTACCTGAACGACTTCGTGCAGTCCAGTGAGGACCCGAACCCTTGGCTTCTGCAGCACACGCCCCTGCAGGCAATTGCCGAGGACGGCTTCCGCACTCCCGCAGAGGCAACGGACGAGGACGTGCGGCTGGCCCGGATCTACCGGAGCGGGGGAAACCGCATCGTCGAAGACGACCTGGCGGGCCGGCGCCCTGGCAAGCAACGGCCAGGGTCCGCCCTCCATCACGGACCGTCTGCGCAGCACGGCCGACGGCGCGCAGGCAGCAGCGGACCTGGTGGGCGCAGGAGCAGCAGGTCGCAGCCGTGCAGGCCTTCCGCTCCCAGCTCCCCCAGGACAGCCGTCGAGAAGACGGCAGCCGTGGCTGCGGAGGAGAGAGAGGTTACTGTTGCTGCTGAGGGCGTGGGCGGGGCCTTCGGGCACCTGGGAGGCCTGGCCGAGGGAGCAGCAGCTCTCGCCCTATGAGAACCTTGGTCTCCATTTGGTTTTGTCTTCAGATACCAGGGGCTCTTCAAACAACACCATTTTGAAGGCCCGGGCTGTGGTCGCGAGCCTTTGGGCAGTATTTTTCCATATTTCTCTTGGGCGTCCTCCATCCCAACTGGTGCGACGCGGATGTCGTCCACAGTATGTCGTGATTTCTAAGACTAAGAACGAGCCATTTTACACACAAGCGGAAACGGCTTGTGGCAAAAGACAACAAATAGGGTATCTTTTAAGAGGCTCATTGGATGACTCCCTTGGTCTGTGAATCAAGCTCTGAGGCGAATGATAGGCAACAGTCCGACCGTCGGTAGAAATTGGAGGCCTGGAGAAGCCGCAGAAGCCACTCGAATCGGTTCCCCTGAAGGCTTTCAGACGTCTTTTCCGAAGCCAGGTCCATTGCCTTCGAATGAAGTTCCACTACGTCCCCTAGTAGTTCCGCCCTTCTACCATTTGTTTTTTTGGGGAGGGTTCCCCTACTAAAATAAACTACAGAAGAAAGGGTAACCTTTAGGTCCGAACCTCTCTACTGGAAAACCTAGTCCAACCCCCAAGGCAAGTCCACCAAAAACGTGTTACAATTGCAGTTGAATGCCCTCAACCGGGGCCTAAGCGGACCTTTGTCTCAAACAGGATTGTTTCCTTCTGGTGTTTCATTCAAAAGCCAGACCAAAAGCGGACCCAGTTTTGTGAGGCTATCTTGGAAGAAATCAAAAGGGCCTTGCCGGTTTTGAGGGATGCCTATTTGAGATGCTATAAAACATCTGTGGACTTGGTACCCGAGGTTGAGTTGGCCCGTGTTGTTCCCGTAAGGTCGAACTACTTTTACTGGTAAACCTGGCAGTGAGTTTTTTGCCCCCCCAAAGTGATGGATTCCCGCTAAAGTGAGACACCCGATTCATTCTGACTCGCTGCAACTTTGTCATGGCTCGACCGAGCGGGCCGACCCGGTGCCAAAAGGCGTTCCCATAGCCCCTACGAGTTGGGTATGGGAGTTGGTGCCCTTCCTGGGTGGTTTTTAAAGGGAACCAAAAAAGGGAAGACCACCCTTTTGGGAAGGGGTTCCTTGTGGGTACACCACCACCATTTTGGGAAAAAAGTCCGGGAAAAAACAATTCACACACCCCATTCTCCTTTGATCTCGTTGGAGGCTTGGTCGGGGAAGTTGCTCAGCCATTGGTAGGAAATGCATTCCCAGCGCTGGGCTGGCCGAGCTGGGTTTTTGCATTCGCTGCGTAGGGCGGTTTTTCTGGGGTTCTTGTCCAAGTATTCTTAGATCTAGGTTCTTGTTAGGGTTCTTATTGGGTCTAGTTTCTTGTTAGGGAGTTTTTTTGATGGCCATTGCTTTCTTCAAGACCTTGCTAAGCCTAGCAACACCGTTGCTGATTTGCAGAAGCCACTTACCCCATTCAATCCCCGCGACATGTCGCAAGTTCGAGGCTTCCCAACTTCTTGGAGGGACCCCTCTTTGGATGTTGGGGTCCCCCTTTACCAGGGAGAAAGGAGCCCTAAACTTAGTGCCTTACCCCTCTTTCCGACGGAGACCTGGCTGTGGGTCAAAAGAGGTACCCAAAATGGGGACTAAAACCATCGGTTTTTTTGGGCGGCTCCTTAAAAGATACATTTTGCCTATTTGAAACATGGCTTTTTCCACCAAAAAAAAGGCCAACACTATTTATAAGGCAATGTTCAGGTGTATAATGTAAGGATCCCTGTTGTTTTTAGGTGGTCTAAGTTTGACCCACAGCCACCTGGCACCCGCCATGGTGCCATGGCGGCTGCTGGCCGCCGCTTCATGTCTGGCGGCGCTGGCTTGGGCCAGCGTCGGCCTGTGCTTCGACCCAAGCGGATTTGCATGGTAGGCGGTGCTACTCAGCTTTGTTGCATGTTGCTTGGATGTTGGGACTTTAACTTTTTGCCACCTAGTGGGTTTTCCATTAGACCACTAACAGTTAAGCTTTTAGCAGAGGAGCAGAAAGCAACCGAGTCAGGAGAATCTGTTTGACACCTTTTCCAGAAAAAATGATGGACCCCCGCGCAGTGGAGGATTCTCAGAGGGTCCAAGTACCTTCTAAGGAGGTACTGAACGACCCCTTTTTACCCCCCGTTTCAGCCATGCGCATGAGGTACCAAGGGAGCCTCTGGGATTCCTTCTTGAGGGGGTCGCCCATTTTCTCATAGGCACATAGACACCTCTGGTTCCACTTGGCTTTGGGAGAAGGCCTCGACCTCATGAGTCCAAACTCATTGGGCGCTCAAAACTCGGCTGGAAGGGATAGTCCCAACCAGAGCTAGGTCCCCAGCAATTGGTACCCTTTCTCACCCCTTTGTTGGGGGGAGGGTTCCCCTTGTAAAATAGACGACAGAAAAAAAAAAACAGGGTTTACCCTTATTCTAACCTCTCTACTGGAGAACCTAGATAATATACATACATATATACATGCACCCCTCCCCCCCCTCATGGACCCTGGTTTTAGTGCCTTTTGCGGATGATAAACCTAGAGTCTAGAGATCTTAATCCTCGAAATTTCCAGTTTTGGGCCCCGCACAGCCTCATAATTTGGAGCCCGGAGTCCTTTAAAATGTCCCAATTCATATCCTTTCCAAATAGGATTTTAATTCCACTAGATTTGGAATTGTGAATAGCATTTAACAAGCACATGTTTTCCAAATTTGTTTTGTGCTCATTTAATACAAAAATATACATGTATATGTATGTATTTTCAAATAAGAGTTGAACTATCATTAAATAATATGTCTGGTAACATTCAACTAACCTTGAAGAACACGTTTTAAATTGGAATTGATTCCCAAATATAGCTTATTTTCAAATTTAGTCTAATGCGAACATAATTTAAATAAACGGTCTTCCAAAATCGAAATTTCAGAGGATTAGAGGGTAAAACTATCTCTAAACAGGGATTCCAGGTAAATCAGTTGTATTTAAAGTCTTATTTTGACAAGAAATCATAATTCATTCTATCTCAAAAGGCGGAGGTAGTAGATGAGCAGATGTGGACAGATAGTTCGGATGTGTGTGTGTGTGTGTGGGGTGTGTGTGCATATATATATATATATATACACACATACATACACACATGCAGTATCCCTCATGTTCCTGCGTCTCTTCATACAGTACTGTTACACACAGGTTTTTTGAGCATTACTCCTACCTTTGTTTACCTCCTGGAAAAAGGGGTCAACATGAGCATAGCTTACATGAAGCAAAATGCTGAACAAAAGCACTTGAAAGCGTGTCTAAGAACTTGCAAGTTGTTTCACTGGATCGCTAAGCACTTGAACATAGTTTATTCCTGGATTGAAGATTCAAGGTTGAATATTACACAGAACACTTTTTCTGAGAATCGTCAATCCTGGCCAAACCCAAACAACATTCAAGTTCTTCTAAACACTTGAAAGTGCTTTCCCACTGGATTGAACATTCAAGATTGAAGATTGCGCAGAGAACTTTCCTGAAAACCGCCAGCCCTGGCGAACGCAAACAAACTTTTAAGTTGCTCTATAAAACCTCAAACGTATTTTAATTCTGGATTGAGGATTAAAAATTGAAATCATTCAAGCCTTTTTCCGATAATTTTGTCCTCGCACTTTGAATTTAGCCTTTGCGGGAACTTGGGTTGCAGATTAAATACATGTGACTGCAGACGGGTGGTGCGCATACTTGTTTGCAGAATTTATATATTGGAAATCTGGA
This sequence comes from Effrenium voratum, assembly GCA_963377175.1. NCBI lineage: Eukaryota > Dinophyceae > Suessiales > Symbiodiniaceae > Effrenium > Effrenium voratum. Next base: position 287,274 of record CAUJNA010002591.1, read on the forward strand.
GTATTGGAGAAAAGTGCGTCTTTAAACAAGAAGATCTGGTATTCAAGATTCCCAAGAATAATTGTCTCAGATTCTTGAATCCTGAATCCCACAAAAAAACATCCAGTGTTGTCCCAAGACTCTTAGATGCATGCAGACTTTGTCAGATGGCAGATGTTGACATCATTGCTTACATTGCATATGTGTCTTTATATATATATATACATATGCCCCCCCCCCCCCCAAAAAAAAAAGGCAACAAAGTCAACAAGTCAAAAAAAAAGAGCATAAAACAGTGGAAACACACAGTTCAAACTCAGCAAACCCGGGTCCATGATAGGGGGGGGGTACCAATTATCTATATATTTGTATATATATGTAGGTATGCATGTATGTACGTATATGCATATAAGTGCGGATATCCGCCCCTTGGAGTCTCTACATGGTGTGTAGACTCCTTCACTGCCGGGTTTTGATCACTTCAAACAACCACCCAAACCGAGGGGGGGGGTGGCTGGCAGGTAAAAGGCCCACCCTCGAACACTTGCTTTTGGCAAACATGAACACAAAGGCTGGAGACTGCCATGGAGACTGCATGTATTCCACTGAAACAGCGAGATAGTGGCTTGGTATTGCTTGATTGAGTCTGGGTACAAAGCAAGGAAATATATTTTGTCCATGACCCCGAGAAAAAAAAACGCCATCCATCCTATGGTTTTCAATTAGAATCCCCAAAACCGGTTCATTCCACCAAATTTCCGCTATGTTCGCTGGCGATGGAAAGAGTCCGAGGCGCTGGAGACAGGAGCCCAGCGCCCCGGTGGTGGCGCGGAAACTGTCCTTGGCGGGGCAGGCATATGCTGACCTGGAGTTGGAGCAGCGGCTGCTCGACGGATTCCAGCTGGATGGGGGTGGCACTGGCTTCAAAACATGGACCCCTTCCAAGAAAGAATCGAAAGCAAGAGCGACAGTTGCTTTTCATGGATCAAGAACACATCTTGGGCCGGCCGTGGTTTGCCCCGTTGAAAGTGGGGGGGGCTTCATGGCGTACCACTGATCCCTTCCCCAAACCTGCCTTCGGGGGAACGGCCTCAAGGTTTTGGTTCTGGGCGGGCGCTCAAAATGGGATCCGGATGTCGGCGGATGGCCGCTGTTCGCGGGTCGTCGAAACTCCCCCAAGCTTCGGCATGCGACGCTGGCATGCGACGCTTGGCACCCCCGGCCAGCCGCGCGACACGGCTGTTGGCTAGGGAAGGGGGTCTGTTCTTCCAGCATTTGCATTTTTTCCGCCTGTTGCCCAGTTGTCTTGCTCATGCCATACTGACAGCGCTGTGTGAACATCTGGGTCAGATCGCAAGGCACTCCTGCGGAGAGCCCTGGCCAACACAATCATAGACCGCAACGCTAAGCCACACAGACGCCAACGCTGCCGCAGGAGGCACGCCAAGCATTCCAGCGGTCCACTCAAGCCCAGCTTCACCCAAGCAACCACCTAGAGTCTCCATGACCCTTTAAAAATGGTTGGTCATTACCCTAAATAATGTTTCGTCATGGACCTATTTTGGATTTGGGAAAGAAGGAGACTCCAGGCAGTCAGTGAAACTCACTCTGGCACCCACAGCCCGCAGCTCGCACGGGCGCTGCTCTAAACTGAGGCCATGCCTAGAATCTCCTTCTGACCCGAATCGAAAAATAGGTCCATGACGAAACATGATTTAGGGTAATGACCAACCATTTTTAACATAATGTCATGGAGACTCTAGGTACACAAGAAAGACTCTCTGGCCGCAAGATGACATAAGCCATGGCAGCCTCAAGCCTGCCATTCTCGAAGCTGTGCAAAAAGCAAGCCGCCAAAGGCCCCGAAACTCGTGGGCCGATGTCAAAGGCAGGGCTTGGCCGTGGCCCAACCGGGGATTCCATCAAGTGCGCTGATCGAGCTTCGTCTCGCCCGCTCTCAAACGCGCATGTGTGAAGAATGTAAACTTGGTGGCTCCCAGCCATTCCCATAGCTTTTTATTATGCTAGTGTTTAGTGGTAGTTTCCATTTAAACCACTAAAAGTTATTCACTTTTAGCGGGGGATCTGAGGGCAGCCCAGTAAAGAACGAAATCATTGCAATTATTGGTATGAAGAAAAGCACAGGCAACAGGTATTCAGAGGGAAGCGCCGCAAGGTTGGACACGGAGGGCCGTGAGGTGAAAGTGCGCAGAGAATGCTCCCATGAAGGCATGATAGGAGTCGTTTTTCCAGCACAAGAACGCCGATCCACAGTGGGAAATACCCAAATTCCCGAGCAAGGGCCTTTCATCATGGGGAGCTCATTTGACTCCTAAAGGAGCTGGTGATAGCTACCTGGTGTCTCCTTCTGACCCGAATCAAAAAAAGGTCCATGACCCCATGTCATAAAGTAATGACCCCATTTTAAAAGGGTCATGGAGACTCTAGGTAGGTAAATATTGGATTAAAGGCCATGCGAACCCAAACTTCAGATGGATCAACTCCAGAATCGCTGCTGATATGGTCCGCCGGATTAATCCGAAGTTGACATGTAGTAGGCCCTGCCCTGGTTTCAACCCGCTTAGGCAGGGTTGCCAACCACTCGCAAAGCAAACTCTGGAAAGCAGCCCCTCCCAAGACCCGCCGACCACCTGATTGGGCCTGTGTTTTTCGGATATGGCCATGGTTCAAAACCAATGGGATCCCATTTTGGGGTAGGTGCCCCAGTGAATTTGAGTGGTTGGATTGGGATGTTCACTGGGGGATAACCGATTCGGGTTTTGACCCAATATGAACACGGCTTCAGCGTGCCGTTCGGCCGGCCAGACGCAGAATCAGCTCACGCAGATTCGGGCCAGTTTTTTTGCAGTCAGAGGCAACATTGCCCCAACCAAAAACGTCCAGTCGGTTCGCAACAGAACTCGTCCGGTGCTTGGTGCTCCCTTTTCTCCACACTACAGTACCTGCAGTCTCCATGACCCTGTAAAAATAGGTCCATGACCCCAGTATTTACGGTAATGACCCCATTTTTAAAGGGTCATGGAGACTCTAGGAAGAAACATCGGTTCCCCGCAACAGAACTCGTCCGGTGCTTGGTCTTGGTACTCCCTTTTCTCCATACTAGGCACACAATGTTTCTTCCTAGAGTCTCCATGACCCTTTGAACAGGGCTCCTTAAAAGATACATGTTGCCCATTCGAAACATGGCTTGTTCCACCCAAATAAATGGAAACCACCATTTATCAGGCAATGTTCAGGTTTATAACATGTAAGGATCCCTGTTGAAAATGGTTGGTCATTACCCTAAATAATGGTTGGGCATGGACCATGTTTTTTGATTCGGGTCAGAAGGAGACTCCAGGTCTAGATCTGCTTTTGGGCCTGAATGAAGAGGGAAGGGCCACACTCGACTGGCTCAAATGAGCCTTGGGGAACTTTCGCCGCGTGTGCGCAACTCGTTTTCTGCTTCAGGACTTCGCAACCGGGATGCCTCCATGTTCCTCGGTTCCCAAGCACCATTTTCGCAGGCCTCGCATATCCCACTGGAAAAGATAACTTCTTGGATCAACGCAAGTTCTCAAGAATGAGATTCCCCTTCCTGGGTTTTCTCAAAATGTGGAGCTCAAATTCTGTTGGTTTCATCCAGAAAATAAGCTCAAGCAGTATCCCGGGCCTTCAAAACGGGGGCTGTTTGAGGGCCCTGGGCTGTCCCGAGAGGTCGGACTTTTCCTAGGAGGGTCCATGAGAAGGCTACGTCCCCCCCGCTTTTTCTGGCCTTCCCCATCAATTTCAAACCATCTTGCCGATTTCTGGGCCTATCGACCCCCAAAAAGCCAGTGGCAGTACTTCAACAGCTCTTGAGCGCGTTCAGACCCACGCCGTCGACGAGAAATCCGCTGCTGCGAGGCTGGCGCCGCTGCAGCTGCCGCTGAATCTCTGCGGAAATTTGGCCCAGCAGCGGCTGCAGATGCTGAACTCCCTGCTGGCGGCGCTCCTCCTGGGGGCCCAGGCCGCGTCTATCAGAGTCCCCCAGCTAGGCAGCACGTTCACCGCTTCTTTTTGGGGGAGAGCTGAACCCTACTAAAATTAGACTACAGAAGACAGGGTACCCTTTTTCTAACCCCTCTACTGGAGGACCTAGTCTATCATCCAAAGGTACCTGGAGTCTCCTTCTGACCAGAAGGAGACTCTAGGCCAAGCGTCTGACCCAAGTTGGAGGAGCCGTAGTTTTTGTTTGAAGAATAAGCCTCGGAACCCCTCAGAACCCTCCTTGTGAACCTCTGAAAGCTGCGCCGAACCGCCCCTTAGGCCCTTACCGCCGATGTCTGGACCTATCGACGCCCAGAACGCTTTCAGAAAACCACTGGGAGTTTTGAAGGTGACCCAAAAAAATGCCAAGAAACTTGTTGGGGGCTTTTGGAATCCGTTTCCATGTCTATAGGAAAAGCAGCCCAATTTGGCCGCACAGAGAGCCGCATCCTGGGCATGAATTTGGGTGGGGCAGTCCAGGAAGGAATCCACTTGCTTGAAGGCGTCGCCGTCCTCCAAAACCATCTTCTATTTCAGCCGATTTTTTGAAGCAGACGCTGAAACAAAAGTCGCGCCGGTTCGCCGCAGGTGGTGCTCCCAGAGACGATGGCAGATGGCAGAACCTCTCTGAGTGCCAGCCTTAGGGATGTCTCGCTTCTGTATTGGCTGCTGGAAAACCAGAATATGGCCATGAAATTTAAGAGTTGGAACCACCTGAAAAGTGATTGGTGGACATGAATCACCTAAATGATGTCCACAAAGTTTGGGTCCCTTAAAATTCATACCCATATGAGCCAGCCTGGGAACTCAGCAGTTAAGGGACCAATCGTCCAGCCCGCAGGCCCAGGTGGAAAGCTCATCCAAGAAATCCCAGGTGTGGAAGAGCTTTTTCATGGGGATCGGGAGCAGATGTCAGATCCATTGGGTCGTGCTTGGGAGGTTCTGTGAAGCATGGAGGCTTGAAGCACAACTTCGACCACCACTTTCAAGAGGCGAGCCGTCATCTCGGTCTTAGAATTCCAGTTGCAGTCCACTTTCGAAACCCTTTCGCTGGTTTTCTACTTGACATGGCCTGAAGATTCTGGCCAACTGGTTGCCCACTTCTTGTGCACATTTTGTCTTTTGCTGAGGTCAGATCTTCGATATGCATGTCCTCCAAAGAACGATGGACTCGTTGTACACCGAGTACTGGTGCGGGAGAAGGCCCAGCCAGAACCCCCCAGAGGAGTCCCAACCATTTTGAGAAGTGGCCGAAGCTTGGTACTCTCGGTCCTTTCAGCACCTGGAGTCTCCTTCTGACCCCTATTTAAAATTGGTCCATGACCCCTTGGAGACTCTAGGCAGCCTGGCGCAGAGGAAGTCGCCCTGAAGGGCACCCGTTGGGTTCAGACGAAAATTAGGGGCGCTCCCAGGAATTCCTCAAAGGAGGCGCTCCCATGTGCAGTGTTCCCTTCCAGCGATGTTCGACAGTGACATCATGTTGGCCAATTCGATCTGTGAGTTTGCTTTTGGGAAGCTGTAAAGCAAAACTGGTTCCATCCTGGACATGGTTGTGACCCTTCTTGGCGGGCAGCCCATTGTCCGTGGTTAAAAATTACACCAGCCAGCTCAAACAGCACCCCAAACAGCACCTACACCAGCACCAAACTGCACCCAGCCGGCAATCTCGCAAATCACTTTCCCTTCAATATTAGAAGTTAGAACCCCTATAGCTTTCACCTATTTGGGGGAAGTTGTTCCAAGCCAAATTCCTGTGAGATTTAAAGGTCGAAACGATGTTTGAACCGACAGCCCTTGAAGTCATGGAACTTGTCCCTTAAACATGGTGGATTGGGAGAGGGGGGGAATTTCCGACCGGAGATCTCCATTTACGGTTCCATTTGCTCGATCAATGGAAGTGGATAAAAAAAGAAAAAGAAGAAGAATAAAAACAAACACTCTTTCCTTGAGGCGGGATGGTGTGTCCTTCTTTAGGCCCCAGTAGTGCCCTTTTGCCGTTTCGTTTTTGGGGGGAGGATTCTCCTACTCAAATAGCCTGCAGAAAAAAAAGGTACCCTCATTCTAGCCTCTCTACTGGACGACCTAGTATGGGTCAAAATCAAACCACAGGCTTTGGTCCTTCCCAACGGCTCACCCGACTACTGCCCGGGCCCTGTCCCTAAGAGATTGGTCGGACCTTTTCTAGGAGGGTCCATGAGCGTCTGGGTTGTTTTCAGTTACCAGGGAATGGATTTCGGCCCCTCGAAAACCAAAAAGAGCCATGGGTATGGGTCTTAAAATCACACCACAGGTTTCAGTCCTTCCATGTACCAACCCATTTTGGGTTGACCCACCCACATTTCTAGGGGTAACTTCCAACCATTCTTTCCAGGGATCCTTCTTTCTAGAAAGCCACCAAACACCCTGGTTGGACATGGCGATCGGTTTTTGAAAAGAAGGATGGCTGAAAAGAATGGACAGGAATCAACCCCTAGAGGTTTTGAAGACAAAATAAATCTCTTGGCCGTTTACTAAATAGCTTCCTTTTGGGTTGATCATGGAGTGAACTTTGGAAACCATTTGAAGGGAGTGCGTCCTTTCGCACAGATCGCGCCGGGCCCACGCCTTCTGGTGCACGGCCACGATGGTCCCCGGCACCGTGTGGCGGCGCGCCACGGACGGCCCCGAGGCGCGGTGCGCGCGGGAGTCGACAGGCCCATGTCTCCCCCGTGCCAAAGAAGACCCCCCCAAAAAAATGGGAAAGCCGGAGTCAGCACCTTGTGCTGATTGCGCCCCTGGTTTTTGTACACACCGACCGTCGCTCCTGCCGATTGAGTGATCCGGTGAGTCATTCGGACCGACGCAGCGCTCAGCTTCTGGACGTTGCGCGTTTTGAATTACCCGACAAGGGTCAGACAACTTGGCACGGGGGGGGGGGGTTCAGCGCCTTGGCAAGTTGCGTTGCTTTGTTTTGGAACCCTGCTGATTGATTTGGCAAAGCGCCGGTCGGCTCCAGACTGGAGCAACCCCGATGTTTTCAGACATGCGAGTCTATGGGTCCTTGTGGTCCATGGCCACTATGGCTACGAGCTCTGAATTTCAACCAGAGGACTCACTCAGTTTCCCTGAACGAGGATACGACCTTCGTCCAGGAGGCCAATATACCATCCCCCACCCTACCTCAAACATGAATTCTCTCACCCTTGTTGCCAGCCCCATACTCCTCAGTCCATCCGTCCTCTACTCGGAATGAACGCCCATAGTTGGCACCTGAATACTCCACTCTGGAGAACTTTGCATGCGCTTCGCAAAAGAAGAAGAAGATAAAATCAGAAATGTTCGGTCAAGAGCTCATGGGAATGCTGCTGGCTATGGATGGAGTCCAGGGGTCTTAACACACCATGCCACGAATTTCGACAGTTGCCCCCTCTTATTGATGGGACACGACATTTCCATCATTGAAAAAAATCGTCACCGGATGCTTCCGGATCTCGGCGTCCAATCGATCCCAGGTGGAGCGGGTGCCGTTGGAGGCGAAATCTTTGGGCGCCAAGGAGCTCAAGGCGCTCGGAGAGAAGCTCTGGCTACAGCGGGCGCCAAAGAAGCTCCCGGAGGAGTGAGCGAGCCGAGTCGGTGTCGGCTTCGGCTGGAAGGGGTGTGTTGCTTCGCCTAAAAAAAGCAAGGGGAGGCGGGGTCCGGCTCCAAAATGAGGTTGGGGTTGGTTTTACAGGTAATCTTCACTACTGGATTTTTGCTGTTCCAGGAGGCTTAGGCAAAAATGGAAGAGACCAAGCTCAGGTTGGGCGTACGGTGAATCAGGGCCGATCGGCTTCGCACACAAGGAGGTGCCATTCGCAGTGGCCCATTTGGAAGTGGGCTGCGACTTTTGGAAGCAGGCCAAATTTGGGGGGGGTGAAAGGGCGGGTGGATACGTCCATGTAATATGTATCTACCTATATACTATATATGTTGTGTGCGTGAGTGTTTGTGCTCGTGAGTGTTTGTGCTCATGTTGTCTTTGCGTGTTTGCACAAAGGTGAAATGGACACTTGTGTAACATGGGATGAACACATTGACCTGATGGGGTGCAACCCTCCCACGTGTCCCTTCACTCAGCACGCCCCGTGATTGGGCTGGCCAGAGGGTCCCTTCGAGAGGAGACACTTCCTTGAAGAGGTGCGTTTCATCTTCCAGGTGCCCTCCCACAAATGCAGTGTTGTGGTAGGAAAGGTGAGTAGAGAGTGAGGGAGAGAGCAGATATAGCAGTGGCAGGTCCGATGATAAGTTGGATGGGCAAGCTGGCTGATGGCAAGGAATGCTTGGCTGTACCTAGTGCGTTGCAGATCCTATATACATGCAATGTATGGACATACGTACATACATGCATACATGCATCCATGCGTGACATGCAGAATATCCACCCACCTATATACCCACCACCAACCCACCCGAGCGCCCGCCCGCCCGCCCGCCCACCCACCCATCCATCCATCCATGCAGCATACGTCCACACATCTATGTGTAGTTCATCCATCCATCCATGCATGCATACCTGCATGCATGCATGCATGCATACACACATACATACATACATACATACATACATACATACATACATACATACATACATACATACATAGATAAATATCATGCCACACCAAAAAGACACAGATATACACACATACAAACAAACAAACATACATATATACATGCAGACAGACAGAGACAGAGACAGAGACAGAGACAGAGAAAGAGACAGAGACAGAGACAGAGACAGAGACAGAGACAGAGACAGAGACAGAGACAGAGACAGAGACAGAGACAGAGACAGAGACGGACGGATAGACAGACAGACACATACATACAGACAGACACACAGACAGACATACAGACAGACAGACATACACACATACATACACATACATACATACATGCATACATACATACATCCATCCATACATACATACATACATACATACATATACATACATACATACATATACATACATACATACATACATACATACATACATACATACATACATACATACCTACATACCTACATACCTACATACCTACATACCTACCTACATACCTACATACCTACATACCTACATACCTACATACCTACATATACCTACATACCTACATATACATACATACATACATACATACATACATACATACATACATACATACATACATACATACATACATACACACATACACACATACACACATACACACATGCACACATACACACATACACACATACACACATACACACATACAAACATACACACATACACACATACACACATACGCACCTACACACACATACACACATACACACATACACACATACACATACACACACACATACACCATACATACCTACCTACCTACCTACATACATACAGACAGACAGACAGACAGACAGACAGACAGACAGACAGACAGACAGACATACATACATACATACATGTGTGTGTGCACGTGCGCGTGCATGTTCCGTGTTGGTATGTCAACTGTTGCTGTATCGCTTCAAGGCCTTTTTACAAGCACGCAGTCTGGAAAGTTCTCTCGAGGCAGCTCAAGCGCGCAGGCGATGACAGGAGTGCGCCATGTTGAAGTCCTGATGGACGGAACCCACCGCGACAGCCGCAAGTGTGACAGTATCAAGCTGCCCGTGAGAAGTGCAGTTGGAAAGCGGGCTCTATGCTGCTTCCATTTGGTTAAGAATAGTGTTTTTGTTCCCCTGTTGGTTTTAAAGGGAATTTATCACTACTGGAAATATGTTAATTTTTTTTCCAGGGGACCAAGAGTTTCTGGCAAGTTCCCAAAACGAGGTTAGGCTCAACTTGGCGAAGCCTCAAGAGGGGGACGAATCCCTTCAAAGGAAGACCAAACGGGTACACAAAACAACTGACACACCCAGCAAGGACAAACCCAGCAAAGTTCTCATGCCATCCCCTTAGCTTTTTAGCTTCTTAGTGTTTAGTGGGGTTGTCCATGTAGCCCACTAAAAGTTAAACTTTCAGCGGGGGATCTGAGGACAGCTCAGATGTGGTGAAGCCTCTGCATCTTGTGATGTTTTGATTCACCCAAGGGAGTCCATCAAAGGCTTTGGATCGGGTCTTGTCAGGTGAAGTCGGTTGAGGAGGACGTGGCATGGAGGCTCGATGGGTGCAGAGCATAGCCTCGTGGCCGCCAGGTTCAAAGGCGGAATGTATACTAGGTCCCCCAGCTAGGTGCCCTTTTGCCGTTTCTTTTTTTTGGGGAGGATTCCCCTACTAAAACAGACTACAGAAAAAAGGGTACCCTTATTCTAACCTCTCTACTGGAGGACCTAGTATACCTCATGTTTGAAGCCCTGGTATGAAGCCCTAGTTCATGGGTGAATTGTTTCTTCTTCTGGCTGAATATGACTGAATTATGGGACATCAGCCCCCAACCTCCAGAGGGTGCAAAATGGCCATGGAGAGAAAACATGGATGCAATCAGCCTGTGATACTTTGTTCGAGGCAGCTGATACTTGGAGCGAAGCTTCAAGCAGCTGGTAGAGCAGGTACTGTATGGGGATCCTGAGAATGGTCACGTCCGGCCAACTTTGCGCGTGGCAATTCAGAGTTGTTAAAGTACAAGCTGAATCAGACTTTAACCCTGTGTTACAGAGATAAACACATCACCAGATATCTGGTGAGTCCAGATGTTCAATGACCCTTCGTTCTAAATTCGGCACAAGCATCAAGAGAGCATCGAGAGGACTCTGATGATGAGAATGATGAGACCAGAAGTCGGAAGAGTTTTTACCATAGCCCACATTTGCTTGACAATCATGTCCTGGAGACAGTAGTTGTCCTTTGCACTTGCATTGGCTGAGAGATTGTGTGATCCCTTGAAGCGCAAGATGATACGATTCGGATTCCAACCATAGGGCGACCTTGAGGGAACGCTAGAAAATAAGCAAGCCAGAAGAGAGAGCGTCCCCCCATTTTAGGATAGCCCCATGTCTGGAAACATCGACACGTCTCGAAGCGCAGGAGTTTCTGGACTATCCATGATGGCTTGCGGTTCAGCGACGCCGTCTCTGATCTTGCCCAGGATGCTCAGAGGACAGAAGATCCAAGCCCGGAGGGATCTTTGGTGTTCCTACCTCAGAAAAGGTACCCTCAAACAAGAGCAAAGCTATTGCTTATATTGGAAAGTTGCAAAACATGCGGTTCTGCAACTTACGGGGCGTGCTTCTTTTTGAAACCTCTGTGCATACCTGAGAGATGCAGCCATGCATGTGTGTTGAACATGGGGCAGCTCCAAGCATGAAAAAACACATGGTTCTATTTGTCAACCACTGCTTAAACTCGCTTAACCACAGGCGCTTGAGAAGCAACATGTTTTTTCGGCTGTTTGCCAGTGCCGGTGAAATGCCGAAACACCTCAAACGGCCGGCCTCTGGCTGGATTTCCTCTGAGCTCTTTCAGTTGAGCCATCCAAACCCGGATAGATGAAGTTAGTAAGGGACGATCCCAAGCATGAGTCTTTAAGTAGCTGCAGCCTTCTTAATCCTTTACATGGTTCTGTGGTTCTGGGGATCCACAATTCATGACCCCATTATTTCGTTATTTAGGGTAATGACCAACCATTTTTAAAGGGTCAGAAGGAGACTCCAGGTACGAACTGGTTTTGAGCAAGCGACTCAGGTTTCGCCCCGAGCGAGCGAGCGCCAGGAACCTCATCAACGACTTCGCCCAGACGGCGAGGGATCAGGCGAAGTCCCTGAGGTACCCCGAGGCCCAGGCCTGGCCAGCGAAAGATGCGACAAACCATGCAGGGCCACAGGGCCGCAGCCTAGGTCCCCCAGCAATTGGTGCCAAGTTTTGCCAACTTTCGGTTTTGGTTGGGAGGGTTTCCCTACTAAAATAGACAAAACTGAATAAATATGGGTACACTTATTCTAACCTCTCAAAACTGGGGCACCTAGAAGCAGTATCCATATCCTTTGTATATCATGTAGTTCCGTAAATCCCATGAATCTCAGTGGTTCGGGGGTGAAAACCATCCGACACAACTCCCAGGACGCGACCTACACGGTCCTGCGCCTGCGGGAAAATGTGTGCAGGCAGGAGCAAGCTTGCGCCGATCTGGGCGCCCTGGCATGAGCCCACGTATGCAGTGTCCCTCTAAGCAGAAAATCAGAACATCCCTTGCTACCTTCTACCTGGAGTCTCCTTCTGACCCGAATCAAAAATAGGTCCATGACCAACAATTATTTGGGGTAATGACCAACATTTTTTTAAGGGTCATGGAGACTCTAGGTAGGGAGGTACTGAACGACCCGTTTTTGTCCCCCGTTTCAGCCATGCTCATGAGGTACCAAGGGACCCTCTGGGCCTGTGAGCTTCCATTTGAGGGTTCCCTAGTCCCCAAATACCTTCGGACGTGGGCCCATGTTGGCACCTCCACATTTAGCAGATACGTGGAGGCTTCCATAGCCACTCAGCCCAGGGAACGTCTTGCTCTCGGAGGGCGTATCCCCCATGATCCCGATCTACGTCGCCGCGAACGCGAGCTGGGCGCAGGTGAAAAGCCGACACCTGCCGCCCACGAAGATACTCGAAGAGGTCTTCACAGCGCAACAGCGGCGCTTACTTTGTGCCATTCGATTTGGGGGTCCCAACCCGAATGGGACAGGCTGATGTTTTTTGGGGGGGCAGGGGTAGGCACCCCCGGCAATTGAGGGTGAGAGAGAGAAGTTGCAACGCGTGTTACACCCGGAACCAACCACTTAAGAGAAATTCGAAGGAAATTGAATTTGCACACAATTGTTACTTGATGAAACACTTTTTTCATAGGGGTTGGTGGTAAGCGGTCAAATTACCTGGATGTCCAATAACCTTGTGAGGATTTTTGGCCCAACTCACCTCTCTAGTATCCCCCAAAATGAGCCGGGTTGGCTTTGGACCCACGATGTGCAGCATGCAGCATAACGATCCGAGACCCTGCATGTGTGGGAGCTTTTGGGGGAGAGTGAGAGAGTGAGAGGGCTAAGCCGTTTGAGCGTCATTCACATAGAGGTACATCGACTCAGGTGGTCACTAAAGAGATGCTCTTCCCAGAGGAGAAGATCCGGGAAGACAATCTCACCTGGGCCGCGGTGGATTACGCCTTGAGCCAGGACTCCACTTTGTCCCATGAGAAGCAATCAGTTGGGTGGGGCAACATATGGTTTAAACACCACCTGTACAAGGGAATCATCATCATAAGCAGTGGTTCAAATAGGTTTGAACCAATAAGTGGCCCACCCCAGGCAATCACTTTCCATCGGATGCGGTGGATAGCAACCAAGGTTCTTACTAAGAAAGTGGCCAAACACAAAGACAAAGTGGCCACACCCACCAAAGGCAAGGATTTCCTGGTCAGAATTTCCTGGAAGTTCCCCTGGAAGGAATCAAATGGACAGAACGGGGCCTATAGGGAGGCGGGGGCAAGCATGCAGTCACCTCTCATTTGACTTGGACCCGGTACATGGAGGATCCCAAACTGCGTTTCTGTTGGTTTCCCTAACCAGGGTGCAAAGGGCTGCCGTTGAAAAACACACACCTACCTGGAGTATCCATGACCCTTTTAAAATAGGTCCATGACCCCATTATTTAGGGTAATGACCCCATTCTCAAAGTGTCATGGAGGTACTGCTTTTTGGGTCCTTTTATTGCTGTCTCCCGCCTCAGATTGTGGGAATTCCTGCATCCTGGGCATGTGTTGTGGACTTGCGGCCAATTCCCATACCGTATTCTTCTGCCGACGTCTGCAACCCAGAGGGTCAGGTGCTTTCCGAGGATATTTTGGGCCCATTTTGACCCCTCGTCAGATAACAAGGGAGATTGAGGGCAAGTGAGCAGCTTGTCCACGGCTCCTAGATTGCTCCTGGCTTCTGAGTTTCCTTGTGGTTGGTTGGTAGAAAAAGTGAGCAGCTCATCCAGTCCATAGGTGTCCTTTTTGGTTGGTTTGCTTAAAAAATAGAGGGCCCTGGTTTAGATGGGGTTTATTCCATTGACCAGGGCCATCTATTTTTCCAAAAAGGCCACCTATGGTCCAGTCCCTAGATTTCCCTGGCTTAGAGTTCCGTGTGGTAGTTGGTTTCCCCTTTTCCCTTGAAACCAGCCGATGGGTTTCTGCAACTTGTTCTTTCTTTTTTAATGTAGGCATCATCCCAAGGAACCGAATCTTGTGGTTTCCCCTTGTGTGTGTGTCCTCGTGTTTGTTGGTTCCGGTTCAGAAAGTGAGCCACAATGAAAGGTTAGTAAGGGACAATCCCAGCCATAAATAGTTGCGGATCTCCGCCTTTGTATTTCCTGAAGCATGGTGGGTCAACCATTTTACCGGGTTTTGAGCTGCTCAAGTGAGGTTTGTTGGCCACAGCAGCTCCCTCTGGTCCTCCTTGATCTTTCTGGACCGGCAGCGGAGTAAGACGGATCGGATCCAGTACGATGCTCGGCGATCCGAGCCTAGAGTTTCATTTGACCTGGACGCGGTACACGGAGGATCCCAAACTGCGTTTCTGTTTGGTTTCCCTAGGGTGCAAAGGGCTGCCGTTGAACAACACACCTACCTGGAGTCTCCATGACCCCTTAAAAATAGGTCCATGAGGGTCATGGAGACTCTAGCTATCCGCTTCAGTCCGATTCGAGGGGGGTCGGATGCCAGCTGTTTTGACCGTTCCTACTGTGGGTGGCTGCGAATTCCATGCAACGCACCACGAAATGAAACCATGGTTGAAACCATAACTTTTGTTGGTATTTACAGGGGAATCATCCGAAACCAGGGTTTCTTGGGTGGTGCAGGATTTCGTTCATCCACAGTAGGGGTTATCAAAGTCAGAAAATGGAATCGGCTGTTTTCCTTTAACCCACTAGGGGGTGACTTTGATCATGGTAAAATAACGAGGCCAGTCCGATTCGATGCGATCCGGGGGGAAAAACTCCGGCTTCCATTTGGAGACCAAGTCTTGGTGGGTCTATCAGCCATCCGGTCCAACTTAGGTTTCTTCTCAGTTTTTAGTTGGTTGAGTGGTAGCTTCCGCGAAACCACACAAGTTTAGACTCTTAGCAGGGGATCAAAGGGGAGCAGCCGAGAATTGGTCAGTTTCCCCAAGGGTGATCAGGGGGAAATATGGGAAGCCCTGTTTGTTTTGCAAGGCACAAAGAAGGTTTTGATGTTGTCTCCACTGAGGAGCAGCTTGTGTTCTTGCGTTTGGCTCAGGGCTCGCGTCACTTCAAGTGGGTGCTGTATCCAACGTGTGCCTTTCCGGTCAGAAGTTGGTTGCCCTGTCAGATGGCCATGATTTGTTTTTTCATAAGGAGCCACCTGCAAAGTGGTTGGTGAACAATCCACAAAATGTCCCCAGATCCACTCCAAGGGGCCAGATCGGTGTGTTTTCAGGCAAATCGGCTGTCCTGAGCCACGTCGCGACGGTTTTTGGGCCCTCAAAACTTGGTGGCTCCCAGCCATCCGGTTCCTTAGCTTTCTAGCCTTTTAGTGTGTAGTGGGGATCTGCATTTAACCCACCAAAAGTTAAGCTTTTAGCGGGGGATCTGAGGACAGCCCAGGAAATGGGTTGTTTTTTCAGGAATCCGGGGTGTGAATTGGTCATGACCCTCAGGGCAGGAGAACTCCTGGTTGCTCACATTGATTCTTGTCCTCGTGTTCGTGTGATTCTAGGGGTACCTTCCATGTCCATTCTTTCCAGGGATCCTTCTTTGCAGGAAACCATCAAAAACCCAGGGGAAGCAGGCGGTTTTTGAGAAGAACGATGGTTGAGAAGAATGGAGAATGAACCCCTACAGTTGCTGTTGTTTCCTCCATGAGCCCCCATCTGGATCGATCCAGTGCGTGGGATCCAGTTCTTGTCATGTTGAGCCGCGTGTGTGTTCTTCTGTTTTTGTCCGCACAATTGGACAACGTCCGTGTGTATTTTGGGAGAACGGGAACTCCACAAAAAACTCAATAAGCTAGAATGTATTTTCTTATTAAAGAAACAAGACATAAACTGAATCTAGCATGTTACAAGTATCAACTTTAAAGTGAGATAATGTTTCATCATGTCAAACAACCAAATTGATATTATTGTGTCTCCATGGTTGGGGGGACTACCGACGTCAAGCCTCAGTTGACATCTTGTTCATTGCTTATTGGGGAACGTGCCGAAACGAACAGCTCTTACCAATCCCTACAAGTCTCCCTTAGTTTAAAACACTGGCTGGTCTGGCTCTTATCACAATGTTTTTCAACCATCCTTCCTGGAGTCTCCGTGACCCTTTCAAAAATAGGTCCATAACCAACCATTATTTAGGGTAACGACCAACCATTTTTTAAGGGTCAGAAGGAGACTCTCGGTGGAGATCCCAAAAAGCGATGGGCGGAACCAGCTCCGTTCAACCGGAGGTACAGTTTCTGGAAACAACTCCTTGCCAGTTGACTCGGTGACTCAGTGATCTGTTGGACGTATCAATTTGGGGCAAACAGCTCATAGCCCCGTTGGATCTCGGACAATTTTCTGGAACCACGTTTTTTTTTTTGCATTTTCTCTGAGGCAAGCATAGAAGTTGACAAGATACATCTCCTGCTTGAATGCGTGGAGACTGCAAGGAAACCTGTAACGTGACCCTTCCCCTTGGCAATGGGGTTGGTTTCTGATCAAAGGCACCCGTGCCAGCATTTTCCTTGTGGTTTGTCTTCAAGCAGCAACCAAAGTGAGCCACAATCAAAACCTGGGTAGATGAAGGTAAGTAAGGGACAATCCCAACCATAAATAGCTGCGGCCGCCTTCTTAATTCTTTACAGTGTTCTGGGTCAACCATTTTAATACTGGGTTTTGATTGTGACTCAAGTGGAGTCCAACCGATTTTAAGCAAGGTTGGTTTCGTGTTTGTTTCCTTTCAATGCCAAGCCCCGTTTTCTTGGTGCCCTTGCACACACACACACACACACACACACACTGTACACGCACACAAACCTCCGTGCATTGCATGAGGATCCGGGCGCCAGCTTTCTCGAGAACTTGAAGGTCTTGGTTCCCCAACAGTCCACTGCCTTGCCCATGTTCAGAACGCCGATCAAGTGGGTGTCCCTTGGCTCTTCATGCGTGGCCCCTTAGGTGCACGGCAAACATGATGACTCAACCTGATCCAGCCAGGTTAACCATGGCGTGCGCATGATGTGTATGATTTATATATATATATATGTATATATATATGGGTGTGGCTCAAAAGTATACAGGAGGGGTTACGCAGGTTTTGGTCCATGTTTCCACTTACCAGGGTTCCAGTTTGGTACCGTTGTTTGAGCCAGCCATATGTATATATATATATATATGCCACACCTCTACTGCGGGTGGAGAGATGACTCTTCGAGTCCGTTTCGAAGACAGGGAGAGCAGGAAACTTCCATTCTATTCAATGCGAATCAGTCACGTTTCTGGCGAGTGAAAGCCAACTCCTTGAACAAAAGGCCGATGCGTTAGGCACATGACCTTGAGACATATTTCGCTTTAAAAGGCCTTTCCACTGTCTCCAACTTTTTTAGATTCACGAGCTGATGGCTAAAAGCTGCCGGATTCAGCTTTGGACAAAGTTAAACCTTAGCCGGCTGTTCAATCCTGGAGTCTCCATGACCGTGACCCTTTAAACATAGGTCCACCACCCCACTATTTAGGGTAATGACCCCATTTTGAAAGGGTCATGGAGAGACTAGGTTGAGACATGTTTCGTTTTAAAGGGCCTTTCAACAGTTGACCGGCCAAAGCTGCTGGATTCAAACCTAGAGCCTCCATGACCCGTTTAAAAATGGGGTCATTACCCTAAATAATGACGTCATGGACCTATTTTGAAAGGGTCATGGAGACTCTAGGTAGTTTGTTTTTTTTGTTGTTAATTAGAGAATATGAATTATAGATGCATGTCCTCCGGCTTTTGAGGTGGTTCCTTGTTGAAGTTCATGTACCCAATCACAAAGACGCCACAAGATGGAATGGCGCAGTCATGGACTGTCGGCGAAGCCGTACAATTCTGCTAGATGGATTCTTAGATCAATGCTGGCTGAATAATGGTCACCAAACTTTGTCTTTAGTGTCGTCTCAAATCTCATGCAAGTTGCAAACTCTGAAAACGGGCTGTTGTGGCCCGTGACTGGGCATCCGAATCATTGATGTATCCACCTTCAGAGGGCGCGGTGTAGCCACCCCACGGAGCCCTAGAGCCGAGATTGCGGCTGAGCAGCCGAGCCGTTCAGATGTTCGCTCGTTGTGTTTCTGAATTCATATCAGGGTGTCCTGAAAAAAAGACCCCGATCAAAACGGCATCCATTCACGAGGGCGAGCTGGTGCATGTCATACTTGTTGCTGCCCAATATGGGGCTGTTTTTGGGGGACCCTGATCGGGTGGTTTATCCAAGTCTTTTTGGGGTTTCGACATACCCATATGTGCTGCGGCAGGTTAAGAGGCTTTTGTCCAGCGCTTATCGAGTGAGAAGTCCTTTTTCCAGCCCCACCGATTTGTATACGATCTGTTGTTGCGGTATTTGCTCCCTTTTCAGGTTCTACGTATCTTCAGGGAGTAAACCGCCCACATGTTTTGACTTACATATGTTGCTAACTGCCACACCTAGAGTCTCCATGACCCTTTAAAAATGGGGTCATTACCCTAAACAATGGGGTCATGGACCTATTTTTGATTCGGGTCATGGAGACTCCAGGCAGGCGTTTTAGGAAGATTCACAGCTCAAGGATCCCAAAGTTCAATCCATTCCGAAGCAGCGGAGCCACCACGTCACCATGTCACGCACCAGGTTCGCCACCCGAACGCGGGACCGATCCGCGGGCGCCATGAACAACACCCTGGGTGCGCTGAGCAGCTAGGTCCAAGAGTCGAATTACTTTGGGGGGTAGACTTAGTTTACATTTTACATTTTACCAGTGACTCAGAGTGAAGCAAGCAATAAAATATACATTCTACAACTGGGCCTAACTCTAATCATGCTTTGGGGGGGTTAATTTGTTGCGTGTTGTCTTTCTTGCTTTTTGATCTGCTTGTCTGATTGCCTGCTTGCTTGCTCCCTTGCCTGCTTGCCTGCCTGCCTTTGAATGTTTGCGTGTTTTTTGTTGGTGTGTTTGCCGACCTTTGCGTGCTTGCTCGCCTTTGCTTGCTCGCCATTCTTTGCTTGCCGGCCTTTGGTTGCTTGCCGACCTTTGTTCGCTTGCCGGCCTTTGCTTGCTTGCCGACCTTTGTTTGCTTGCCGCTCTTGCTTTCTTGCTGGCCTTTGCCTGCTTGCCATTCTATGCTTGCTTGCCGGCCTTTGCTGGCGTGCTTGGCGTTCTTGGCTTGCTTGCTTGCTTGCTTGCTTGCTTGCTTGCTTGCTTGCTTGCTTGCCTTTGCTTGCTTGCTTGCCTTTGCTTGCTTGCCGACCTTTGATTGCTTGCCATTCTTGGCTGGCTTGCCGTTCTTTCTTACGGCCGGCCTTTGCTTGCTTGCTTGCCGTTCTCGGGCTGATTGCCGTCCTTTGCTTGCTTGCTTGCCAGTCTTTGTTTTGGCTTGCCTTCTCTGATTGCCTTGCTGCTTGCTTTCCTTGATCTCCTTGCTTTCCTGGCTCTCCTTGCAATCCATGCTTGCCTTGTTTGCCTTGCTTGTCTTGCCTGCCTTGCTTGACTTGCTTGCCTGCCTGTTTGCTTGCTTGCTGGCTTGCCTGCCTGCCTGTTTGCTTGCTTGCTGGGGGTGCCTGCTTGCTTGTTTGTGTATTTATGTGTTCGCTTCGGCCGTGAATTCCTGCTGTATTTGCCATTTTGTCTTCTTCATTTATCAAATTATGTCTTGGACTGTTTGTCCCTTCCGTCACCGACCTTTCTTCCTTTTCCTTCTTTCCTTTCCCCTTTTTTCCTTTCCTCTTCTTCTTTGCCTGCTTCCTTTGTTAGTTTTCTTGCGTGCTTGCTCAGGGCGCAGGAAGACCCAGAGGATTATTCACTCACTGCTTGAGATAAACTTGTCCATTATTAATTTACAAAGGTAGCCAGGGCACGCCCCTTTAAGCGGGTGTAAGATGGGGACAAGCCCGCCAATGATTTGGGCTGTCTAATCGGTAAGTTCAAGTTAGAGATTGCGAATTAGTTGCGACCGCGCCTTGCCGGGCATTTGTCATCAACTCCATGTCCTGGAAAGGAGCTCAAGCGGATCTTCGGTGCAAAGGCGAGACTCATGATATTTGTTTGGCATCTCAAGCTGCTTATCCAGAGCCCTACCTAGAGTCTCCATGACCCTTCAAAAATCGGTCCATGACCCCATTATTTAGGGTAATGACCCCATGTTTAAAGGGTCATGGAGACTCTAGGTAGATACTTCTGGCCGTTCCATGTTTGACTTGATAGGCTAAACCCAGTTTGGGTGTCCCCGAAAAGGGACCTCAATCTGATTTTTCAGTTTTTATCTGCGCCAGAACAGCAAGTCTCACGTTTCGGCAAATCGAGGAAGTGCCCTGGTCAACACCAAGGGCACGGTGGTGCCGGTTTGCATCACCAACTCGGGGCCCGAGACTTCCTTGGCCCAGTCCCTGGTGTCGCTGGGAGTGCGAGTGCTCAGCATCCAGCCCTCCTGGCAGTCAACGGCGATACCCTTCTTGCGGCAGTGGAAGACCAAATCTGACCGGACGCTCAGCCGAAGTCTATCGCCCACATTTGGTGAAATACTGTGGATGGTTGCGAAATCCATTTCGCACCACTTTGAATGGTTTCTTTGGTGGTGCAGGATTTCGCCCGTCCACAGTTGTCTCGACAAATTTTGTTTCGGGAATCGGACCGGGACCGGGACCCCCCGAAATGAATCGGGCAATGGTGTTCAACGTGTGGTTTTCCTTTGAAACCCAACCAAAACAATTCGGGAGCCCTCACAAAAACCGGCACACCCCCTAAACCCTAAACCCTAAACCCTAAGCCACCCCTTAGTGTTTAGTGGGGATTTCCATCTAACCCACTAAAAGTACAACTTTTAGCGGAGGATCTGAGGACAGCCCAGACGCATAAGTTGGGCAAACCTACTTGCCATGCTGCAGGAAGTGGAAGTATCTCTTCACCGACTTCGACGAGGTGTTCAGTACCCTCCTGAGGATCGAGACCCCGGTGAGTGGCATCCTGGACCACTTCGTGCTTCTCGGCAGATCCTTCGGCGGTTGATTTGGAAGCTTCCTTTTCAATGTGGCGATTCAAGAATCTCAGTTGGGTTCCTGGACCTGGAAATTTCCTGTTAGGGGTAAAGAGTGGCCCGGCCACTCAGGAAGTGTGGAATTGCGTCTCCAACCCGAGTTTATTGAACAAACGACAGCAACATGTGCAGTCCCGTGCTTAATTTTTTCGGGGTTCCACTTTTTGACTGCCAAGTAGACTAGCTTTCCCGGTCCCGATGGATCCCCCAAAATGTCGTTCGAAGTACGGTGAATTGCATGGAGCCAGCTGGCGTGTAGACGTTGGTAGTGGTGTGTTTGTGTATACACAAGAGCCCTGAAAACTAGGTTGTGATGGGATGTGTTAGTCTCAATGAGTGCTTGCAGGTCGCCAGGACGTTCCAGTACCTGTTCCAGTACCTGTCCAGGTTGCCGTGCTTGTGCAGGTTTAAAAAAGGAAAATAGAAGTGAACGATTGACACACCTAAAGAACAGAAACAAGAAATAATGCAAAACAGGAAGTTACAAATAAAGATGTGAAGATAATAATCCAGGAAGGAAGGCAGGAAGTTCGCAAGTAAGGCAGGAAGCAAGGAAGTAAGTAGAAACAGCGCAAGAAGAACGAAACACACACGCAAAGCAAAGGCAAATCAATAGAACAACCCCAGAATCCTTAGGTAAACAATGGTCATATGGGTATGGGTCAACATAAAGCCATTTACCTGGGCAACCCATTTTAGGTTCCTATTTTTGACCCGTGTGGCTCAAAATTATGGAGCTGGGGTTACGCAGGTTTTGGTCTTTATTTCCATAGAAGCAGCCAAAAATGGTTCCACTTGTTTGACCCACAGCCATATGAGCCCCCCCCTTGTTTTGGTGGTTTGATCCCATAGGCTAGCCATTCACAGATTCACCCCCCCAAGCGAAGAAACTACCTAGAGTCTCCCTGAGCCTTTAAAAATGGTTGGTCATTACCCTAAATGATGCGGTCATGGACCTATTTTTAAAGGGTCATGGAGACTCCAGGTACATCGAACCGGTTTTCTCCGGCGAGTGGAACACAGATTCAGCCGCCCGGAGAAGTCGCGTGAGGCTCTACACCGACGTGGATGTGATGTTCCACAAGAAGCTCACCTGGGAAACGCTGCTGGGCTCTGAGGCCTTCGGGGTTCGGTGAACGAACAGTTGGAGGTTTGGAGCCTACTGCCATCTAGCTGAAACGCATGATATATACATATATAGATACATACCAGGAGTCTCCATGACCCTTTAAACATGGTTGGTCAGTACCCTAAATACTGGGGTCATGAACACATTGTTAAAGGGTCATGGAGACTCCTGGTATATATATATATACATGTGTTTCCCCTTGTTGGTCTTAAAGAGAATCCATCTATCACCACTGGAAGAACACCCTGATGTCTAGGTCCTTCCATGTCCAGCATCCTTCAAGGGAGTGTGAGCCAATTTGGATACAAATGAACAATTGCTGGAAACAAGTTATCATATGTTCCAGTGGGCTAAGCAAATGAAAGCCTAGGAAATCAAAAAAAAAGGGGCAAGCGCGACCTGACGAATTTAGAGGGGGTGTGACCTGCTTGATTTCCTCGAAGGAGTTTTATGGCAAGGTTATATGAACCTCCACATCCATGTAGACTCCAAAGTCAATGGATTTTGGGGCTGCTCATGTGGAGTTCCTGTTCGTCGTGTTTCGGCTTTATTCAGTCCTTTCCAGATGCTTGCTCTCCTTCTTCGCGTAATCCTTGCAACATGGGCATCGTACTGTGGATGGACGAAATCCATTTTGCACCACTTTGAAACCATGGTGGAAACCATAGCGTTTGTTGGTATTTACGGGGGAATCGAACATCAATAATTTCTAGAGTTTCTGAAGGGTGGTGCGTTGCATGGATTTCGCAACCATCCACCGTATGGCAGGTGGGTCAAAAGGAGACTCTAGGTAGTAACCACCACTTCTTGGGGCTATGCGCCATGTTGCATAGGCATCAAAAATGCAGGTGCCTTCTGGGCAGCTTGTCTACGCGCGCCCGGGGTCCACGGGGGTGCCCCAGTACTTCGCGGCCTCGTCGGAGCTCGAGAAGAGCTTCAACCCAGACAAGGTCGCCCCTCGCCTGCGCTGCCTTTTCTCTTTATAAGAATCGAACCCCCCCGTCAAGAAACAAAGAGAAACGAAGCCGGGGGCGTCTTTTTTCAAAGGGTCCCCCGTCCACATAAGACAGACAAAGTCGGCGCGACTGTGTTCGTTTTGGCTTCCCAACAAAACACCCAACCTAAAGGGGGGTCGCGTAGAAAAAGGATACACCCAGATGTGCGTTGGCTTGTCTGCCTCTGATTCCAAGTTTTAAAAGGTTGCAATTGGGGGGGTGTACAGTTTTGTGTTTTGTCCCGAATTGTGCGGGGCCCTTTTTTGGGGATAAATTCAAAAAGGAAAGCTGAAATTAGTTTTTGGGGAGTCCCACGTATGTGACAAACCAGAAGAGTGAGAGTAACCAGCACACATAGCAGTTGGTTGAAACGGGAGGTGTCACTCCAGCGCCGGGTGAGGTTTGCTTCTTCAATTGGTTGGCCTAACACCGTCAGTTGCAACGATTTATTTGCTCTAGAACTTCGGATCTAAGCTCCAGACAACTTTCTCTCTGTGCTCTGTCACAGGCCCTGCACGCCCTGCGTTGGATTGCTTCTTGAAGCCATGGTGAAGCCCCGAACGAGGAGTGCCGATTTCTTTCGGGGCCCGGAAACCTGCCCAGATGGCCAAGCGATCGCTTTTTTTAGTCACTGTTGCTGGTTTTAGGGGTACCTAGCGTCTCCATGACCCTTTAAGAATGGGTCAATGACCCCATTATTTTGGGTAATGACCCCATTTTTTAAGGGTCATGGAGACTCCAGGTAAACTGCATGGGGAAAAAAAACAAAACAGCAACTAGCGATCCGGGTGAAAAAAGGACGGGCCGGGCCGGGGGCCGGGGGGGTGGGCCCTTCACAGCACGCGCGCCGAGCGAGCGCGCCCGTGTCTACGCTGGACTTCCGAGGATACGGGTGTGATGCTCATGAACCTCCGCGCCTGGGAGATTCGAGGGCTTCGGGGCTGGGGTAAAAGGGGCGATCGATTCGGTACGTCAGGCAAGTGGTGAGTACCCTATAACCCACTTAGGAGACTCACTCACAACCATGGCTTTTGTGGGTTATACCCATGGTTACTAACCACTGACAAAGTACCCGATCGCCCCTGTAAGTTGTTGGAGACCGCGAAACTCGAGCTTCCTCGTTCCTTGCGAGAGATGCAGGGAATGGGGGAATGGCTCATGCCCCATATTATATGGTGGCTTCCTTTGTTTGGGCGTCAGGTTTGAAGTTCATTCCCTAATTCCCTGCAGAGCACCAGCAAGCTTCGGTGCAGGTTCTTCTGCCACAAGGCGTGTCTATTTGGCAGTGGCTCAAAAGAATGTACATGGAGTCTCCATGGCCCTTTAAAAATGGGTCAATGACCCCGTTATTTCGGGTAATGACCTCATTTTTGTCAGGGTCATGGAGACTCCAGGTATCCAAATGGCCGACCCAACGACCACTGACCCGAGCCGAAGCGCGCGAGAGAAACAAGGCACCCTGCGGGAGAGCTACGGGGAGTACGTGAAGTTCCTCTTCGAGCGGCCCCAGGTTTGGCCCTTCTCCAAGGCGGACCCCTGCGCCTACACCGCCTTCTACAAGGACAAAGGCGGGAGCAACAAATCGGTCTCCACCGTGGCCCGAAAGAGCCCATCTGTTTCTTTTGTTTAAGTTATTTATGAAAGAACAACACA
Source organism: Effrenium voratum (assembly GCA_963377175.1). Taxonomy (NCBI): domain Eukaryota; class Dinophyceae; order Suessiales; family Symbiodiniaceae; genus Effrenium; species Effrenium voratum. The sequence continues at coordinate 312,278 of CAUJNA010002591.1, forward strand.
GCAAAAGAAGACGGGAACAAAAGCAGCAACCCATACGGAAACCAGGAGGGAGTGGGCGATGTTCGATGTTTTCCAGACCCCCTATTTAGCTTCCAGAGACCCAAGAAGCCCGTCCAAAGTTGAGTTTGTAACACGCAAAGACGAAGAGGAAGGCGTCAATACAACAAGGATTGCCCTTGATCAGAGGCGCTATTGGAGGAACGGAATTACATACGCAGCCAACAGTGTCTCTATCAGATATCAGTGTCAGAGCATATTCCCAGTTGTCATACCTGGATTCACAACCTTCTTGTTCCGCTAGGTTCCAGAATGGGCCGAGGCAAATTGCACATTGACGGGGGATCGCCAACACAGGCAGGATGAGTTTCTTGACCCACAGGAAGCGCACGTGCCCACAGGTAGGTCGGGATGTGTGTCAGTGCCGAAAGGGCATCCCGAAAGCAATCACATTGAACCTACATCTTAGACACCTTTCCGCATTCCCTCCACACATCGGAGAACTACGATGTATATCTCGCGTTTCTCCAAAAGGAGACGCGACCACTGCACTGCACTGGGCCGGAAAAAGAACAGAAAAACGGGAGCCGAGCAAAACGGGGGGGGGCACTGCACTCGGCCGGGAAAAAAAGCGGAGAACAAAGAGGGGGGAAAAAAAAGAGAAAACGGGGGAGCCGAGGCAAGCCGCTGAGCTCCTTCCTGCCCTTTGCTCTGAACTGGAAGCCCTGGTGGGAGAAGAGCGCAGAGGTGGTGATCTCGCACTTCCACGGCCCCAAGTGCGTGCCGCGGCCGCCAGCATTTTGTTTAACCACCGGCCGGGGGTTGGGGGGTTTTTGGGCTTGCTTAGGGTTTAGGGGTTGGGAGGTTTAGGGTTTTGGGAGTTTTGGAGTTTTGGGAGTTGTAGGGTTTTGGAAGTTTTAGGATTTTGGCCGTTTCAGAGATTTGGGAGTTTTGGGGTTTTGGGCTTAGGGTTTAGGGTTTGGGACTGGGTTGGCACCTGGGAGTCCGGCCCCTGGCTCTTGGATCCAGAGCTTTGTGGGCCGTGAAATTCAGGGGAAAGCTGATGTATGACGCCCAGGTGTTTCTCGGTGCCAAAGGCACGTTTGACCTAACCCAACCCAACCCATGGATTTCGGACCCCTTCTGGGTGCTCAAAAGGCAAAGCGAAATGGAGACCGCGGCCACTTTTGGGGAAGCTGCCCAGGAGTCGGACATCATGCCCTACGTCTTAGAAGGGAAGGTCATGTTCGAGCCCTTCCGGGGCTTTTTGGAGCGGTGCAGTCAGCAGGGGGACTGCTTTAAGCTCTGCGTGGATCACGTGAACTACGTGAAGCAGATCTTTCAGGCGGAGAGATCCAGATGAGACTCACCCTGAAGCCTCGAGAGCCGGGGAAAAGCCCTCGTCAGACATGCATCGAGCTTTCTGGCGTTTTTCACCGATGGCGGGATAAAAACCTTTTAGGACCCCCGCTGTTCCGTTTTTGTTTATTATCATGTTTTGTTTCTCGAAGTTTCCCTAAAGGTGAAAAGGGTGAATCAAGCACACGCACATGTCAAGAGTCTGGCGAGGTGTTTCACAGTGGATCTGGAGGCCGCTAGATCGACGGGGTCAGGTTGGAGGAATCCATGTCGCATTCCTTGCGCCTGACGCGACAAGCCAGACATGCCGGCCAACCGAACCGTGGTAAGACTTTGCTTGCCTGGCTTGCAACTCTTGCGGGTGTGCAACTAAGGGAACCCCAAAATGGTATGTGTCTTCCTTTGGTTCCCCTTCGGCCAACCCACAAAAGGTTACCCTCAAAAATTGACACCCAAATCCCAAATCCCTCTTTTGTGTTCTCCACACCAAAAGCTGTCACCGGTAACTCCCATCCTACCCAAATGGTGCGTGTATGCCCGATCTCGAGGAAGTCATAAGCTGGCCTGTTTCAATCACAAAGCACCAGGAAGTCGGCGAACTCGCCATGGGCTGGGCTCATGGGCGTATCTCACTCGGACGGAGAGCATGCCAAAAGAAGAAAAAAGAGGAAGGTGATGTGTTTGGCGGTCACTTAGATCGTCTTCTGGGTTTCATAACATGACTATAACGTGTCTTAAGGTTCTTATGTGTTTCCGGCGGCCTTCGTTATCCCGTCGTGTGGTTTCGGACCTCACTTCAGCGCTCTTTGGCTTCTGGGGAAATACCCATCAGAAACTTTCTTTGCTTCGCCAATCTTGCCGCAGGAGTTGGACATATCTTTAGGATGAAGGTCAGTTTAGCGTGTCTTTGACCTGATGATTTGGAGGCTCATTAAATGACCAGAAACTAAGAACCATGTGGGCTCCGATAATCTATCCGCCTGTTTGCTTTGATACATTTAGTCCCTTGCTACATTCAAAGATCGTATTGGGAGATAAAATGCATGCGGACGGCCAAGGTCTTCCAGTTGGGAATGTGAACCTGCCCTCAGAATACTGAAGTCTAGGTCCCCCAGTAGTGCCCTTTTACCCTTTTTTGGGGGAGGGTTCCCCTACTAAAATAGACTACAGAAAGAAAGGGTACCCTTATTCTAAGCTCTCTACTGGAGGACCTAGAAGTGTAGCCTCTTCAATGGCTTCTTTCCGGATTCTTGAGCTGTGCTTCTTCAACTTCTGCACAGGGCAGAGTGATGTCAGACAGCCCACTCCGTCGTTGGAGCTGGGAAAGGGCTGACATGGGGTAAGTATATGTATCATCACATTACAGGCGTAGGCTCAGTGGCTTTGCCATTCAAGATGTTGTTTTTTCCTTTTCCATGTGACATAATGTTGACCCCAGATTAATACACCCCTGTTTTTTTTTAATATGGCGGTGTTCCTGGTTCTAGTGGGGATTCAGACCACTTTTGGAGTGGAACACCCTATGAATAAACCGGGGTGTCTCCCACTTCCTGAGTTGTTGAGCTCTAAACTTTTTGGGAAGACCATTGTAGTGGTACGTAAAGAGTTCACACGTTTTTTGGCAGATCCACCGAAGTGAGCTGATGAATATTGAGGTCAACATTAGGGTTCTCAGGAACATGGCGAGCCTCCAACTCGATTGACTAGATACAGCATTCGACAGGATCTAGGTCCCCCAGCTGCTTTTTAACCGACTTTTTGGGGGGAGGGTTCCCCTACTAAAATAGACTACAGAAAAAAAGGGTACCCTTATTCTAACCTCTCTACTGGAGGACATAGATGATAAAGCTTCAGTTGCCCAGACCTTTCAATTCCGTTCAGTTGACTACGCTTTGGCTTAGCCACATTTACCGTGGGACAAAAAAAGGAGAAGAACAAAAAAAACATGCCATCACAAGCCGCCGCGTCTCGCCGTAGCTTGGCTTAGAGCTGGGGCTGCCCACAGAGCCACAGGGGAATGGTTCTAGACATGGTGTACGGGTTTCTTCCATTTGCTGACATGAATATTTGTTTTATTTTTCCTTTTTGGTTTTAAAGGGAATCTATCACTGCTGGAAATATGTTCTTTTTTCCAGGGTCTTAAGCAAGTGGAAGGTTTTCCGACGTGGATTTCCAACTTCAGCTTTTCCAAAGGCGCGGAGCCTCGAAACAGGCGTGAAACCTCATTTGGATGCACTCGCAGATCCGGCTGGTTTGAACAGGTCGGTTGTCCATGCTTTTGGTTTCTGCCACAGTCCAGGTTCAGAACTTCTGGCTTTTCCTGTTGAAGCCGGTCAGTCGCAAACGCTGACGTGCGCACACCACATTCCAGAAACATCAAAGTCGCATTGCTTGCGCCACTGGCGCATGTCGATAGTCCCAAAGATCCTGGAAGACGATCCAGAGGAAGATGAGGAGGAAGACGACTCAGAGGCAAGCTGTGGTGGCGCTGCCCGAAAGAAGGCAAGTAGAGTAGAAAGGGACAAGCCGTAGGCCACAATTCACCGGGGTTCTCTGTTTCACATGCCAAAGGGGGGATGCGCCGCAATGAGAAGGGCACGACCTCATGCTTCTCAAAAGCCCGACACCTGTCTCTGAGTCTTGATGTTTTTTGTTAGGCAGCCTCGCGAAGTGGAAGCAGAGAGTCCTTAAACCAAACAACATATCTTCATAAGAAAAACAATATACTGTGGATGGTTGCGCAATCCATTTCGCACCACTTGGAAACCAGCGCAAACCATCGTTTGTTGGCATTTACAGGGGAACATCATTCCAGGGTTTCTTGGGTGGTACATGATTTCGACCATCCACAGTATGAACTCCGGTAATTTAGGAACAACCAGGGCGCGTAGAGGTACAATTGTGAACGGGTGTGCTGAGGGTTTACATATGAGGGCCCATATGAGGACCGTCCTAAAACTCTAGTCTTCGGTTTTAATCATCGCCGAACAGGGAGAAGTAAAAGTTGTCAAACGCTGTGTGCGCGCAATGAGCGCGCAAATGCGGCCCAAGGCATGCACAAGGTTGCAGCTTTAAAAGTGAAGGGTTGCCAAGGCTTCTGCGATCATGACTTCAACAATCAGCAACTGACACGACAAACTGCGCGCAAGCCACGCGCAAGCACGAGAAGCCCCAGCAAGACATCTGGCGATTTGCTGTCTTAGATGTCCTTAGCGGCGCGGTTCAAGCAATGGATAGGCAGCGTCCAAGCTGTTCGGCAGAGCTTGCTGTGCTTTCTGTTGGGTGAACACGGTGAAGAGTATGTTGCTGGAATAGAATTGCTGGGAGCGACCTCACCGGGAAGAGCCTTTGGGGGTTGCGGTGTGAACAACAAACATACTGCTTAGAAAAGCTTGCGCGCAATCCACACGCAAACTTCGCAAACCGACATAAACGAAACACTGTGCGCGCGCAAGCCCGCGCAAGTGCGGCTTAAAGGACCCAACCCCGAAACGGCTTTCAGGCGCTCCCGCTGGCCATCACGGGCCTGGAGCTGTCCGGAGTGCTCTCTGCCGGGTGCGCCGATGAGATGTTCTCAGGATGGGGTGATGTACAGGGACTGCTCAGGGTGGACCTTTCACAGGGACTGTGCGGGGTGATTTGAAGGTAACCCAGTGCTTTTGAAGAATGGAAGTGCCTAGAGTCTCCATGACCCTTTCAACATGGGGTCATTACCCTAAATTCCGGGGTCTTTTTTTAAAGTTTCACGGCGACTCCAGGTGGACCTTTGGCTTACCGGCATGGCCAGTCGGGGATTTGGGCGCTCAAGTCGTCCACAACATGCACAATGGCGCCGCAGAAGGCTATAGATTCAGACCCAAAGGAAGGCCATCACCAATCACGAAGGCCACGACTACATATGGCACTCGGTGATTACCCATTGCTATGAGCACTTAACGGGATTTGTTGGTGGACATCATTTTCAAGGGGATTTACATTGGGCAGACATGTAGAAGGAGTTGGTCCCGCATCCTCATGTTAGCCACCCCCCACACCGCTAACCACGGGTACCATGCTTGTAGAATAAAATAGATTGGAAGTTGGGCGCTGCTCCCTTGTTATTTTTCGGAGCCATCAATATTCGTGCACACTTGCAGCTTGAGCATCTCTTTCAAGCAGCAGGAGCTTGGCATTTAACCCTTGGCAGCTCTTTCCAGCGTTCTTCCCATGTTCTGAGGGAAGTCTGTGTAAGTGTGTGTGTGTGTGTGTCCGCATCAATTTGCACGCGTTAACTTGTCCGGTGCAGCCACAGGCGAGCCGCGCTCAAACATGATGAAGGTCCTGCAACCGTTCTTGCTGCACGCGTTACCCAGTTCAAGACTTGTTGCAGCAACGCATTTGCAATCAGCTTGGAGTGGATGCGGATTGGTTCTTGCAGTACTGTTTTAAGCAAGAGACAGCTATGTTCCCCTTCTATCAGATTCGTTTCGAGGCCTCCCTGCCCGGAGACCTGTATGTGAGTTCCGAGCAGAAGGAGTTCAGAAGTTCAGTTGGGTTAGCTACATTTGAAAAGGGAAGCCTATCCAGACTGGTGGACATAACTATGCAAATCTTGCCCAAGGCCCCCCAGCTGAATTTCAGACCATTTGAAATTCAGGTCAAACAAAGGTATTCAAATACACCCCGCCAAGCTCCCTTTTCTGCAGGGCTGTTCTGACCCATAGGTACCGCAAGCTCAGCCTGCTCCTGGAGCACTTGGAGACGCGGACTTGGGAGACACAGGCGAGTTGGTTTGGTTGAAGGTCGTGGGACAGAAAAAGGGTAACCCCAGACTGGAACCTTGCTAAATGGAACCAAGGACAAAAACCTGCGGTCAAATTCCTGGTGGTTTAATTTTGACCCATACCCATATCCCGCTAGCACGGCACCTTCAACATACGGAGTAGGCGCTCATTCGCTAGCGTGATGATTGCGAATCTGGGGGGCCTGAAGCAACCGCTATCCAGCTGTTTGGAACGGGGGAAGTACAGCTATGTTCACAGCGAACCCTCCCCCCTCTTTGGACAATGAGGCACCTCCAGGGGTCGCAATCCCAACGGACCACGGGCGGTTTAACCATGAAACAAGTGAGTGGCCCAATCCTGGGAATGGAAATCCGTATCAGCAAACCGGATGTCAGGATGGCCGGATGTTTCAATCAATGGCGGTTTCTTTTTAATGGGGAAGTCGAACATGTGGGGTGAGAGTATGCCCTCTGATTGGTACAAGTACGGTCCTCCGGATAAATCGAAAAGTCCTCCGACCTGAGCATTTAGTTCGGCAGGCGATCCTCACTGTGGGGGTTGCAGCGCATGTAGCTTTCTCACGCACCCAACTTGTTAATAGGATCAACATCCTTGATCTTTGATGACCTTGGGCTGCGAAACATGTTCAGGTGGAAAGGCATTATGTCGTCAACCCTGGCAAGAACTGGCCATTTTGCACGACGACGTGTATGTTTGCTTTAGAAGTGAGAGCTGAGTAACGAGAGAGAGAGAGAGAGAGATAGAGAGAGAGAGAGAGAGCAGGCGGAGCCCAACTTCTCACAATCTAAGATGATAGCTGAATGGGAATCTACGAGCTCCATGATCTCAACAGCAGTCATGTTGGGGGCACACGCACTCAATGTAACTCCTCTGGCCAGATCATGGGTGGACAGCAGCGCATCACGGCGGATTGGGTTCTCCAGGACCGGGCCTGGGGCGTGATTGCTTACTCCCCGCGTGTAGATTAACATAGAACCCAAAAAATTGTCGTGTTGAGACGAGTCATGGTATTTGTTTATGTGTTTTGTTGTTATTTTGTTGGGAGGGTGAGGGGGGGGGTTCTGTGTTAATTTGCAGGGCAGTATTCCACATGATGACATGGTTTCTGTGAGGGATTTTAACATCTTCAACATCGGATGTCAGGGCATAGTTGGAACATTGTGAACTGCAAAGGAGCGGCGTCATTATGATTCAGTTGGGTTGGCTTCTAAATGGGGTATTACAATATGTGTGGCCAATAAAAGCAATCACTTGCTTTTTAGCTCATGTTTAAGATGGGTTCGTCTCAAAATGAGGCACCCTCAACATTGGCAGTTTCCCTCTTGTTTCCCTTGATAGCTGTCCTAAAACGAATACCCTCAAAACAAGGCGCTCCTGTTCAGAGGTGCATTTTGCAAAGGGATGTTAGGACTTTAGTTTTTTGCCAACTAATGTTAAAGTTTTAGCAGGGGAGCAGAAAGCAACCGAGTATTGCAGGGTGGTTGACATGAACCCTGGAAACGTGTCAAGGGCAACTCCTGACAGCGTCGGTGTTGAATCTTCTGCCGATGTCCACTGAATTGGAGTAAAAAGGGGGATTTTCGCTAGGTCCTTTGCTTCGGGATCCAGATCATATCTCCGGCTTTGGAAGTATTCCCCACATTCTTGTGCGGTGTTCTTGCTTTTAATGTCGCCCACGTCGCTCGCTCCTCTTTCTCATCCTCCTCCGTTCCCTCCTTTCCCCCTCTTACTCTTACTCATTCAACTTACACACTCCCTCACTCCCTCACTCCCTCCACTCACCCACCACCCACCCACTCAGCCACCTACTCACCCACTCAACCACCTGCCCACCCACTCACCCACCTACCCACCCACTCACTCACTCACTGACTCACTCACTCACTCACTCACTCACTCACTCACTCACTCACTCACTCACTCACTCACTCACTCACGCACTGAATTAGTCACGTACATGTGGTCGCCATTGGTTGCATTTTCGTCATCCATCCAACTTGCCATGCGAGCTGCGCATCTGGGGTTGTCCTGTATGTGTGTGTGGTGTTTGTGGGTCTGTGTATTTGAGTGCGTTTGTGTCTCTATGTCTGTAGGTATGTATGTCTATGTATATGTATTGCTGCCCCTCTATTCTGAACAGCCGAAGACACCTTGCAGACCCCACACACACACATAAACACACACACACACCTACACGCACACGCACACGCACACGCACACGCACACGCACACGCACACGCACACGCACACGCACACGCACACGCACGCACCCACGCACGCGCGCACGCACGCACGCTCCCACGCACCCACGCACCCACGCACACGCACGCACGCACGCACCCGCACCCACACCCACACCCACACCCACACCCACACACACACACACACCCACACCCACACGCACACGCACACGCACACGCACACGCACACGCACACGCACGCCTTTACGCAGACACGCAGGCACGCAGACACGCAGACACGCAGACACGCAGACACGCAGACACGCAGACACGCAGACACGCAGACACGCTGACACGCAGACACGCAGACACGCAGACACGCAGACACGCAGACACGCAGACACGCAGACACGCAGACACGCAGACACGCAGACACGCAGACACGCAGACACGCAGACACGCAGACACGCAGACACGCAGACACGCAGACACGCAGACACGCAGACACGCAGACACGCAGACACGCAGACACGCAGACACGCAGACACAGACACGCAGACACGCAGACACGCACACACGCAGACACGCAGACACACAGACACACAGACACGCACACGCACACACACGCACACACACACAGCACGCGCACGCAGCACGCACACACACACACACGACACACACACACACACACACACACACACACACACACACACACACACACACACGCACGCACACACACACACACACACACACACGCACGCACGCACGCACGCACGCACGCACGCACCACGCACGCACGCACGCACGCACGCACGCACGCACGCACGCATGCACCCACACACACACACACACACACACGCACGCACACCCACGCACGCACGCACGCACGCACACACACGCACAAACGCAGACACGCAGACACACAAAAACAGACACGCAGACACAGACATAAGCATGAAACAACCTGACCCAGCAGCAAGATTTGCTCTCCGTGTCCCTTCAAGCCAACCTAACAATATACCAGCATAGACCCCAGATAGCGAAAAACCAGGCCGATCAATCTCCCAACTCACTTTTCCCTCTTAGACTCTTTAGAAGTTAGAACCCTACAGCTTTCAGCTATCAGGGGAAACTTCCCATGAAGCCAACTTTCGCGTGAAGCCTTGAAAAACATACCCGGAGGGTCAAAACCATCGCCAGGAGATCGATCGCTTTGCGCAGGGCCTGGGCAAGTGGCTCAAGGCAGGGCCTCACGGGTGAAACTTACTTGCCTGCTTCAAGGGGCCATCGGGTACGTCCGGTAAGAGGTTAGTGGTTCGTCTCGTTTCCTGAGTTCATGAACGTTCAACCTTTTGGGAAGACCATCTTAGTAGTAAATATAAAGTGTGGACTTTGGTTTGGCCATCCACTCAGCCAGTGAGTAGTAACCATGGCTATAACCCACAAAAACCATGGAATTAAGCCTCCTAAGTGCGTCTTAACGATAACTTTTTGAAGTTTGATTGCTTACTTCAAGGGGCAGAGTACTCAGTAAGTGGTTAGTAAGCCTGGTTCTGACCCACTTAGGAGACTTATAACCCATGGCTTTTGTGGGTCATAACCATGGTTACTAACCACTTGCCAGACGCACCCGATCGCCCCTTGAAGTACCAAGAAACCTTCAGGAAGTTCTCGACAACTTCCGGTTGCTTTCTAAGATAATTTCATGGTTTGAGCTGATTTGTTGGGGCTTGCTTGCCAACGTGATCTGCAGAATCTTGCGCGCCAAAAGACCTGCGTGAGCGACTGTGTGTGTGCGCGTGTGTTTCAATCAGCTTGCAACCAGCAACAAAAGCAATGAATGCGCTTCCGGCTGGTGATGACTCATGACTTTGTGGCCATTGTCAGGCAGTTGCCCTCCGAG
>CAUJNA010002591.1:330000-337500 GCA_963377175.1 Effrenium voratum
TATTTAGGACATAGCGTACCAGTGAGTGAACTCTAAACCATCCACCGCTTCTTCTAACCGCGAGGGGAACCTCCCTACACCAAATGAATTTTAGGCATGTCCTACAAGGGCCCCTCTTGAAGGAACGCCCCTTTCCAGTTTGTTTGTTTGTTTTTCTTTCGGCGGGCGCCGTGGAAAGAACACAAAAGGGGGCATGCCCCCCCCCACATTTCAGTCTCTGTTCAGGTTTCACCATGGTTACTAATTAACCACTTGCCTGACGTGCCGAATCGCTCGATCGCCCGTTTAGGAGTCGTTGAAGGCACCCCTCCCCCATGTCGGGCCCCCGCCGTGGGCGAGAAGAAGAAACAAAAAACCGGCAGAACGGGTGGGGGCAGGGTTTTTGTGAGGAGCATGGTCGAGCATGCTCGAGCATGGTGCCGAGTCGCTCGCCAGTAGGAGCACGGGGACATGAGCCTGAACATGGTCTTCATGGACCAGCGCGGCACCACCTTCCACGACGACTTGTCGCAGCTGGAGGAGCTGAACCTCATGTACCCCGACTGCCGCCCGGAGTCCCGGAGGTGGCCCCAAAAACGAGGACCGAGGGCTCGGAAATGGAGTCCGTTTGCAAATGAACGTGGAGCCCAAAAAAGGAGGTGCCCGGAAATGGAGGTTCCTCTAGGTTGAACGTTTTTTTGGGGGAGCATGTGTTAAATTGGAGAGTTGACCCCTTTTGGTTTGGTGGTCTTTACTCAAAGAATCAACCACAAAAAGGGTTCCAGTTCTTTTTCTAGGGTTGGTGAACTGGGGAAAGGACTGCAGGTTTCCCTTTGAGACTCCCTGGAAAAACACCCGCAGTTTTCGATGTCAGTCTTGCTCATCAAACCTTGCGCTTGTGAAGCATGACCGAGAACCAACAGGACACTTGCCCGCATGTCACCCTGGTCATTCGGGCCCGGTGCACAGCCCTGTAGTTTGATTCCGCCTGCCATGTCTGTCAATGGAGTAATTCTCGAGCCTGTCTGCAGCTCCCAGCCATCAAGTGGATACGAAAGCTGAAAGGCGTTGAGAGCCCACCGCACCAGGGAGTACAAAAGATGCCAGCTACCCTATTGACAGGCAGCTTGCATCGTGCAACATGTTAGGAATAAGGAGCTCGCCTGGGGGAAACCTCATGACTTTTTTGTATGTGGAGCTTTTTTGAGGGGTGGGTGGGGGGTGGAGAGGGTCCTTGCGGGTGAACATGCGCAGTGTTGGCTGAGGGATCGTGGCGGACAACTGCGTAAAGCCCGGCTCGCCGGTCTACTGCTGGCACACCACGGCACCTCGAAGTGGAATCGAGGGCGGCGAAATCCCGTGGCAGGGGACGTCAAAGAACTCCCGTGGGCTCCTGTGCTGCCAAGGTTTTTTGGTGAACGATGTTTTGCTGGGGCAAACTGAAATATGATCCAGAACCTGGAAATATGTTTTTCTGTGTATTTCTTTGATGTTGATGTGGGCCAAGGTTTGGTCAAAGTAACCAAAGTGGGTGGTTGGTCCCTTTGAACTTTATTTTTCCAAAGTTCCTTGTCAAACCCAAAGGTCCAACTCTTCTTCTACTGTACAAGTGGCAATGGGGTGGTATCAAACTGCCCATGTCGCGTGCCTTGACTGAACATGACACTTGCTGGGTGAGGCTGCTGAGTTATTCCCACTCTCTCTTTTCAAGCCTCACGATTTGTAGCCCAACTGACGCGCGACTACTTGACTCATGACATGGAGATGAGCCCTCACCAAAGTTTCGCCAAAGATCAAGGGGAGGGCATTTAGCTCGACTCCATGGTGCGCAGGCTCTCACAGATGCCCTAAATGGCTGGGCAGCCGAGAGGGTAAGGGCTTCAACTTTGGGCGACCAATGATTTGGCCAGACACGGACTTTGGAAGCGGAAGCCATGGTTTCATGGCCCCGACTCCACATACCCCACCTTTTGTTTTAGGGTATCATGTCGAGCCTCTACAGAAAAAGGCGGTATATATTTACCGTGAAAAACCGGGTTTTCCAAAAAATACCCTAGAAAAAGTGGGCATTGGGGGGTCGTTGGTATTTACAGGCGAATCATCATTCTAGGGTTTCTGAAGGGTGGTGCGAAATGGATTTTGACCATCCACAGTAGCAACGCATGTTGTTGCCTGTCAAAGGGCCATGTCCACTTCCCGGGGAGGCTGTATCAGCTCTTCACTGTCTCAGACGTTTGATCAGATCAAAGGAACGAGTTCCAATCAAACCAAGCCACTTCGTGGTTTGTTGATGAGGGGAATGGCCCTATCCCGTAGCGCTTGCGCCACGCAGACCGTGGTGTAGCTGTTGCCACAACAGCCAACGCAGCCAAAGAGGACAGGCCAACCACCGACGAAACAAGCGCCAAGAATAGCACCAAGGACCAGCTGACCACCAAGCATCAACCACCAGGCATCTACCAACCACACTGGCAATTCATCGGACAACTCAGCAAGCCATGAAACATTTGAAAAGCTTTGCACATCACTCCAACTAATTTCAGAAACGCTTGGGTGTGTCTTTCTTTGAGTCTACTCTTTTTTGTGCGGTTTTAAAGAGAAACCAAAAGGAAAACCGTTGCGCCATGTGTTAATGTTGTCGCCCCCCCCCCCAATATATATATATATATATATATATACATATATATATATATTCATAAACATGTTTGTAAAAAAAACACTTAAAATTGCAAAAAATGAAACAAATAACATTTTTCAATAACAAAAAAAAATACACATACAAACAAACAAGACAGAACAAAATAATAAATATGTAACATAATGGACTGGACACCCAGCCAGATACCGCTTATCCTCATGGTTGGCGTTTGGGACATGAGGTGAGCGAGCGCTACCGCACCCGGAACTACAGCCTCAACGAGTTTCTGGAGTCCACCATCGAGGACTGGCAGGCGACTCGGCCTCCGACTCCATCCGTTGATCGATCCGAATCGACCCGAAGGCGTGATGCGTGATACGCATAGGTGTCCTTTTTAGTTGTTTTGGTAGAAAAATCATGATGGCGATTCCTGGTTTACCTGCTGGTTTAATCATCCACCAGGCAAATCCATTTTTTCTCCTAAATGGAATATGGATTGGGCTTAAATCTTAGAGGGCCCCGGAATGGGCGGGTTTAATTTTTTGGATAGGATGCGTGGAATACTGTGGATGAACGAATCCATTTCGCACCAACCAAAAAACCCTGGAATGATGATTCCCCTACAAATACCAACAAACAATGGTTTCCCATGGTTTCAAAGTGGTGCAGGATTTCGTCCATCCACAGTAGGATTGGGGTTAGCTCTCAGAGGGCCTCGGAAGCCATGGGTGGCTTTTATTTTTTGGGTGGAAAAACAACGGGCGATTTGTTTCTCGGTAGCCCTTTTTAGGTGAGGTTCAATGGAGTTGCACATGGCGGATCGCCATGTTTGGTGCTCCGACTTTGAGACATACCCATTTGGACGAATCATGACGGAGCTCTCTTGCCTGAGGATTTTTTGTCATGGTGATTTGCCCAGACGGAACACATGCCTGTCCGTGGTCAGACTGGTTCTACTGGGTTAAATTTGGTTCCAGTGATTTACCAGGAATCCACGTATTTGTCCAAAAAAAGCACCTAGGATGGAATTGTTTTGAGCCGGACGGTGCAGAATAAGCGCAGGCCGTTAGCACCTTCGGCTGGCTTTCAGGATGAGCAAACTGTTAGCAATTTCACAGGTGTCCCAACCCAAAAGGGTCTAGGTGCCTGAGGATGTGCTTGGACCCACTTTGACCCCTCTCACTCAGGTACTTGCGGCCTTAGGGAAAGAAAGCCACCCAGAAAAAAAGCACCATTACTCTCCCTCTAACGGGAACTCAGCATTTCCAGCGCTGATAGGGGTGTTCCATTCGGGACTCGCTCATTTCCGTGGGGTCACCCCCTTTCGGAGCGCTTCGCCAGGTGGTCTGCGACTACCTGGGCCCCCTAGCTGCCCGCATCCCCCGGCCGATGCCCTGGGAAGAACAGCCAGGCTGGGAGCCCCCGCAGCCGAAAGCCGAAAGCCGAAATCGACGCGGAGGATTGGGCGTGCGACCGAAAAAGGTGAAGTTATACTAAAATAGACTACAGACAAAAGGGTACCCTTATTCTAACCTCTACTGGAGGACCTAGTCAATGTTTGGGTCATTTCTGGGTGTCCATGTTCTGGGTGTCTAGTTTTTGGTCCATTTCTTCCATTTGGTTGGTGCATCATGTCTTCGAGTTGTTTTTGGGTTTGTCATTATGGTGGGGTGCCTGCGTTTTCATGATGAAGGTTTCTTGAGGTTCATTTCTCATTTCAGGCTGCTTCCCCTTGTAAGACATATACGGGGGTGTTCTTCTTTACTGATCCTTGTCACTGAAAAGAAGCAAGTGCCCAATCTACATTGGTTGTCCACTTCGATATTCCCTCGGGCAAACCGGGAGGCCTCCCATAACAACTAGACTCCAAGCGGGGGACGTCTTATGTGTGGCACCTGTGTCTCGCTCCGGACGGATTGGATCAGCATGCTGAGATTTGCTCTTTTCCTGCTCAGGGCGGAAAGAGGGAAGGAAGGCAAGAGGCTAGGGATTTTCCAGGCGTTGTTTTTTTTGATTTTAGGTGTTTTGTCTTTTTGGCGTGTTGGCTTGTTGGCTTGTTGGCTTTCTTGATGTTGTAGATGCAACTTCCTTGGCTTCTTGAGTTGGTGCCGTAGTTGTTTGTGTTATTTGCTTTCGTTTGAGCCATGGTAAATCTTGAAAATCCAACCCTTAACGGATGCAAAGGCAAAAGCTGCCCTGAACCTCCTCTCAACCAACCACTTGCACCACGGAGCCAACTTAAGACCACCCGCAGGCGAGCCAGAATGAACACTAAACCTGCCTTATCCTAGTTCAGAAACCACAAACGCCGTTTCGTCGAAGGAGCGATGTGTCAACATGGGAACGCGTTGGCTTCCGGAAATCTGGGAAGGGTGAAAGGAAGTTGGTTCAAGCCAGAGTTGTTTTGTAGAACAGGTATGTTCCCTTTCCTCAGCTCTCAGCTCATGTCTGGTGGTTTTTTTTTTGGATAGGATGGGAACCTAGGTTTGGTTGGCCAACCCAGAGATGTGGAGATACAGCCAGTTCTTGTGCCAAAAAAAAGCGGCGCGGCCGTTAGGTGGAAAGACAGGAGGGTGAGGCTTCCGAGCAAAGCTTCACGTCACAAAACAGGAGCACCACACCCAGGCAGTTGAGAAGCAAAAGGCGACATGTTGATCCAGCTGAGGTGAGTGGCGTTCCTATCCCATCCGCGACCTGTGAGGGACGGCGTTTGGAGAGCCGCCATCAGCCAAAAGGTGTTGCTGCCTTGTGAGTGAGGCATCATTGCGGAGGTTTGAATGGCTGTTCTGCTTGCAGCAGGAAGGAATGACTCAGCGGCGTATGTGGAAGGGAGTGACACTTTACTGCTGTTTTTTTTCTTCCCACTATCTTATTGCAAGTATGCGGACACGGACTAGTAAGTAGAGCACACTTGAGGCTCGGGTTGCTTACTCTCTGAGTTGGCAAGTGCGGGTAGGCATGGAAGAATGTGCTTTGGCCCCGTTTCCTTGGACTCGCGCGTTTCCCGCTGCTGGCCTGTAGGCCAGTTTGTGCTGATACCATGCCCGCAGCCATATGTAGTGCCATGTGTTTGCCCCGCACCTTGTGCAGCTAATGACTTTCAGTGGACAAGCAACCAGACCAACAATGCAAGCTGCTGGCCGTTGACAGACGCTAACGGAGACCCATCCAGATCACCAGATCACCAGATCACCTGGCCAAGGCAGGGCAGGCAGGAGAGTTTCGGGTGAGTTTGACCGTGGATAATTAGTCAACCTTTTTGCGATGATGTTGTGTTTTGAATGGGTCCTTAGATGTACCAACTTGCACCACTGTGCCATCACATGATTCGTTCACACCTTCAGGTATCATTTGGGTTTGTGTCCGCCAAACGGGTGGTTTCCCTTTGGTTATCCTTTCGAGCAATCCCAAAGAATACGAACCTGGAGTCTCCATGACCCGAATCAAACATAGGTCCATGACCAACCATTATTTAGGGCAATGACCAATCATTTTTAGAGGGTCAGAAGGAGACTCTAGGCGAACCCTCAAAAACAGATACCCTTCCTCCCACTAACATAGCATTTGTGGGAGGGTATTTGGAAGATCCGCTTCCTTTTAAAGGTACCCCTGTCAGGTGCCATGACAACGTGTGAGTGAGGGTACACCCCTTGAGGCAGCTTGGCTTTTCGGTGGATATCGCCCTTTTCTCGAGGTGAGAGCCATGCCGGCGGTGCGGCTGGAGCCCAAGGCGGGTTGGGTTGGTTTTGGTTCGGTTTGCTTTTCCGGACTTTTTGGAGTCAGCATGCCCATTTGCAGGGCGAGTCCTTCCTGGAAGGTACTGTGGACGAAATCCGTTCGCACCACCTGAGAACCCTGGAATGATGATTCCCGCGGAGCTACCACAAACCGTTGTTTGTTCGATGGTTTCAATGTGGTGCAGGATTTTGTCCATCCACAGTGTGTCAGGGATCGCCTTTATGGTTTCGCTCTGATTAAAACAGTATCCGATTGGCCGACCCGCCATTTTGAGCACCGGAGGCATGTAGTATACACAAAGAGACAAATATGAGATACTTATGAATATGGGACTGGCAATTCATTTTGAGATTGCTTTTGAGCGTATAGCTCCAACGTTGTTCACAGGCAGTCCGAGATGCTTTTCCAGTGGGTGGCTGTGGCTCCAAATTGGCCTCCAGCACACAATCCCAGGTAGCCTCACAAAATAAGGAAGGCTTGTGGAGCATGCTTTTTGTGCTTGCAGGTGTGTGTTTGACGTAACGATAATCATATGTTGTCTCCTAAGGCCCAATGTTTAGCCAACAGCCAAGGGCAGGCGTGCATCCTTTGTCAAGCGACGGTATCAATCTTCAGACAGGTGCCGGAAATAGCTAGTTGCGAAGTATTGTTAGGTTCGCCAAAAGGACACCAACATAGGATGGATACTGGATATTTTTCCCAGAGCCCCTATTCAGCACACTGCTTATGTTGTGGTGTAAACCAACACATACAAGTCTGGCCTAGTCCCAGCGCTTGTCTCAACCCCTTGGCAGGTGTGGTTCTCGACCGAACGCACATTCATTCACTGGGCCGCCTGGAAGCAATGCTGGACGGAACCTGCGAAGAGGCTGTGCGTGTCTAAGCTAATTGAAACCCTTTTAAACAATGGTTGTGTTCGTGCAGGTATTGTTTGGCTTTCTTGGGCCGCAGGACTGAATCATATAGGTCCCAGTTTGGATGCAAGGTGTGACGAATCCGCTTGCGCGCGGGCACGGATTTCTTTCGCATTTTCCAAGTTGACTTGGCTGCCTTCTGAAGATCTATCATGTTTCCATAGGTGGCAACGGCTTTTTTGCTCGGCCTCACGCGCTGCCGCAAGCCCAAGAAGGCTCACGGAGCTTACG
>CAUJNA010002591.1:345000-460000 GCA_963377175.1 Effrenium voratum
CCAACAAAAAAACATGGGCTGCAAGCAGGACATGGAGCAGACCCTGGGCCAAAAGAAAAACTAACGCAGAATTTGGCAGACCCTCCAAACTCAAGGGAGACCAGAAGATGCTTGTGTGTGAACAATAGCAGTGCAGTTAAACCAAAGGGGTGGCCTCACCCTGCTAGCTGCTGACCTAGCTGCCTGACGCGAAGGGAAGCAGGCTGACCAAATAGCCGCCTTTTTCGCGGAGGGGAAAACGGCGAGAACGCGCCGGGTTGGGAATTGGGTGTTGGATGTAATGGTTTGAGTGGATCCCCTCGTTTGGGTTCGCCCTGAAGACGTCAACTCCGAAAAATGTTCCAATTCTCGTTCTACCGGGGACACTACTGAAAGGGGCATTCTACTTTGCAAGTCATGGTTATAACCCACAACAGCCATAGTTATAAGTCTCCGTTCGGTGGGTTATAACCATGGTTACTAGTCACTTGCCTGACATACCCTGCCCCTTTAAGCAGGGAAGTTGCCGCGCTTTCTAGTCTCACACTCAAACCGAGCTAGACTTAGACCCCACACCTTACATATGCTGAAATGAATATGTTATTGTTTCCTCTTGTTGGTTTTAAAGGGAATCGATTTCACAATTGGACACATATATGTTTATTTGTTCCAGGGAAACACTTATTAGATACCCTTCGCGATGACGAAAGTGAATATTTGTTGCGAATGTATCCTGCCAATCCCCTGGCATGTTTGTCACATTGCTCCACGTAACATTGGCTCAAGCCCTTGAAACGGGCGACAAAACTGGAGCTGGTGCGCATTCACAGTTACACAGTGGTGGTCCATGTTCAGCGATGCTGCCTTTGATCCATGATCCCAGATCAGTTGGAGCCGTTCACTGGTGTCTTAGTTCGGGGATTGCTTGCATTTGCTGAAGCATACTTTTTTTTTGCCCCCCGTGTTGGTTTTGAAGGGAATCTATATTATCACCACTGGTAAGTTTGTTTTTGTTCCAGGAGGCTTATGCAAATGGAAGAACTTGTTTCCCCCAAAAATAGCCGAGCGCAGCAAGCTGCGGCAAAAAACACACGGAGGTGCCAAAGAAAAAAACGAGCCAATCAACCGCAAGGTGTTGCGGTACTGGTAATCAGAAAGTCGAGAATCAGAGCAACTTCCAAGCGTTCAGTGCTTTTGGTCGGGCATTCCTGCCATGACGCACTGGTGTTTGTGGATTCTTGTGCACCTGGCAGCGGGCAGTCCTTGTGATGATCGATGCTTTGCATGCAATAATGTTGCTGTCCTCGGCACCTTGGCCATGCCTGGAAGTTGGTTCAGAGCGTGGCGTTGTTGGCAAACTGCTGTGGGAGCAACCATAGTAAAGTAGTGTCGAGAGTCGAGAGCGCATCTCTAGCTGTCACCATGCGCGGCGACCATGCCTTGCTGCACGAGCTGTCTAGGTCAAGCTGGAGTTGTACTAGCTTTGCAGACACGTGCGCGCAGCACGCGCACGCACGCACCACACGCACGCACCCGCACCAGCACCCGCACCCATACCCGCACCCACACCCACACCCGCACCCACCCCCACACCCCCACACCCCACACCCCCACACCCCCACACCCGCACACCCTCACGCCCCCACACCACACCCCCACCACCCCACCACCCCCACACCCCCACACCCCCACACCCCCACACCCCCACACAGTCACACAGACACACAGACACACAGACACACAGGCACACAGACACACAGGCACACAGGCACACAGGCACACCACACACACACACGCAGACACGCAGACACACAGACACACAGGCACAGAGACACAGAGACACAGAGACACAGAGACACAGAGACACAGAGACACAGAGACACAGAGACACAGAGACACAGAGACACAGAGACACAGAGACACAGAGACACACACACACACACAGAGACACACACACACAGGCACCACACACACACATACGCAAGATGCGGTGTGAATTCAGAGCTGAAGCTTAGGATATGCCGCTTGGGTAACAGATCGGGAGGCTTTCCAGCGAGACGATGAGCCACGCTACCTTTCGGGTTTGCACGTTGTTTGCGTCTGGAAGGAGGCGGGTCTGACAAGAGTCATTGACTCCAGCCATTCTTCCGGTTGCCCAGTGGGTTCCGCCTTTTATCCTTTTTGGGGAAAGGTTTCTCCTTAGTCAAGCAACCAAAGAAGGATGCACCTGTTTTTTTCCCGTGGAGCTCCACTGTGAGTTCTTGCAGGCGGGAACGCTCCGTTTGGAAGCCCACATGAATGGCGTGCTGGAGGAGGATCCAGTTCGCTCGGAGCTCGATGGGGTGCCCTGGCCTCATGCCATACTGCGGATGGGCGAAATCCATTTCGCACCACGTTGAAACCATGGGAAACAATTATTTGTTGGTATTTACAGGGGAATCATCATTCTAGGGTTTCTGAAGGGTGCGAGAGGGATTTCGCAACCATCCACAGTGGCACTTGGGTTTCCCTGCCATGCCTTTCTCATGCCATGTATTGATCAAATCGCGCCAGGCGCTGAGTCTCGACTGGGGGAAGTTCCGGAAATCCCTGCAGGGGGTCCTTCGCTTCAGCAAGGCTCGGCACATTGGTTGTTGTGGCACGCAGCTCATGTCCGAAAGCCGGCCTCAAACAGGTTGCGCTTGAGGTTTGCCTGTTTGGAGAGGCTGGAAAGATTGGGCTGCACATGAGAATCTGGGCAAATCGGGTGGTGGGGGGGGGAAGGGCTTTTGGCACATATCGCGGGCGCGCAGGGGGTTCGACTGCAGCACAGGTTTGCCACGTGCACTTTTTGCCACATGCCCCATGCCGCAGTGTCTGGTAGGTAAACAGTGCCAGCTTGGTCATGGTTGTTGGGAGACATCTCACATTCTTGCTTATTGTGGTGTGGGACATCCACTTACCTGCTATGTGTGTGTGTGTGTTTTTCCCCATGTTTGCTCCCCTTCCAAGGCTAGGTTCCTCAGTAGTGCCCTTTTACCAGCTTTTTTCGGGGGAGGGTTCCCCTACTAAATTAGACTACAATCAAAAATAGGGTACCTTTATTCTAACCTCTCCACTGGCGGACCTAGTGTTTATGGTGGGGTCCCCTCTTGTTTTGCCTTCTAAACCAAATCAAAAAGGGGTACCTTGAAAACAAGACACGCCCACTTGGTATGGTTTTCAGGTTCCCATAGATTGGTTTGGATTGGTGGGAACTGGGAGAACCCCTTGCCATCCTTCCGCCTTCGTGTTCTCCTTTGCTGGGCGCAGGCCACCAACGAATGGGGGAACTTCCACCTGAAGCAGCCCTACGGCATCTTCTCCGAAGCAGGCCACCGCTTGAGCTCGGCGACGGAGGTGCGCACCAGCAAAGGGGACTTGCACAAAGCAACGGCCTTCTACCTAGAGTCTCCATGACCTTTAAAAAATGGAGTCATTACCCTAAATTATGGGGTCATGGACCTATTTTTAAAGGGTCATGGAGACTCCAGGTACTTCCATTTGCTGAAACGAAGATTTGTACTTTCCCAGGTTGGTTTTAAAGGGAATCGATTTCACTACTAGAAATATGGTCTCACTTGTTCCAGGGGTGCAAAAGCATTTCTGAAGCCTATGGCTGTCATTTGCATTGCGTTGCAACTAGAGGGAGGCAAGTTGCCCATTTTCGAGCCTTGCATTCTGGACATTTGCATCTTCGCAGGTGCTTGATGCTGGTCTGGTGCTGGTGGTGGAGGGCGGCCAGTGGTTCTGGCCACCGGTGCGGATTGGATATGTGCGCGGGCTGCCCGGCACGCCGTACATGCGCCTTGCTCGCATGCCGGGCTTCGAGGGAAGGTTCTTCTTGGCTTCGCCCCTGGGACACTTCGCTTGCATGGCGAACCCGGGAAACTCATTTGGGATTCCACAGGCAAGTGTATCAATGCATGTTCTCGTACGCCGCTTTGGCCCTTGTGTTGAATCGGAATGAAAGCATCCCGGGCAGCCCGATCTTGTAGTGTTAGGCACTCGAACTTCGGTCGGGTTGCGCGAGCGGAACTCAGCATCCCGCCGCCCACCCTTCGACCAGAGAGTGCTTCCCAAATGCCCTGAATGAGAGTGATCTCTCACCTCTGCAACTGACAGTGCGACTCGTGCGACCGTGAGCACAGCGCAAGCCCACAAGAAACGCCAAAGCGAAGGATGGGCAGTGTGGAAAGCAAACCTGAGAAAGGATCAGAGCAGAGCAGAGAGGATCGTTTCCGATCCGGCTTGGGGCCCGAAGACCTGCGAAACCCCCAAACGTCTCCCACAACAAACCGTCCTGTTTGAGAGCCACCTGAAACACATAAAAATTTGCATACGGGTTGATGCTGGGGTATGGCCATTGGGTGTCTTGTGCTTATTCAAGCCATGCTTTCGGCGAGCGGTTTCAAGCTGCCCAGGATAGAAACTGTGTCCGTGCAGCCGGTGGTCTTTCGAGTACGCGGATTTCTGCGTGAGGAGGCTCGTGGCTTTCTTCCACAGCGTAGGTCGTAAGCATCCAGCAACTCCCAGGAGTGCAGTGTGATCATCGACATGGCTGAATCCAACATGTCGGAATCACCGGTTGTCCAAATGGAGAAGCATTACAGGGACAATGACACCAAGGACTTTCGGACAAGCACGCAGGCCCGCTTACCCAGTTCAGACAGTTCTCTGCGGCTTGACTTGAGCCTGTGCTTCTCAGTTCTCGAGTTGCTGGACTTTCAACTTTTGTGGTTGCAGTGGTCACGCCCTGGGCCGGGCCAGAGTAACCCGCACAAGAGGTGCTGGACTTTCAACTTTTTGGGGTTGGACCATTTTCGCGCCAACCCAAGAGTTTGGACTGGTTTTCCCCATCCACTCGATGGGAACAGGGGCTTTCTGCAGCTTTGGCTCGTCTTTTCGTCTTTTCGCGAATCCAACTGAGGCTCCAGGAGTTGGACAAGCGCATCAGCAACTTGACTCGTGTGGACGTGACCCACAACGAGGAGGTTCAGGTGCTGAGATACCGCCTGGGGGAGTTCTACGCTTCCCACACGGACAACTTTGATCCGGAGTATTACCAAAATGTGGCAGCTTGGCCAAAATTCTCATGCCCGGAGATTTCCCTGGAGCTACTCAAGGACCCCTTTTTACCCCCCGTTCAAGCCATCCTCATGACTGTGGGATGATGGCCTTGCCGCCGTTTTTTTTCCCCTCTCCGCTGCGCTCCGCTGTACTCCTGCAGGACTTCATTGACAAAGGCCACAGGAACCGGCTACTGACCGTCTTCTGGTACTTGACCAACGTCTCCAAAGGCGGCGAGACCTTGTTTCCGCGCGCGGATGGCTTGCCGCCGCCAGAGGACAAGGGTACAGCCTCTCAGGTGCTTTTTGAGGCGTGGTTCTTGGGCTTGGCTTGGAGGTATGCGGCAGATCAGGGCTTTGCATGCGATGGAAAGTGCCGCGCAAGCCGTGATGCGCCATGCGCAGGACATGAACAGCTGTGAGCGGGGACTCAAGGTTCGCCCAGAGGTTGGCACAGTGATGCTATGGTATTCCTTGCGCCCGAACGGCAATGGGGACCCGACGCTTCGGCGAATGAACTTGGAAACAGCCCGTTCACAACATCTCCACCGTGGGCCAGAGTTCAGTTTAGAGACCTGGCAACTGAGTCTGCATGCCAAGGAACAGCCTGCATGCCTCCTGCCCGGTAGAGGATGGCAAGAAATGGTCTGCGAATTACTGGGTGTGGAATAAGCCGCGCGACTTTTCGATCAGTTTGCCTGACGCGGACGTGGATGAGGAGTACAGCGGAGATTTGGCTGCACCTGCCCGGGAAAGTCTTGCTTCTGGGTGGGATTGGGGCGCTGCGAATTTCAGAAAACGGGCCCGGAAAGTGAAAAACACGCGGAAGAAAAAACACACACACACACACACACACACTTTTTGCAAATTCGTCGGTCTTTGATCGGGATGGTCAGGCTGGTCAGGACTGTCGGGCGGTCGGGATGATCAGGAAATGGGGAATGGTCGACCCCAAGGGTATTGAGCACTGTTCAACCAGTCTTGATATGCCTCAACGTCGTGTCGGGCCTGTTTGAAGGAAGGTTCTTTGCGAGGGGTTGTGGGGAAGAGCCGTCAAATTAACCTACCTCAATTGAACAACTCCTGAGTCCTTCGGAGTGCCCTTAGTGCTTGACAGTGTTGCATGCAATTTCGAGCTTAGACCTAAACGCTTGTTCCTGTGGCTTTCCACGCTCTCTTTGACCGTTGTGTGACTCGGCCAACTGCGCCGAAAGAGGCGTTGTGGTGGTGGACTCACACTGACTTGCCTTGGCTTGCCGCTTCATGCAGATTGATTTGACATCAGGTGACGTTTCTGCAGCCTTGAAGACTTCAAACCTTGGTGGGCTAGGGTGAGATATCCAAACACAGCCAAGTCAAGCCCATCCAAGCTTGCAGTGTTTGTGTGGTTGAGGCAATGTTGTCAGACAACATTTTCCAAGCTCTCTGCAACTTTTTTCCAAACCAACAAAAACACATTGCATGTGCCGACCGCGGGCAAATCTAAGCTACCTTTTCAGACATTTGGGGTGTGTGTGCGTGTGGGTGTGGGTGTGGGTGTGTGTGTGTGTGTGTTGGCACTTCTTTTTGACATGCATCTTTTTGTGAAGCAATGAGGCGAGCAGTCAGTGGCACTCTCCACTGTGGAAGCTGGCAACAATGTCAGCGCAACGTTCCGAAATGAGCACCCCTTTCCCATGTACCTGTCGATGCCTCAGTTTTTCGTGCAGCATCCGTTTGGTTTTGGCTATGTTCTCAGCTTGCAGGTTTTGGAAGCCACCTGACCGAGCACAAGAGGCGTTCCTTGGGGAGATCTCCCCGCAGGACTGTCGATGCTGTTCTAAGTACTGTTGACCCCAGATGAATCAACCCCGGGTTTATCAATAGGGGGGTGTCAACCTGGCCCTAGTGGGGAATTCAGACCACTTTTGGAGGGGACCACCCCCATATCGATCTTGACTGCTATTGGGTTGTATCTTTAGACTTTAACTTTTTCGGATATCAAGGGGTTTTCCTCTAAACGCCCAAAAAGTTAAACTGTTTGCAGGACAGTCAACAGCAACCAAGTGACAATCTGGGGTTGATTAGCACGGGGTTAACATCAGTCTGGTCCCGATGGCCCTTCGGATCGCAGGCAGCTGTCAGCATGCTGACTTTCCCCGGCCACATTTGGCATATTCGCATTGGTGCCGACCAGTCGAGCGAGCTTGTCACCGCCCAGGCACGTCTCTGAGAAGGCAATATGAACAACATGAACATGATGATGAACATGATGATGAAAATGGTAATGGATTTGATGAGAATTGATGATGATGATGATGATGATGATGATGATGATGATGATGATGATGATGATGAAGATGATGATGATGATGATGATGATGATGATGATGAACACGAACATGAACATGAACATGAACATGATGCTGATGATGATGATGATGATGAAAATGAAAGCCGGGCCGACATAGAATCCACCTCTTGATCCAGACCTACGATTACTTGAAGCATCCATCATCCATGATCCTTTCTCCCTAGTAATGTGCGGCCCCTCAATGGAAACATTAGCCTCAGCAAGAAGAGCCCTTCCTTCCTTTATTTCTTTCTTTCTTTCTTTCTGTCTTTATTTATTTCTTTCTTTCCGTCTTTCTTTCTTTCTTTCGTTCTTTCCTTCTTTGCTTTCCCTTTGTTGAAAGACGTACGTCTCTTTGTAATTTATTTTGTCCTTCAGTTTATTTGTTTGTGTTTGTATTTTTTCTTTATTTATCTATGTCTTTCTTTGTTACGGTTTGTCTATGGAGTTGGTTTAATGTTGATTTATTTAGAACTTTGTGTAGTTATGTATTGATTGATTGCTTGCTTTCCGGCGTTATTGTGTTCGTTATTTCTTTAGTTACTCTTTCTGTCTTTCTTTAATGTTCGATGTTACTATTTGTTATGGTGGTTTATCGTTGTTTTTTTGTTTTTGTTTTTGAAGGAATGTGTGTGTGTGTGTGTCTTTCTGTATTTCGTCGTTTATTCCTCTCTCTCTCTCTCTCTCGATGGCATTATTTGTTTTATGTTGTTTGATCTACACAATCATTTACTTATGTATTTGTTTATTGTGTTTGTTCTTTATTTCTTTGCGGTTACATATCGATCACTCTATCGAGCTATCGATCTATCCATCTATCTATCTATCTATCTGTCTATCTAGTCTATCTATCTATCTATCTATCTATTTGTCTATCTTTCTATCTATCTATCGATCGATCTATCAATCAATCTATCTATCCATCTATCTATCTATGTCTCTCTCTATCTTTTCTGCTTGATCTTGTGTTCCAGAGTTCTATCTATCTATCTATGTATCGTCTCTGTCAACCAATCTGTCTCTCTTTCTCTCTAGCTCTCTAACTCTCTATCTACCTAACTACCTATCTACTATCTACTATGTATCTAACAATCTATCTCTTGCTCTCTCTCTCTCTCTCTGTTTGTCGCATCATCAGTTTTTGTTCTATCTACTTATTCAATCCATCTATCTATTTATCCGCTCCCTCTCTCTCTCTCGCTCTATCTATCTATCTATCCATCCATCCATCCATCCATCCATCCATCCATCCATGCATCTATCTATCTATCTATCTATCTATCTATCTATCTATCTATCTATCTATCTATCTATCTATCTATCTATCTATCTATCTATCTATCCATCTACTATTTTCCTATCATCTATGTATGTGTCTTTGCCATCCCACTAACTATCCATCTAACTATCCATCTTTTTCATCTCGCTGTTTCGCTCTGTTTATCCATTGAATTCGAGTGCAGATTTCTATCCATCTGTCTATTCATCGGCTCTAGCTATCTCTGTAATTATCTTTCTATCTATCGGCGTTGCGAAAGTGATGCGCTGACCATTCGAAAGTGCTGCGCCTGGCGCGAAATCTACACCTGACCTTGCGGGAGCGCGAAATCGCCTGCCACACTTGACCTTGCAAAAGCGCTGTGCCACGGAATCTTTTCCTGACCGTGCGAAAGTGCATTCAATTTGTTCATCTTATTTGTGAGCAAGACTACCTTTCACTTTGTGTCCGGAAACTGGAAAGGGAGCGGGCACTGGCCCAAGTCACCCTTGACACTGTCATATATGTCAGCATGTCCGCGTAGTGCCCAAGTGCCTCTTGCTATTGACAAAACCCCCTCGCGATCAGCCCATTGCGAGGCAAATTGATTTCTCAGCCGCTTCACCGCCAAGTTGCTTACCGCTTTATTGCATCCAAACCCGGTTTAAAGGGAGCCGAGGCATCCCGAGGGGAGTCAACCTGCAGCATAGGAGAAACATCACGCTGATGTCGTCAACTCACATCCTAGCATGGAGACGTCATTCTCCATACAGTATGAGGTGTTGAAAGTACCAAGTATCGCGAACGTTTATCTTAACGCGACTTGTCGGCCAACGGCGAACAGCAATTTGTTCGATTTCGAACAGCATGCCAAAGGAGGATGCTAATGTGAACAGCGCTCGTCCTTTGCACTGGCTGGGCAATGGTGGGGACGGAATTTCCTTCTAAGTGTCCGGGTATATTCTGGTAGCACGTCATCATAGTCCTTATCCACGGGGCGTCCCTTTCCGCACCCAAGCATCGTTCAACATAGCGACTTCCGAGAAAGTTTCGTTAGGGTTGGCCCTAGCATTCGCTTAGATTGCTTAAGTATGGGTTCCTATTCTGCCCTAGTACGGTTTAAGTTGGGATTTGCCGGGAACTTTGCAGGTTCAGGTTCTATCGTGCCCCCAAAAGAATTTCAAGAAGACCTTCCATGGAACTAGTTGGGGATGTTTGGTTGAGAATGCACGCGCAGCGTGTGAACAAATGAGAAAAGGCTGGAAACCGGGAGCAACGCAAACCATGGCCCTGTGCATGAATCGGCGCTTCGCATGTGCGCAAGATCGCGTGTTCGGAGCAGTCCAAGAGCACGTTTGGAGCGAGCGCGGCAACCGCCCCATTGGTCACGGCCACATGAAAAGCTTCGCAACCATCCAGCACTGCACCATTCCCTCCGAACTCCAGCAGGGTGGTCCGGACGCTGGCAAGAATTGGAGCGCGCACCGATTGCCAGAAAAAAAGGTGAAGATTGCGCTCAAGCAAGAAGAAAACAGTTGCTTGTGTTTGCCTTCACCGTATTGAGGCAGTCTGCGCCCAATCAGAAAAGCAGCCGGGAAACGTTGTCACGCTCTTTGGCTCCACACGCAAGCTGAGCGAAAATGATCGACTTGTCCTCAAAAGTGGTTGGCTGCGCGTGTGTTTTGCTGTAAAGCTACAGATAGAGAGTGGCAACAGTTCTGCGCAAACGGTGCCCTTGGCACTTTGTCACGTAGGTCGCATTTGGGAGATGTCTGGTCCGTACCATTGGATTCTCGCCGTTGGGACCACCCAGATGATTGCTCGTGGCAGGTGATTACAGACCAGCCCAAGCAGGTGATTGTTCTGTCCAGTGACCCTGAGCCTGATGTTGATGAGTTGTAGCCGCTGTAATTGGCGAGCGCTGCAAAGATGGCGCTGGAAGAATTTCTGTGCAAACTAGTGCTGCGGAAGCCCTGTGCAAATCCGCAGGAAGCGTGCAGCCTTAAACGCTGGCCCGAAGTCTCATGGTCATTGCCTCACGTTTCGTTTGTTGTCCAGGAGCAGTTTTGTCCATAATCATTCTTGTTGAACGTGCGGCCCGAGCGGATGTGAGAATTGTTTGGTGCATTTTCGGGGGCGGGGACGGAGGCTTGCTCATGCTTGGCCAGGCCAGCAGCAATAGATTTTGAGGTCATTTCGGCCAAAGTTTGATTTGCCGAAAACCTTGCAAGGATGGTAGCTTATGGCGACGACAGTCAAAAGGCATGCTTGGGTTAGTGGCATTGCAGCTTGATTTGGAAAATTGTCCCGTGAGTCAAAGCCTTGCGAACCATTACGTCGAGTTTGTGGCATGAAGGCCTAGGTCCGGAAGTTTTCAACTGGCACTGACCCGGAATGTTCACACAAACCAGGAAAGGAGTACGGACCTGCTTTACTGGTCGAGACCAGTGTAAGGCCAAAAAGGGTGCATGCTGAAAATCCATGGAGAAGAAAGATGGTTGTTATCTCAAACGCTATTGAAGTGCACTCATGGAATCATGGCATGATAAATTTGATTCTGATGTATTCTGTAATTATATTTTATTGTTCTTATTTAGACATGATGATAAATTGTTTTTATATTTATTTTAGTTAAATATTGTTGGATATCCAGTGTAAGGCCAAAAATGGGTGCATGCTGAAAATCCATGGAGAAGAAAGATGGTTGTTATCTCAAACGCTATTGAAGTGCACTCATGGAATCATGGCATGATAAATTTGATTCTGATATATTCTGTAATTATATTTTATTGTTCTTATTTAGACATGATGATAAATTGTATTTTATATTTATTTTAGTTAAATATTGTTTGATATATAATTTTATTATATAATAAATATAGAATAATTTAAATAATAATATATATATATATATATATTTATATGTCGATGATATTTTGCAAATTATGTTGGGATTAATGTAAGTTTTGTTTATAAAAAATAATTTTATATAGGGATAATATTGGTTGATTAATAAATTTAAAAAAATAAATGGGAATTTATATATTTTATTTATAATTTATAAATAAATAGATTAAATATTAATGTTAAAATAATAGGGGAAAAAAACAAAGGAATTTTATATAATTTATTTATTGTTAGGGATGATATATGGAAATATCGTTATATTAATATAAATACCATTCAACAAAATAATATAATTATTCTATATCTTACCATAACTTCTTAAGAAATATTACATCTCTGCTTCCATCCCGCGGCTAACATTAAACCCGCTAAAATGCTATTTATTTTTTATACTTAATTTAAATAATATTTATTTTTTAAAATATGTGAATTCCCGCTTAAAGAATCAAAATAAACAATAAAACAATGAAATATAATTAACAATTTTAATTTTATTATTTGTTTTTAAATTTATTTGGAAATTATAATATTATTTTTAGTATATATATATATCGATATATATTTTTTAGATTTGTGTGTTTATGTTTTGTATTGTGATTGTTTTTATGTGTTTTTTGTTTTTGAATGAATGTTTGTTTTTTGAAAAACCATGATATGGAATTGTATATTTTATGTTATTGGAATATGAATGAATTGTTGTAAATTGTAATAGAAATGCATAAAAATGAATATATTGGGAATTATTCTTAGGACCTTTTGTATGCGAAACAAATTTATTATTTATTTTCTAATTATTTTTTAAAGTTATTTGGAATTTATATAATGTGCTGCTTATAACTTAATTGGCGAGAGTGTGTGAGATTATTAATAGTAAGATAATTTTTTGGCATAAATATAGGAGATTTGTATGATTGTCGTTGCACGATAGGTATTTATTGTTATCTAATGATTTATGGAGATTTGTAAAAAATATATAAGGTTTTTTTATCTTTATAGTATTTTATTGTTGTTGTTTTTTAAGAAAATTCTTAATATAATGTAATATTTATCTTAGTTGGGTCTTAAGTTATTCCGGAAATTATCTAGATTAAATTGAATTTAATATATTAATATATATTTATTATATTATTATATAAATTTTATTAAAAATAATATTGAAAAAATAATAAATATTCCCGATAATTAAATGATTTATATATAAATATGCTATGGTATTATCACTCCAACACCTAGACACTTAAATAGGTAAACACAAATTATATATTACCTCCGTTAGCGTTACCGCCAGCCCGGCCAACCAACTTAAATACCCGATTTACATAGGTATTTTGCATTACATCTTGAAAGCCTGCCTTTGGCCCGTCCCGCCTTAGCAATTTATTTGTTGTTTGTTGTCGATTACATCTTTCGCAACCAATCGGCTATTCTAGGATTTATTGAAAAACAAGCC
Source organism: Effrenium voratum (assembly GCA_963377175.1). Taxonomy (NCBI): domain Eukaryota; class Dinophyceae; order Suessiales; family Symbiodiniaceae; genus Effrenium; species Effrenium voratum. The sequence goes on from CAUJNA010002591.1 coordinate 358,014, forward strand.
CCATCCCAAGAAACTAGGATATTCAAGAAACTTGTATGCCCCATCCAAAATAAGGGGTAGACGGGGCTTAAGCAGCTCAATTCAGCGTATTTAGCTCCGCAATTTCAGTTATGGATTCGGAGCAGGGTTATGCAAATAGAAGATAGTCCTTTTGTAGCGGTCTAAAAGAATTCTATAACAAGTCTGACATAGGGGCCCAATACCAAATCCAGTCATTCTCTCTCTCTCTCTCTCTCTCTCTCTCTTTGTTTTGCTTGTATAGGAGTAGTTAAAAAATCGGTTTTAAAGGAAATCTAGGAATCCCATCCGAGACAAGGTTCTTTCTCCATAAACCACGTAGACAGGGCTTAGGCAGCTCAATTCAGCGAACGCACTTTACTCCGCAATCCAGTCTTTTTTGTGGCATGGAAATACGAATATTGGTTTGCATTGTAGATATCGGTGTTTTATCATATGCGAAATCATGTTTTGTATTAACTCCAGAACCCGCAAGTCGCTGCATCACTACACTTATGCTAGGGATTCGGGGCAAGATTTGCGAGCAGGAGATGGTTCTTTTGTAGGGGTCTAAAACAAATACAAAACAGGTCTAATATAGGATCCAATATTAGAGCAAAATATATTTTCTTATTTTTTGGGTTTTTCTTTCTTCTTTTCCAATTCATATTTTTTTAAACCTAGAATTTGTTACAAAACAAATCCCAAAACATTAGGAATTTCAAGAATTGAAAGAAATCTAAGAATCCTCTCCGAGATAAGGGATATAAATAATTCAATTCACTGCACTTAGCTCGTTGGACTGTGGCTTAGCAGGACTTAATATGTTTATTACGAATTCGGGGCAGAATTGTGCTAATGTATAATGGTTTTAAAACAGATCTAATACGAGACCCAATGCCAGATCCAAACATTCTTTCTTTCTCTCTCTTTCTCTCTTATTCTTTTTTTTTATTTGTTTCTCTTCTCTTCCAATTCCTTTTATTCTAGTATTTCTTAAAAACCAAATCTTATCCTAAAATACTAAGAATTTCAAAGAAATCTAGGAATTCCATCCGAAATAAAAAGCATTCATATCCTTCTTATTTTCTTTCTCTTACGAGATATATAGACAAGGCTTAAATAATTTAATTCAAAATTACCCTAATATAATCTTCAATTATAAATATCGGTGTTATATCATGTCCATTTCATATTACCTCGTGAATCCGTAAACCGCTATACTTATAATACGGATTCGGGGCAAGATTTGCGAACAAAAAATTAGTTCTTTCTTTTTTTATTCTTTATTTCTCTTTCTTTTTGCTAATTCTATTTATTCTTAGATTTATTAAAGAATAAATCCCATCCCAATACATTTAGAATTTTAAAAATTCAATCAATCTAATAATCCCGTCCAAAATGAACCACGTAAACAAAACTTAAGAAGCTCAATTTAGCGTACTTAACTCCATAATTCTAATTTGTTTTTATAATATCAAATTATAAAATCATTAGTTTCCAATTAGAAATATTATTATTGCACCAACATAATATTAAAATCATTATAACACAATTTAACCTAACTCAATAAAAAAAAATGTCAATTATCAATAAGAATTTTACATATTATTGATATCAAAATCATATTTTTCAAATAAATATCAATTATAATAGTTATATTCAAATATAATATCCTTTTTTTATATAATCTGGCAAAGAAAAAATCGATAAATAAATATAAGTTAACAATATAAATCTAATTTATCGAATACCATAATTAAACAAAATCAAAAATAATTATCGAATTATTAAAATATATTTATATATTACCATAATTAAATATAATTTATCATAATTTCAATCATATATTTATCGAATAAACCCTTTGAATATATATTTCTCAAAACAAATTCAATTTTAAATTCCAATATTTGTTTTTTTCAATTCAACATTCGTAAATATTAACAAATAACACCAATATCGAAATATCTAAAACATAATAATATATTCCAATTTTGTATCCTAATCATCCCTTATTATATCTTTTATATAATCGTTATTCAAACAAAATACCAAATTATCATCAAAATGCAAACCAACACTTCCTATACATAAATAAACCTCCAAAAATCCCTTCCATTAACTTATCTACGCTTTGATCTAGAGGTGACCAGCGCTCTTTAGCTCGCGCAACCAGCCCTCAAGCACTACCAGCGCAGCCTGCTTTCAATAACTATTGCTCCAAAATTGGCAGGCCCCAAATTGCCCAACATAAATCTTTGCTGCCAAAAACTCAATCCCCAAAAATTGCCAGGCCTTAAATAAATTTCCAGCATTTTCTAAAACTCCTGCGCCCGAAATTCCCAGGCCCCAAATCTCCAGCACAAACCGCTGCTTTCCAAAACCTCTGGTCCCAAATTGGCAAGCCTCAAGTCTCCACCCAAAATCTGTGCTTGACAAAATACGCCACGAAGTCGGCAGGCCCCAAGTATCCAGCGCAAACCTTTGTTGTCCAAAACTCATGCTCCCAAATTGCCAAGCCCCAAGTCTCCAATTTTCACACCCTCTGCTCCCAAATTGGCAGGCCCCAAGCCTCTGCCCAAAATATGTGTGTTGAAAAAAACCCGCTCAAAACAAATGCCAAGCCCCAAGTCTCTAGCGCGCACCTTTGACTTCCAAACCTCCTGTCTCCAAAATGTCCAAGCTCAGAGTCTCCAGTTCAAAGTCTGGCTGGAAAGCCTCTGCTTCCAAGTTGGCCGGCCCCAAGTCCCTACGTAAAGTAAGTGCTGCGAACAACTCCTGTAGCCTCCTTACTTTCCAAAACCCCTGCATGCAAATTACCCAAATCTCCAGCACAAAGCTTTAGTTTCCAAAAATCCTGCCCCGACATGCTAGGCCTCAAGTCTCCAGCACAAAGCTTTGCTTTTTCCAAAACCTCTGCCTCCAACTGCCAGGCCTCAAGTGTCCACCAAAATAATTTGCCTTCCAAAGGTCTCAAGCCGCCACCAAAACATGGTTGCCTTCCATAACTCCTGCTCCTAAAATTGACAAGCGCCGCGATTCCAACACACACACACACATTCGCTGCCCAACACGCATGCGCTGAATTTGCGAGGCCTCAAGTCTCCAACACAAGCGCTTGCTTTCCAAAACTGATGCTCCAAAACCTGCCGGGCCTCAAGTCTCCAGCGCAAATAATTGCTTTCCAACATTTTTTGGAATCCCACAAAACTTGCCTTCCAAAATCCCTGCTCCCAAATTGGCAGGCCTCAAGTTAGACCCCAAACTCTTTGCTTTCATACACTCGTGCACCCCGATTGGCAGGCCCCAAGAGTCCAGCACAAATCTTTGCTGTCCGAATCTCATGCTCTCAAATTGGCAAGTTTCAAGTTTGAGCCCAAAACCTCTTTTCCGAAACTCCTGCTTCAAAATTGGCAGGCCCCAAGTGTCCAGCTCAAATCTTTGCTCTCCAAAACTCTTGCTCAAAAAAATTGCGAGGCCTGCAGTATCCAGCAAAAATGTGTGGTTTCCATATTTCCTGCTAAAAAATACCAAGGCCCCTAATTTGCCAGGCCTCAAGTCTCCAGTACAAACTATTACAGCCCCAAGTCTCCACCCAAAACGTGTCTTTAAAAAAAACTATTGTTGCGAAATTGCCAGTTCACAGGTTTTGCAAAACATTTGCCCCCCCCCAAAAAAAATGCAAGGCCTCATGTCTCGAGCTTTCCCGGCACATGTTTGTGCGTCCCAAAACAATTGAGTGGCGTTTGCGTGTTATTTCTGAACCATGTTTTGGTGAGATATTAAAGTGGCTTTCTTAGTTTAAATAAGGCGTTGGTGTGTGCTTTTGAGTTGTTTCTTCAAAGCAGGTTCTTCTGGGGCTTAAATGGACTGCCATGACCAGCTTAACTATGTTCAATCACACACCACAAAAAATCCATTTCGAAAAATTATCTCCTAAATTTAAAGCAACCTCCAAATGTTATACAGTTTTTGAAAACGCCATGTCTTGTCTTAATAAGGTTAGGTTACTAGCAGGTCAGGGTTGGGTAATAGAGCCGAGCTGTTTAGGTGATTTTGGTTCGAGAAATTAGGCCCCTAATAAGCCACCCTGGTTATAGGGAAGCGGGCGGCAAAAATCAGAAACCCAAAAACAGTTCCCCCGCAAACCAACAAATGAATCATTGCAAGACAACAACTAAAGCTACACAGGACTTCGAAGTTAAAGATTGCCAAACAACAACTAGCACACGCCCTCAGGCTAACAAGTCTAAAATTGCAAGCAACACCTCCTAATCCTTTTGGTTTAGGTTTCCTAGCCTAGGGTCCTATTGGGAGGGCGCCTTACGAATTCAAAATCGATTTTGAATTTGGAAGGTAGGGCTTTTGACTCGCAAGAGGGTCGTGTGTGCACGCATACGGTTGGCTTTCGACCTAGGACCCCTGCCTTCCGGTTTCAAAATTGATTTTGAATTCGCAAAGCACCCTCCCAACAGGACCCTCGGCTCCGAGAGCGGCGCAGGAAAGACAAATGACGTGGAAACAGAAAGCGTCGGTCCTTGGTGCCAGCGCCCGCGTTCGCAGCGCTCTCTTGGTCAACTTTTACTGCGATATATGGCGCGCCTTTAAGCAGGCCTATCTGCACAAGCTCTCTGATTATTTGCTACCCCCTATCCTTTCCTTCGGCAGCGGCTTGAGGGCACACGCATAATTTGTTAATGTGCTTTTTTGTTTCTGGGCATTGTAGGCCATAAGAATTTGTTGCTGGAAGCCGCCAGGGCTGAAGACATCTATCATCATAAAGCAAACCCTGCTTCGGCGTCACACCTGTTTCAAGATTCACACCTGGGAAACAAACAACAAAGGTCAGCCCGCTTTGCTCTCCGATAATCTTGCGACAATTGCGCGACCAGAACTTCTCAGGGGAGGGGGGGTGTTTTAGGAGCCCTTGTTCCTAGTCTGCACTCACAGGAGGTTGTCACAAAGGGCCTTCTGCGCACCTTTCCGGCTACATTTGCCCGTAGAATGGCTTCCAGGTTCTGAACCCCAGCGTCAGTGAGAGAATCCTCTCGGAAGGCCCAGACCCTTTTCATTCTTGACTTTCGCTCTTTTGGGTACGCTGTAGCAAGAGCCCTACTAGCCATGCTACGGGGAAATGTGGCCGGAAAGGTGCGGTTACGAAAAGTTAGGACGCAGAGTTCCTAAACCTTACCTGCGATATATGGCACGCCTTTAAGCAGGCCTGTCTACACAAGCTCTCTAATGATTTGCTTCGCCCTATCCTTTCCTTCGGTCGCGGCTTGAGGGCACACGCCTAGTTCGTTATGTGCTTTTTGGTTTCTGGGCATTGTAAGCGATAAGAATTTGTTGCTAGAAACCACGAGGGCCGAAGACATTTATCATCATAAAGCAAACCCTGCTTCGTCACACCTGTTTCAAGATTCATACCTAGGAAACAAAACAAAGGTCAGCCCGCTTTGCTCTCAAGTAATCTTTCGACAGTTGGTGGAGCGCGACCAGAACTTCTTTCTCAGGGGAGGGGGGGTTGTTTTAGGAGCCCTTCGTCCTAATCTGCACACAAAGGCCCTCAGCTCCTACGCACCTTTCCGGCTACATTTCCCCGTAGAATGGCTTCCAGGTACCCCAGCGTCAAGGAGAATCCTCTCAGGAGGCCTTTTGATTATTGATTTTCGCTCTTTTGGCGAGAGCCCTGCTAGCCATTTGCGTGCCACGGGGAGATATGGCCGGAAAGGTGGGATTAGGACACCCAAACGCCGCAAACTGCCATAGGGCCGAATAACGTCAAACCCTGAAGGTCAAGGCTTTTGCGGCTAGCACAAAGCCGCCGCAAAACACAAGATCCCCGTGCTCCCCCAAACCAAAAAAAACAACACCTTCCCGACGCACATGGCCCCTACATAAATTGCTTTAGAGGTCACTAGCCTCAAATGCTGAACGGCCGCCACCTGCTGCTATGCCCTGCCTCCACGCGTCTCCCAAATGCAAGGCTCCGACAAGGGGCTGCGGGGGCGATGAAAAAAACAAACAGGAATTGCTGAGCGACCCCTTGTTAGGACGCAGGGCTCCTAAACGTCTTCCGCCAGCGCACTGGCAGGCCTTCTACAGAAAAACGCAAACACACACAAATTGGAGCTAAAACCACGGCTTTTGTCCAGAATAATATCCGAGAAACTAAAGCCGGAAAAAAACTTATCAAAACCAAGTGCAGGCCAACACGAAAGCCCTCTTGGAAGGACCCAATTCCTTTTCATTCTGTCTTTGGCTCCATGGGACGCTCTTGGTTTTGATTAGACTTCTTACCCGTTCTTCTCTCGGAAAGAGTTCTAGACAAAAGCCGTGGTTGTAAGCTTCGCGTTTGTCTATGTGTATGTGCGTGTGTACACGTGCGCGCGTGTGTGTGTTTGCGATTTTTACAGACTCTATTGGGCAAAAGGTCGCCTCAGCAAAAACAATTTTACAGCAATACTACAAACGCGCACTCGCACTCGGGCGCACTTGTAGTATGTTACAACAATGCACCAAACAATACCCCAAGGGAACAACTGCAAATAACTAATTCCCTTAGAAATACAACAAGCGCTATGAAAAAAAATAAGTAAATTCCACATTACACAGAATTCAAATAGCTCTTTAACTCCCTCTAGCTAAAAGGGTAATTATACATCATACCCATTTTCCAACCCTGCCAAAACAATATTCCTCATCAATATCCCAAACAAGACCTACACACATTCCCTAACACCCAATCATTAATCACCAATCATAATTCCTTCTTTAGAAAACATAAAACCCTTCACTTATCTAAAAATACACATCAAAAACAATCATCAATACAAAAAACACCACCACCATAAATATGCAACAGTTCAATATCTATAATTACAAAAAATCCGATCTTAATATAATATATCCAATAATTAAAATTATATATATATATATATAATATTATAAAATCGAAAATATAACGAACCATAATAACATATTATAAAATTAGAAAGGTGTTTTTGTACAAAAAAGAACATATTATATAAATAATTAAGGATATTATTATAATCAATATATTATATCAATAAAGAATGTATTTCTTAAAATGTATCCCTAAAATATATATCTTAAAGACACATTAAATAAATCCCATCAAATCAATCACCATTTGATCTAACAACAAAAACATGTTTTTTCTTTATCCCAACTCAAATCCTACCCACTGTAGAATTTTCCTCATTTCACAACATATCAGTATTGTCTTGCTTCAAAAACACACATACTTTGTTGATTCAGTACAATGAAAAACAGTATTTGGGCCCGCTTTGCTCTCAAATAATCTTTCGACAGTTGGTGGAGCGCGACCAGAACTTCTTTCTCAGGGGAGGGGGGGTTGTTTTAGGAGCCCTTCGTCCTAATCTGCACACAAAGGCCCTCAGCTCCTACGCACCTTTCCGGCTACATTTCCCCGTAGAGTGGCTTCCAGGTTCTGAACCCCAGCGTCAAGGAGAATCCTCTCAGGAGGCCTTTTGATTATTGATTTTCGCTCTTTTGGCGAGAGCCCTGCTAGCCATTTGCGTGCCACGGGGAGATATGGCCGGAAAGGTGGGATTAGGACACCCAAACGCCGCAAACTGCCATAGGGCCGAATAACGTCAAACCCTGAAGGTCAAGGCTTTTGCGGCTAGCACAAAGCCGCCGCAAAACACAAGATCCCCGTGCTCCCCCAAACCAAAAAAAACAACACCTTCCCGACGTACATGGCCCCTACATAAATTGCTTTAGAGGTCACTAGCCTCAAATGCTGAACGGCCGCCACCTGCTGCTATGCCCTGCCTCCACGCGTCTCCCAAATGCAAGGCTCCGACAAGGGGCTGCGGGGGCGATGAAAAAAACCAACAGGAATTGCTGAGCGACCCCTTGTTAGGACGCAGGGCTCCTAAACGTCTTCCGCCAGCGCACTGGCAGGCCCTCTACAGAAAAACGCAAACACACACAAATTGGAGCTAAAACCACGGCTTTTATCCAGAATAATATCCGAGAAACTAAAGCCGGAAAAAAACTTATCAAAACCAAGTGCAGGCCAACACGAAAGCCCTCTTGGAAGGACCCAATTCCTTTTCATTCTGTCTTTGGCTCCATGGGACGCTCTTGGTTTTGATCAGACTTCTTACCCGTTCTTCTCTCGGAAAGAGTTCTAGACAAAAGCCGTGGTTGCAAGCTTCGCGTTTGTCTATGTGTGTGTGCGTGTGTATACGTGCGCGCGTGTGTGTGTTTGCGATTTTTACAGACTCTATTGGGCAAAAGGTCGCCTCAGCAAAAACAATTTTACAGCAATACTACAAACGCGCACTCGCACTCGGGCGCACTTGTAGTATGTTACAACAATGCACCAAACAATACCCCAAGGGAACAACTGCAAATAACTAATTCCCTTAGAAATACAACAAGCGCTATGAAAAAAAAATAAGTAAATTCCACATTACACAGAATTCAAATAGCTCTTTAACTCCCTCTAGCTAAAAGGGTAATTATACATCATACCCATTTTCCAACCCTGCCAAAACAATATTCCTCATCAATATCCCAAACAAGACCTACACATATTCCCTAACACCCAATCATTAATCACCAATCATAATTCCTTCTTTAGAAAACATAAAACCCTTCACTTATCTAAAAATACACATCAAAAACAATCATCAATACAAAAAACACCACCACCATAAATATGCAGCAGTTCAATATCTATAATTACAAAAAATCCGATCTTAATATAATATATCCAATAATTAAAATTATATATATATATATAATATTATAAAATCGAAAATATAACGAACCATAATAACATATTATAAAATTAGAAAAGTGTTTTTGTACAAAAAAGAACATATTATATAAATAATTAAGGATATTATTATAATCAATATATTATATCAATAAAGAATGTATTTCTTAAAATGTATCCCTAAAATATATGTCTTAAAGACACATTAAATAAATCCCATCAAATCAATCACCATTTGATCTAACAACAAAAACATGTTTTTTCTTTATCCCAACTCAAATCCTACCCACTGTAGAATTTTCCTCAAATCACAACCATCATATTGTCTTTAACCAAAAACACACATACTTTGTGATTCAGTACAATGAAATAACAGTATTTGGGCAATATTATTTTAGTTGTGAGGCACGCCAGTGACTTTTGCCTGAAAAAGCAGAGTTGCCACATGTCCCGGATGACTTGTTCAAGAGAAGATTGGTAAGGGTATTGCCCAGCTCCAAAAACGAGTCGCGGAGTCCCGCAGGGGGTAAAGCCAACTTAAGCCAAGGCCGATTTTGGGGATCCGAGAAACCCCATCCTCAAGTGAGGGCCCGGCCAAGGACGTGCACTCCTTGAAGGCTTTGCTCTCCTCCAGGTGAAAACCATCCCAAAAGGTCCCTTGGTACCTTCAAAGGAGGCACTGAACGACTGCTTCTTACCCCCCAGAAGCCAGCCTGGGTACAAAGGGACCCTCTGGGCGTGGGAATGAAAGAACGTGTTTCTTAGGTGCGAAATGGATTTCGTCCAGTATGGGGTCCAAAACGGCGCTGAAAAAAACATATCCTGGGAACGCAGCAAGTGCTCCATGTGGAAAGGAATGGGACGTAAATGGAACCGCACTCTGGTTTTCACAACGTTGCACAGAAGTCAGAACACAAGCAACACCTAGCCCCAACACAGAACGAGCCGAATGAGAAACCCTCTCACGGGCTCCGGCATTGCTAATTTACTGCGTGTTTCACTTTCTTAGACTTGGCCTGCTAGCATTAACCAGCTGAAAATACTTAAGGCTTACCACTTTTGTCAAACAGCCTCCTGCACGCCGTACCTTGCGACAAATTTCATCACTGCGGCGCCCTCCAAATGCGGGCATGGCACATTTGCAATTTGAGACCTGTTTCACGATGTCGCCTTCGCCCATGCTATTCGTCTTCAATCCAGCCGCATCCAGTGTCTTGTCAGGAGCAATTGACATTCCACCCACCAGCATGGCAAGCGGCACAATTGGCATTGAAGACCTGTTCTCCGGTGCGTAAATCTCCCAGAATCTGCTTCAACAGTGCCTCGGTTTCACAAGCCCTCACTCTGGAAGCTATGGGATCTTGTGGCTGGCGAGGAGGTCCTTCTTATCCGCATCACTGATGCTGTCGGTTCTGCGCATTGCGATATCATAGCATTTCTTCTCGGACTTCACCTTTGCGCGAAGCTCCGGGTGTCCTGCGAACTTGTCCCATCAATGGGCGCAAGGGACATACTCCAAGTCCTCCGAGGCGACCTCCTCGCAAGGCTTTGCGTTGCCCCTCGTTATGCGCAAGATGCGCGTTCAACAGCTCGTTTGGCTCTCCATGCGCAAGAAACTGCGGGCCGGGCACCAGCTTTGCACGTGCCATGTCCCGAGCTGGGAGGGTTGTGTGCACACCTTCTGGCATGACTTGCAGGAGGCGGCATCTGTGATGTCGCGGCAGTGGACAAAAACATTGGAGATGGAGATGCTGGTTTTGGCTGCTTTTTGTGGCTCTCTTGGCTTGGGTGAAATCGATTTGGAATTGGAAGACAGGCTGCTGCAGCCACCGTCACTGCGATCAAGGCAAAGATGGCCATGACACTTTGCTCACGGCTGGAGATTGAAGTCTGTTCTGGCCGCCAGAAAGGTTTATGAAGCGGAGGTTGGAGCAGAGAGGGCAACTTAAATTCCGAGCCTGAGCACTGAGGTTCGATGCACCAAGTGGTTGGTTCCAGTGAGGGGTGATGTCCTGACAACAAAACATGTGGGTTGGCTATCTTCCGGTAGAATTTCCTGGCGCCGGTTTCTCAGAGAGGCTCTTTGCAAAATCATTCCCCTTCACACCAACGGGCACGATGACAAGAGACCTCAAGTCCACTTGAAATAGCATAAGCCGTCCTGCACCAACCTTTAGCCAGTCCCAACCAACCCAACCGCCCCAACCAACCCAACCAACCCAACCAACCCAACCAACCCAACCAACCCTTGGCATGGACCCAAGACCACCTCAAACCCCCCAAACCAACCGCCTGAAAAAGCCACCCACCAACCCAACAGCCACCTCAATCCCCCCACAAAGCTTCAAGGGGCAGGGTACTTAGTAGGTTAGTAACCATGGTTATAACGCACTGAACGGAGACTTGTGACCATGGCTTTGGTTATCTCACCAGGGTTACCAACCACTTACCTGACGTACCCTTCATCGATCGCCCCTTGAAGAAACCCGGCAAATACTCCTCGTTGCGGAGGCGCCACAGCACCTTGTCCACCGCATCCTCCGACTTCCGGAAGTCCTGCGCGGGTGAATGGACGTGATTTTGCTGACCCCGTGTTCATCAACCCCAGCGTTTGTCATACTGTGAATGGTTGCGAAATCCATTTCGCACCACCCTTCAGCAACCCTGGAATGATTTCGATCCCCCTGTAAATACCAACAAACCATGGCTTCTCATGGTTTCAAAGTGGTGCGAAATGGATTTCGCCCTAGTTGTTGGAGGGGAAGACCCCCCTATGAATAAACTGGGGTTGATTAATACGGGGTCAGCATTATATACTCTAAAAATGGGGGGGGGGTTCTGGGTTGAGGGGTGTGGCAATTGCTTTGGAGTCTGCCTTGCAACCATTTCTGTCCCTCTCACAAGAAGGCAGGGTAGGCATGCTGCTTCCCGCCAAAGAAAGCACCTGTGCGAAACGGCAGGGAATGAGAAATGGAATGACTCCAATAAATTCCATCCATTTCCGATCTAGGTCCTCAAATTTGGGGAACCCCCCCCCAAAAAAAGGATGAAAGGGCACTACTGGAACACCTAGCTGTGGTTTCCTTTCTTCGGGAATCCCCACCTCCGGTTCCTTCCACTTCTCCTTCCCCGCTTTCGGTCACCTGGCGATTGCCACCTCCCACCTCCCACCTCTGCCATGACGGAGGTGATGGACTCCCGGAGCTTCTCCTGCGAACATTTTTCTCCAAACATGCGGTGGATGGTGGCGACATCCATGCCACGCACCACCCTTCAGAAACCCTCGAACGATGATTCCCCAACGCAAATACCAGCGCTATGGTTTCCGCCATGGTTTCAAAGTGGTGCGAAGTGGATTTCGCAACCATCCACAGTATGCCCAGAGGGTTCTTGGGTAAAAGGGACCTGTCTGGGTTGTAACCCTCTCCCAAGCATGGGGCGAGTCTCCTTCTGACCCTTTAAAAATGGTTGGTCATTACCCTAAATAATGGGGTCAGACCTATTTTGATTCGGGTCATGGAGACTCCAGGCAGTGCTCCTGTGCGAGCCATGGATGGTTGGTCATTACCCTAAATAATGGGGTCAGACCTATTTTGATTCGGGTCATGCAGACTCCAGGCAGTGCTCCTGTGTGAGCCAAGTTGGATTCGAATGGACCTTGGAGGGCGCTGGAAACCACATCTTGCTGGTGCGATAGGCAGGGAAGGAGAATGAACAGGATTTGGGGATTCCCGAATAAAGGAAACCATAGGAATGGATGGAATCTATAGGGAATCATTTCATTTCTCATTCCCTGCCTATCGCACCAGCAAGTTGTTTCCCTTGTCTAACATGGGCTTGAAGCATGAATTTACAAAGGTAGCGCGCCAAAGCTATTTCCAAAGCCTTTGGTTCACCCAGGAAATCCATGTAACATTGAGGATCCATCCAGAAGCCACACATTCACACAAACAAAGTCGATCCTCATTTTCTCCCATAGGCGTCCCCCTAAATGGCAAGGGGGTCCTTTTGTTCTCCCTTTAACTAAATCAGATCCACGAGTCCTTTCTAGGGATTGTGTTCTCTTTGGTTTCCCCCCAAAAAAAAGAGGCTTCTCAATAGAAAAGACGAGCTGACCATTGGAGTCACAATCAAAACCCGGTATTAAAATGCTCGACCCAGAACCATCAATGTAAAGAATTGAGAAGGCGGATATGCACAGCTATTTATGGTTGGGATTGTCCCTTACTAACCTTCATCTACCCGAATCGGTTTTGATTGTGGCTCATTTGAGACAACACCAACTTTTCTCGTGGCAACGTGTGTCCTTCATGGCCTTGCAGTACTGCTGGATCTTTGAGTTCGTCGCCTCCGGAGCTTCTTACGTACAAATCGAGTGTTTTTTTCATAGGCATTGGACCCCTCAAATTGGTGGTTCCTTGAGTTCCTTCAAGGCCGCTCCAAGGGGGACCGCGAAAGATAGAAGAGCTCCAGCAAACCTGTCAAGACAAAAGGTGTGGGGGGAGCAATGATTCAAGAGGGGGAATCCTTCAAAATTTATTGTACACCAGGTCAGGTTCCAACTTCCTAACTCCTGCACATTGCAAGCAATTGACCTATGAGTCGCGCTAAGGGGTGGAACCCATCAGAAGTTCCCTTGTCAGGTTTCATGTTAGTTGTTGGACAATTAGCACGTGTGAAAAGCAAACACACACACACACAATGAGGCATTCCTTCCGACACAACATGCACAACACGAGACGCGCGACCCGTCCAACACAAGCTCTTGGGCCTTCTATTGGTACTCAACAGCCGTCCATTAACAGGGAACCTTACATTATACACCTGAACATTGCCTTGTATGTAAATGGTGGTTTCCCATTATTTTGGTGGAAAAAACCATGTTTCAAATGGTTGCAAAATGTATCTTTTAAGGAGACGTAGATGAAAATTCCACGTGATGCAGTCGAGGCCTTGAAAGACAGTCGGCCTCCTAAGTGGCCCTGCCTGATCCGCTTGCGTCCAGCCGAGCCAGTCAGTGACATCATGGCCTCAAAGCAGCGGCCATTCGGTTTCCCTCCAATTGGTGGTTTGGAGCCGGGTGGTTTCGTGGTTAAGGAGGGGTAAACTAAACCCCATTTACCCTCTACAAGAACCAGGGGCCCCTTCAAATCCGAATCCAAAGCAACCCAAACCACCAGTTAGGGGGTACCTGAGCCACGATTGCGCGAAAAAAACCCTATCAGTTTGTCTAAACTGACGCCGAGCGGAAGGCTGTACTTCTTTGGCGGCGGCCACTTGTCCAGCAGATGGGTCTGGTTGATCACCTGCCGGAGTGAGTTTTCTGAACGGATCTCAGTTCAGGGTCCAAGCTTCTTCTTCTCCTTTTCCGTTTTTTGGGGGCAAGCGGGAAGTTGCAATTGACAACCTCCCTCTAACCATGAGACGAAGTTCAAACACAGAAGTGTGGCTGGCACAAAGACATCCAAAAAGACAACTGCGTGAGCCCGTGCGCATGTCTGCGAAAATCTCTGCACAATAATGTTCTGTGCAAGTTGCTCTGCGCAAGTTACTTTGAGTGTCTTTGCACGAGTGCTCTGCGCAAGTTGCTCTGTGCTGTGCAGGTCTGCGCTTCGCTCTCCGCAATTGCTCTGTAAAAAAATCTTTGCGAGGTGCGATTTCCAGGCCCCCGGTACCATGCAATTAGAAGTTGCCATTCTCCAGCCGGAGCAACGAGAACGCACATTGCGTACTACAACAACATGCGCAAGAGCTGTTAGGCAAGCGCGCGCCACAGAAACACACCACACCGATCGCTGCAGTGTTGAGCCACGAACTGCGCAATCGTAAAAATACCCCGCGCTTCTTGCACATCAACGATCCCCGCAAAGGGTTGGTCTGCTGACCGCAACATCTCGCGCACGCCCCAGAGGGTCGTGCGGGCGCCGCAGATTAGGTTTTGGATGTCCACCACGTCGATCCTCGCAAAGGGTTGCGCGGGCGCGGGCACCGTTTTTCTCCCAAGCGGCCACCGGAGCACCGGAGTCCACCATCCAGTCGAGCGCAAAGCGCGCGCCGCCAAGCGCGCTCGCGCCTTCGGGGTGTACCAATCGTTCAGCAGGAACCAGGCCACCCGGAAGCACCGCACGAAGCTGCGCATGGGCCTTGATACTGCCGCCCGGTGTTTTGTTTTTTTTTTGCCAAACCGACTCGACGGGGGCAGTTTCTACAAATCGGGGCTGTCCTCAGATCCCCCGCTAAACGTTTAACTTTTAGTGGGTCAAGTGGAAACCTCCACTAAAGACTAAAATGCTGAAAAGCTAAGGGGACGGCTGGGAGCCACCAAGTCAAGTTCTGACATGGTCGCCGGAGACAGCTTGTAGAAGCTCGCGGCCACAGCTGGGCGAAAGAAGCGTATTTTGGTTGGACACATGTTCGCAAAAGATCCAAAGAAAAAGGGTACCGCCCAACGCTTTGTAGGCCCAGTTGTAGAAACACTGGTGCTTGCTTCAGACCAGGGTCCGACAGGGGCGGGTGTTTACTAGGGAACCTGTCAAACACATGGTGCTTCTTTTTACGAGTTTCCTTTGACGCATGTTCCAAGATCCTAACTTAAAACAGACAGCACCCAAAAGCCAAGTGAGTCATCAAACACTTCTGGTCTGTTTCCAAAACCTTCTGGTGCCGCTGGACTTTGTCCATCCGCACCATGGTTCTGCAAATTGTACACATCCAAAACCTATAAATGCTTCTCAAACTGTTGGTTTCCTCTTGCCTTCCCTCCAAAGCGAAAAGGGAGGGGTCCTCTATCTATTGTGAGTTTCCGGAAACTCTCAGGTGTTTCACAGTGTTCTTCAGGTGGGTGCGCATCCTTTTTTAGGGGACCCAGACTGGATTTCGGTTCTTGTGTTGGCCTCTCTAAAACCGCCGCAAAAGGGCTTCGTCCTCCAAAAAACATCCTGGTTCTCTGTAAAACCGCCGCAAAAAGGGCTTCGTCCTCGGAAGGGGGGGGGGGGGGAAACCTAAAAATAAATAAAATCGTTCTGGGGGTGGGGAAAAAAACACAAACAAAACGGGGATCCGCCCAGTGTCCGGGCTCCCGGGCCAGCCCTTGGGGCTGAGCCGCACCTCGAAAGCCTCTTGAGAGGTGCCTAGGAGGTTTTCGCCGACAGATTTGACGTGCCAGGCCTCCGTTCGCCTTCAGCCTGGACTTTTAGGGAACCCCGTGGGTGGTTTGCAGCTCTTTCTTTTTGTGTTTTGCTCTGTTTGTTTGGTGTTCAGGGGTACCTGGAGTCTGCTTCTGACCCTTTAAACATGGGGTCATGACCCCTTTCTTTTGGGTAATGACTTAATTTTTTAAGGGTCATGGAGACTCCAGGTGTGTTTCGGGGGTTTAAAGGGAAACCGAGAGGAAGCCCACCATTTCTGGGGTAGATGCCCAGTAAATTTCCATTGGAAAGAAAGGGCCGCCTTTTTTGGTTGGTTGACTTAGGGGAACCCTTCCCGAAAAAGAGGAAAAAAGGGCACCGCTGGGCAACTGGCTTCTCTCTTTGCTTCTTTTTAGGGACCCTTTGGTGGAAATAATTTAGGTGGGTCCCCATTAAAACTCACAGCCATTTGCTTTCTTTGTTCCAAGGGTTGTTTTTGGTGCCAGCCTTTTGGAGCCCGTGCGGTTGCCATGCAAGTTGCAAGAGCGATTTCAAAAAAGGGGGGGGGGACTGACAACGTCACCGCAGCAACGGCCCAAGCGCGGACGGGAAAAGGATAGCGGGCGTGTAACAAGGAGATCGGGCACCGCCCTGGGTCTCACGGGATCCCGTTCCAGGCACTCCTGAGAGGGTTTGCTCGTAGGCAGAGCTGCATAGCCCTCCCTTGTCGGTTCACTCATCTCTCAGTCGTTTGTGGCACTCAAGCTCTTGAGCGCTGGCTGTTCAGCCGCGCAGATAAAGTCGCGATGCCTGGTGAATGGTCGCTGGCACGTTCAGAGTGCATGAAGACAGCGTGAACCGTTTGGGAACTGCTCTGGCGTGGCGGCGCGCTGGGATCACGCATGAAGACGGGCGTGAAACGCTTTTTGAGCTGCCTACGACCCCCACGCAGGCCAAATGAACTGGTGGCAGCGTCCTGGGCTCTTGCTGCCTTGTTTTTCATTCCCCGGGCTTTACAGTTTTGGCTTGGGTTGTATGCCCAACCCAACTCAAAGGTCACGAGTCTCCCTTGCAGGCCGCAGCCAGCAAATTTGGCCAACAACATCAAGCTCCTACCGGGGAAAGACCTTGTGTTTGGGCGCCATGATCTCAGCATCCAGATTGCTCCAACGTATGTGCCCCATTGTGGTGCGGTGCAGTACATGCAGATGCGGGCGCAAAAACAAATCAGGGCTATTGGCACCCATGAGTCACTGAAAATCGGGTTCCCTTCGCTACCTTTGTTTCCCTTCCAGGCCTTCCAAGCGGATTCCTGAAATACAACCAATACAACCAAAATCCTGCACCTGGGATGGGATGAACGTGCCTGGCGCGGATTCTGTCGGGCCCCGATCCAAGTTCATGCCCCACTAGGATTGGAAGGAGTACCTGAACCCTCAAAATTCCCTTAAACAAAATGTTATAATAAATAGCCCCAAAATTATGGGGTGAATTCCCATTTTTTCTGGGTAGTTTGAGGGTCCAAGTATAGCTGTTCCTGGCTTCCCTAACCTGAAATTGTCGGATGAGCTTTTCCGAGGCTTCCCTAACCTCAACCTGTGTGGGATCATGAATGTTTTTTTCTATTTCATGGCTTCCCCAAAACTCTCAAATTGTGGGATTCCATTGTTGTCGGTCGAATTCGACAAATCGTTGAAGCAGTTGGATCCGTCAGTGACGAATTCGGCCAGGGCGCAGTTGAACTTGCGGAACTCCTTCATGCTGGGCGTCCGGGGGTTGGGATTCCTCGATCGAATCCGCTTTTCGATCGGATCGACAAACACGCAGATGAAACGGAGGAAACATTTTGATGTTTCATCCACGGGCATGCTGTTTGTGTAATTGTCCCAAACCAAGCTCTATGCTGCCTTTGGCCACAAACTGGTCGGGGGTTAAAGAGACCATCTTGGACCCTTCTTCGAAGGGGAGGGTGTCTTAGGAAGGGCTCTGAAAACCAAAGATTGTACACAGCTTTCAGGCAAGAGCGAGCTATTCCTTCTTCGTATCGGACACCAGAAATATGGAGGCACAAGTACTGTAGATGCCAACGCAAGTTCGAGATGGAGGATAAATCATCTTTGAGGGACGCACATGCGCCAAGGATGTCTTTTGATGTGGCAAATGGTCTTCATGTCGCTTGAGAAGCCAGAGCAATCTCAGTTCCCCAAAAAAAGCAACGGCAGTACCCAATGAAGCCCAAAACACCAAGGGCCATTTAAGAGTACCTGGAGACTCCACGACCCTTTAAAAATGGGGTCATGGCCCCTTTATTTTGGGTACTGACCCCATTTATAAAGGGTCATGGAGAGACTAGGTAGGTTCTATACTGGTTATGGGGCTTACAGCACAGGCCCAGCATGCTGTAGACCCAAGAGTCAATGGGTTTTGGGTTGGTCTTGCGAAAGGGGGCCTTTCGCTGTGCATGTCCGTGGTTTACCCTGATTGTTCGGAGCATGAATTCCATCAGCTGTCTTTCGTAAGCCAACGCACCCTACAAGGACACGTCTTTGGCAATCTGGGATGGGACCCTTTTCGGGTTCGTGTTCAAACACATGAGGAATCCAGTGCTGGGGTGGGACATTGGATGACGGGGAGTGGCGATCATACTATAGAAGTAGCAAAGAAAGGATTCTACAAACACACGGATTCACGCCCGCACGCGCACCGGCCACAAATACTCCTCAGGCTGCGGCCAGTTTTCAGGGATCGACACCTGCGACCGTCGAACCCTTGTAGGCATTGGCAAGTAACCCTGAAGTCGCAAATTCCCAAAAGGGCGCTTTTTCTCGCAACTCAAGGTGATCACCCTTGGCTCCCCGACCTTAACATAAAAGACTCAGGTCGGTGTTCGGCACGCGTCCAAACCACTTAGACCCTTGAAATATGATTTTGCCTTTTGAAACTAAACCACCTAGACCCTTGAAATGACATCTTATACCAGCTGCCCGTTCCTACGCGAGACCCATGGACCCAGCCGGCCTTTCCGCCCACGCCGGTGGGATTCTTTGCCCAAGGCCTCGGATCTCGTCTCCAGCCCAAGGACCCTTGCGGCTTGCCAGGTGCACTGAGGCTGCGGCGCTTTGAGGGGGGGGGGGTGAAAGCCAAGTCCAAAAAGGGAATTAACTCGAAGGGCCCTCTATCGAATGGGAATTGCTCTTGGGGGCCAAATCCGAAGGGCAGAAGTTGGTGCCACTGAACATATGGGAGCATTGAACAGAGAAGCCCTGGAACACAAAGCAGGGATGCAACTCAGAAAATGCCATCTCGCTGCCAGCAACTCCCAGCCCGACGAACAATGCTTGAAAGCTGAAGACAATGGGCCGAAGGGTACACCGCGGTGAAAGTGGCAGATGGCGCTATTGATGCGCGCAAGTAACAAAAAAATACCTGGAGTCTCCATGACCCTTTCAAACAGGTCCCTGACCTCATTTTTTTTACGGTAATGACCAACCATGTTTAAAGGGTCAGAAGGAGACTCTAGGCACACACGCCTACACACACACACACCTCGCCAAGAGCGCACGTCATCTTGGCCCTTGCCACAGCTCTCTCCAAAAAGGTGCCTTGACTTGCAATTCCCCCGAGCAACTGGATGTGAGGAGGGTATGCGGCATGGATGCCTATGTTGTATCAATATCTGACCAAAACAAGTGAGGTGCTAGAGAGTACCCTTGGATGTGGCGAAATTGAAGCTTTGCAACCAGTGCTGCCGTCAACATCATCAATTTTACAGCGTTGGCTGGCAGGTGTCCTCATTGCTCAATCAGGACTTGTCATGCTGCTAAGAACGGTTCAAAAACACGCAAAGCAAGTGCCATCCCCTAAAATGGGTATCCTCCAATTATATCTTCGTCTAAACAAACAACACACGGAAGGGGCTGGGGATAGACCCCCCTCCTAAGCATCATTTTTGGGAAGGCACCGGGAGTCCTTAAGCTCACACAACTCTCCGACGTCTGGACGCACATCACGCCGGTGAAATAAAGCTATCGGCCATGTGTAAACCATGGCTTGCCATGTTTCTTTGAAGACATGGACAAAACCCAAAAAGGCCGGTGGTAGGCGGTGTTATCCCACAATGGGGTTCAGTGATCCCTGCAGGATTTCGTCATAGATTAATTCTTCCCTTTCGAACAACTTTCCCCACAGGTCACAGTATGCTGGCCTGTCAAGTTCAAGCGGATTCACCTGCACCCTTTCGGGAGAAACTGGAACTTCTGAGCTCTCTCCCGGGTGAGCTTCAGAGCCACAGCCACCAGGCGTTTGACCTAGTTATGCAAGAAAGGGCCCGTCTCCCCAAGCGCTTTACACTTGATGTTCACCTAAGGTGAGAGCCACTGGCTATGGCTGCTATGGCGTGCTATGGCTCATCTGAAGAGGCGTACCATGTGAATCCTCGCATCCTGAGGAAATGAAGAAACAGTGTCCGCGTCGGGACGCGGCCCCGGAATGCTAGTAAAGGACTCCCAGAAATCAGTGGGCCAAATTCTTTCGCAACAAAGGGGGCTTGATGCAGGAATGCTTCTGACAACAGTTCTAACAACCACCTAGAATATCTACCCACGCGGGTGTTTCTCAACATGGTGGTGTGAAATGGTTGGGTTTCCTCTTGGTTGCCCGGCAGAACCACGCACAAATACCGCCGCTTGGAGAAATCCCCCAACAGGCGTCCCGATATTTCTCCTTTCAACCTCACTCCAAAAGTATGATTGGTTCAAAACGTGATGTAAAAAAACCAACTAGCAGGGCAATTGGGTTAAATACTGATCTTTAAAGCCCACCAGCAGGGGAATTGGGTTAAATACTGATCTTTAAAGCCCACCAGCAGGGGAATTGGCTTCGGAATTGGGTTAAATACTGATCTTTAAAGCCCACCAGCAGGGGAATTGGGTTAAATACTGATCTTTAAAGCCCACCAGCAGGGGAATTGGGTTAAACACTGATCTTTAAAGCCCACCAGTAGGGGAATTGGGTTACATACTGATCTTTAAAGCCCACCAGCAGGGGAATTGGGTTAAATACTGATCTTTAAAGCCCACCAGCAGGGGAATTGGGTTAAACACTGATCTTTAAAGCCCACCAGCAGGGGAATTGGGTTAAATACTGATCTTTAAAGCCCACCAGCAGGGGAATTGGGTTAAATACTGATCTTTAAAGCCCACCAGCAGGGGAATTGGGTTAAATACTGATCTTTAAAGCCCACCAGCAGGGGAATTGGGTTAAATACTGATCTTTAAAGCCCACCAGCAGGGGAATTGGGTTAAATACTGATCTTTAAAGCCCACCAGCAGGGGAATTGGGTTAAATACTGATCTTTAAAGCCCACCAGCAGGGGAATTGGGTTAAATACTGATCTTTAAAGCCCACCAACAGGGGAATTGGGTTAAATACTGATCTTTAAAGCCCACCAGCAGGGGAATTGGGCTAAATACTGATCTTTAAAGCCCAGCAGGGGAATTGGGTTAAATACTGATCTTTAAAGCCCACCAGCAGGGGAGTTGGGTTAAATACTGATCTTTAAAGCCCACCAGCAGGGGAATTGGGTTAAATACTGATCTTTAAAGCCCACCAGCAGGGGAATTGGGTTAAATACTGATCTTTATAGCCCACCAGCAGGGGAATTGGGTTAAATACTGATCTTTAAAGCCCAGCAGGGGAATTGGGTTAAATACTGATCTTTAAAGCCCACCAGCAGGGGAATTGGGTTACATACTGATCTTTAAAGCCCACCAGCAGGGGAATTGGGTTAAGCACTGATCTTTAAAGCCCACCAGCAGGGGAATTGGGTTAAATACTGATCTTTAAAGCCCACCAGCAGGGGAATTGGGTTAAGCACTGATCTTTAAAGCCCACCAGCAGGGGAATTCGCAAATAATTGCAGGGCAGCCTTTCTCAAGCAAAGCTTTCTCTGTCGCCCTGAGGCTGAGGCCTGATCCCGCGAAGCACAAGCCTCAGGGCTTCGGGACTCTCGAGGTGAGTCGGACGATTCCCCGTCCACTTTCTGGGTCACCTGACAAACTGATGGACCTGGACCAAATGCTGCAGAACATGCATGAATCCCAATAAATACTCTCCACCAACTGAAGGTCCATCCACCGCGTGGTTCTGCAAATTAACTATTCCCGCAAAAACTAAGGAAAGGGCGTTGGGAGACTCCGCTGGTCGGGTTCCAGGAGAATCTGACTTGCTTGTGCGATAAATAGGGAATGATCCAGGAATTGGGGATGAACCAGAAAGTGATTCCCTTGAAAGGAAACCATACTGTGGATGGACGAAATCCATTTCGCACACTTTGAGACCATGGTTGAACCCATAACGTTTGTTGGTATTTACGTTGGGGAATCGACTCATTCCAGGGTTCTCAAGGGTGGTGCGTTGCATGGATTTCGCAACTATCCACAGTAGGGGCTGGCCTCATTCCCTGCCCATCGAAGCTCGCACGGTGAGCACGCAGAGTTTGGACCCAGCTCGGGCAACCCGGCTCGCTGTCTGAATGCCGGCCGGACCTTGAGAGGGCTGAGAGGACGAAAAGGAAGTGTCCTCATAAGTCATAAATCAAAACCCGGTATTGAAATGGTCAACCCCCAGAACCATGTAAAGACATAAGAAGGCGGATATCCGAAGCTATTTATGGTTGGGATTGTCCCTTACTAACCTTCATGTACCCGGGTTTTGATTGTGGCTCACATGCGAAGTGATCTTTTTGCACCAATGATGCACACCACTCACTTCCTGAGTGGATGGGCCAACAAAAGTAACCAAACTGTTTGTTTACCACTAAAATAGCTAGGTCCTCCAGTAGAGAGGATAGAATAAGGGTACCCACTTTTTTCTGTAGTCTATTTTGGCAGGGGAACCCTCCCCCCAAAAAAGAAGCGTTAACAGGGCACTACTGGGGGACCTAGACTGAAATGGTCTTCCCAAGCAGTTTGAAGTCCAGGAACTCAAGGAGTGAGACCAGGACACATCCAAGTTTCGTCGACTCAATCAGCACCAAAACTCCGCAGCCACGTTCAAAGGAGCATTTTTGGGGGGCCATTTGGGTAAGGCTTTTACCCTCTTGATGGAACGTAAGCAAAAGGACCAAAACCCATGAGACAACCTCATATCTATTTGGGTCTGTCTTTGAGGATACCCTGTTTGGGGTTGGTTTAAAGGGAAACCAAAAGAACACCCAGCCACTTCGAGGAGTCCCCTAAACACGGAGATGCAGACACCGCAGACACGACGCAGGAGAGTAGAACGAGGCAATGACCGATCGGACTGGCCCGGCCAGCGCTAAACAAACTTAATCATTTTGAACAAGCGGAACTCGTTGTAATAATACTCTGACTACAAGTACCTCAGATGCCTTTAATGAGGGGGGCTCTATCCCAAGATAAGGTCAGGATAAGCCGGCGTTTAAAAGGGATAGCCCCCCTCCCATAGCCCCCCTTAGGGTTCCATAAGCATATTCATTTGCAAGGGATCCCCAAGAAAACCACCTACCTCATGGTGAGCTCGTTTTACCCCCACACGAGCAGCATACAACCGACAGATCCGGAGCGACCCCCCGCCCTAGTCGCCATGAAACTCAACCCAAAAAAGCGCAAAAAATACTACCCTACCCAGTGCTTCCAGTTACCGTTTTCGTAGGTTACCAGGCGAAACCATCATTCAAAACCAGATAACAACGCCTGGTTACTATAGTGGCTGGAAGCACCGGGCTTGCAACAGAGACGCTAAGTGTCCACCATAATCTTGGCGCCGGATTACTAAACCCATCCTACTAAGGGGGGGTGCCCTCCAAAAGTTTCCAGGGGCTTTCTAATCTTTAAGAACTCCCGGCTCAGCTCCCTCTCAGTACTCTAAGCGTCCACCAGGAGGCATTAAACAACCTATGCCCTGCAGGACAGTGGTCGCAAAATGGGTATGGGTCAAATTAAAAACCATCCGGGGACCGCAGGTTTCAGTGCTTGGTTCCATTTGGCTGGGCAACCCATTTTGGGTACCTAGAGTCTCCATGACCCTTTAAAAATGGGTCAATGACCCCATTACTTTGGGTAATGACCCAATCTTTCAAGGGTCATGGAGACTCCAGGTACATCATTTTGACCCACAGCCAAATGGACCCTACGTGTCCCCACCCCCACCGTTGCTGGGCCCTGTGCCACAAGAAGACCTCCTCCCCTTGCCGGTAGTCCCGCTCAGCCGCCTCGACTCGATCTCTCGAGATCGAAGCGGAAGAGCTCACGGAAGTCCCAGGGTCAAAACGACACCCAGAGGCTCCAATTCGACTGATTTAGGGTCTTCAAACAACCTGGTCATTACCCAAAGTGGGGTCATTGACCCATTTTCATTTCGGGTCATGGAGACTCTAGGTGGACGTTTCAGGGACCTAGAGTCTCTTTCTGACCCGAATCAAAAATGGTTGGTCACTACCCCGAAAAGTGGTTGGTCATGGACCTATTTTTGATTAAAGGGTCATGGAGACTCGAGGGACATGCCTAGATAGCCAAGTTGCGATCGCTGTTTTCAGTTGCTGTTGCTGGTTTTTGGGGTAAAGTGCATGGAAAAAAAGAGCAACTCACGATCCAGGTGTTTTCTTTTTTGGATTTAGAGATGTTAACTTGCAGAACCAAGCTGCGGTTGGTGAAATCTTCCCAGAATTCATGAATGGCAGATGCTGTTGTTTATTTCAATAGATGGATTTTGTTGCAGGACAATTCGTGGGCCCTTTGGTTATGGGGCAATTCAGCCCTGTGCATGAACCGTGGACTGGAGCTTTAGGGAAACCTCACTTCGGATTCCCCGCCAAAAGTTCACCTCAGATGCCTGGGGTACAGCCAGGGATTCCGGGAAAGGCTCCAGGATTCAAATGGACCACGGAAAGCCGAATGCGCAAAGCCAGAAACATATCCTTGCATTCGCAGGGGAGTCATCTGCACGAATTGCAATCCGACCCTGAATCGAGGAATGGAGTCGAAATCGAATGCCCGGAACAGTGAATCCCCTATTGCATTACAACCCCATTTGAATCGAGAAATCCCGAAATGGAATGCCCTAAATATTGCAAGAGCACGACCTCATAAATTGTGGAACCCAGGCTTCCCTCGTTACCCCCACCAACGCCATAGTTGCGCGTTTGTTCCCTCGGGGCTGCCGGCACGCAGCAGCACCTGGGTCTCCTGAAGTGTAAGCAAGCTGGCAAAATGGACGCCAGTTTCTGGTGACAAAGGAATAGGGATCACTTCACAACCCTTGGTATGGTAGCCAAAAACATCGCGTTTTTGTTTTGGCAGCCTCCTACTAAACATGAGCCAAGAACAGTGAAGTTGAGTTTTAACCGAGGCAAAGGCTTTCGGATGCCGAAATGGGTCTCAAACAGGCGCATACAGAATGTGCGACCTTACTCTCCACATATGCCATGTGCTCTTTGGGGCTCTGTGCCATGGTCAAGCACCTTGGCTACCCAAGCAAAGGAGTCTGTTGATCAGTGCACATGTGGGCAGTACCCGCAACCCATTGGCATTCGGCTCTACCGACATGGTTGTAAAGGCCTATATACAAGTTATCATACAAGCCTTACCATAACCTTTATGAAAAAAGATCACCCAGACTCCCATGTTGTGGATTTTTGCTCCCCTTTCTTTCTTCGTGTTTTCCTTTTCCTTTTTTTTGGGGGGGGAAGGGGGGGGAAGGGGGGGGAGGGGGAGGGGGGGGGGGGCTGGCGCTGCTCTCAATCCCTTCCTGGCCGCTGATGTTGGCAACAGCGTCCAGCAGCGGCGGAGCCTCACCGAAATTCTCACGGCTGTCGGATCCATCGTGGACGGCGCGAAAAACGTGGGCTCCTAAAATGGTCCAACCCCAACAAGTACCAAAACAACAAACAAAAACACAAAACAAAAACACATGCCGCTAGAATGATCCCACCCCAACAAGTATGTAAGTCCAGGAACTCGGGAAGGAAGAATTTGAATGCGGAAGTTGATAAACCAATCCCAATTCGTCGCGCGGAGTTGTCCAGTATGTCAACCAACCGACTCAACAACTCATCGAACTAATCATCCAGCCAAGCAATCAACCAAACAGGCAATTGATGTTGACCCCAATATTCATCAACCCCGGTTTATCAATAGGGGGATGTTTCCCTCCAAAAGTGATGATTCCCCAATAAAACCAGGGACACCCCGCTAGTAATCAACTGGGGTTGATTAATCGCGTTTTGGCCCTGAGTCCCCGCACTTGCAAAGCATCTGGGTGAGTACCTCGACAGGCCAAAACGATGCTCCGAGCCTGCGAACGAGCACTGGGTCGGGGCAATTGCAAGGCAAAGAGCAAGCAAAAGTAGTGGACGGTTTCCTGAAAAATGAACCGGACACAAGGAATCTTTTAGGAGATTCCTCGGCTGCGTAATCCGTAAGGGTTCCATGCTCATCCATGTTACAAGTTGGGTCGAAACCTCTTCTTATCAGGAAACGATTGCATTGCGGTTTGCCTCACTTTCAGGCCAATATGATACTTGCTAACCTCCAAACGTGCACGCACCATTGGCAGCTTGCTGATTGCTGTGGTCTCCAACTAAATTTGGAGGCCCAAACGCGGGACACATCCCCCCTGTAGTTTGAGGGGGTTCGGCATTCGTTCTCATTCCACTTTTCCAGAGGTGAACTGGGATTTAGTCACCTTTTCGGGATTCGGAGAGATATCCCTGGAATAGAGTCACGTTTTCAGGATCCACCTCAAAATTCCAGGGCTCACCTCCCCCCTCAACTCCATCCGCTCCGCCCCCCCTTTTCCAAGGTCAACCCCCCCCCTCCCCCTCCCCCCCCAAAATCGCGCGGTCCCATCACAGAACTCAGTCAACGCCCCCCTCGCGCGGGAAACCCACGGCACGCCTCCCCCCCCCCCCCGCGGAACTCGAGAACTCGACAGCGCGCACGGAGCCGCAGCAGTTGCAGCGCCATGGGCAGCTCCAGGCGCCGCGCCTCCGACGAAAAATTTCTTGCGGAGGAGGCGTTCCTCGGGGAAATGTTTTTTTTCTTCCAATTCTCGTTCTACCGGGGAGACTGCTTAAAGTGGGTAGTGGGTAGTAAGTGGGTAGTAAGTGGGTAGTAAGTGGGTAGCAAGTGGGTAGTAAGTGGGTAGTAACTGGGTAGTAAGTGGGTAGTAACTGGGTAGTAAGTGGGTAGTAAGTGGGTAGTAAGTGGGTAGTAAGTGGGTAGTAAGTGGGTAAAGTAGCATGTAGTAACCAGGGTTCTAAGCCACACAATTTTTAAGAAGCCATGCCTGGAGTCTCCTTCTGACCCGAATCAAAAATAGGTCCATGACCAACCTGTATTTAGGGTAAAGACCCCATGTGAGTCACAATCAAAACCCGGTATTAAACTGGTAAATCCCCAGAACCATGTAAAGAATAAAGAAGGCGGATGTCCGCCTCTATTTCTGGCTGGGACTGCCCCTTACTAACCTTCATCTTCCCGGGTTTTGATTGTGGCTCATGTCCAGGAGGGATACCTGAACCCTCAAGATTCCACCTGAAACATGGGTGATGGCCCCGATTTTCCGTTGTCAACCAAGAGCACAAACAAGAGCAAAAACAAGAAAGACCCTGTACTTGCGGACTCTCGGAAGACCAAGGATATAATGTGGGTGGACGCAATCCATTTTGAACCAATTGATAGGTTTATCCAATTTGCAGGGCTTCATCTATCCCGGTGCAGGATTTCGCCCACAGTACGTCCAAGAATAGATTCCTTTTAAAGCCAAAGGAGACACATAGTCGACATACTCTTAAGCAAAAGGAAGGAATCGGACAATCTCCGGTCGGGCCGTTGCCGCTTTCCACATATATTGGAATGCTTTAGTCAAACGTCATTGGTTGGTTTTCTTCTGGGGCAATCTGAGCCCTGGTTTTTACACTACAATAAATGGGCCGTTTTGGGCCCAAGATGCTTGGGGTGCTGCTACTCATGTCCTGAGATTAGTCAGTAAAAAAATATTCTCAAAACTTTGAGTCAGGAAACTGGGGAAGTGAGACAAAAAGGGCGCCAAATTATTGGAATGTGGCCGAAAGATACTTTATTACTCAAGCTAGTACTGATCATGGCAGATTCTGTGGCTATACAAAGTGTGTCATCAACTTTGGGGCCTTTGCCGAAGTCATGAAGGAAGTCTATCTCCAAAACGATACACGTTTGTCAACTTTAAAAACTCAGCTGGGTTTGCACATGTGCAAAGTGGGGGGCCTATGGGAGCACTCTGGGAGAGCTCTGGAAGGGAATCCAACAAGCCAACAATGCTTCTCTTTGCCTCTCGTTTGCCTCCCTTAAGTGGATCAATCTAATCGGGAGTGCCAAAAATCGGGGCCAAGCAAAGCAATTTGCGTTGGTTCGGGGCCGGTTTGCGTAGGTTGAACCCACCCTGCCGGGATGTAAAGAACCTCGCAAAGGAAACTTGTGTGAATCTCGAGCACATGAGACTAAGCTCTGAATGATCACTCCCAAGGCTCAAGAAAAGCATCCCGGCGCACATTGAACTCTGGAAACACACAGCCATGCTCGCTAAAATAGTCTGAGCAAAATCTCTTATCCCTTGTGGCTGTCTCAGCTTTTCCCCAGCCAAGCATGTCTTGTTTTAGACTCCGGGCCTCAACTTGTCAAGTAAACAAACTTGAAAAAGTGATGATCAAAACAGCCGGTCTCATTTCCCAGAGGGTCCCAGTACCTTAGGGTCCAAGTACCTTAGGGTCGAAGTACCTTCTAATGAGGTACTCTAAGGACCCCCTTTTGCCCCCCGTTTAAGCCATCCTCATGAGGTACCAAAAAAACCCTCTGGATTTGGAGGGGACAGCTGACGTGCTGTCCATCCTCCGCATGCACGTGCAGCGCTCGCCGAAGCACCACCTCAGCCAGCAACTTGAAGGACGAGGTGTGCCAAGACACACGCGGGAGCCGAGCGGCAAAATGCTGGGGAGTCCTAAGCAGTCCAAATCTTAGAGCTACCCCTTTAAAACAAAAACACGTTAAACAAAACAACAAACTCCCACCAAAACACTCAGTTCCCGGAAAAATCCAAGCTGAAGGCTAATGAAGGCCTGGGCGGCAACGCAACCCGGAATTGGGACAGACTCCTACAACTCACAGCCAAGTATGCAGGGATTGGCAGGGAAGTGGGGAAGGACATGGACCGGTGAGATCCGGCGTCATTCGGAAGGGCAGATCCGGCGACCGTCTCTTTCGGAAGGGCAGAACCCAACTGATGCGTTCAGGTCAATTTAAAGCTCTCCCAAAGCCCAAACAGAAGAGTCTGCCTTGGCAGATTTGCCACACTTGCCATATGCATGGTTTCCTATATATCTAAGCCCGGAGTAAGCAGGTCGTGCGACCATACTACGAGTCATAGTCGAAACCTTACAGTGGCCTACCCGTATGGTACATCAAAAGGTCGGCGTTTCCGCCCCTCTGGTTGGGACTGGGACGGCTCATACTGTGTGAAATCCATGCAACGCACCACTTTGAAGCCATGGTTGAAACCATGACTTCTTGGTATTTTGACAGGGGAATCAACAATCACTCCAGGGTTTCCGAGTCCGGTGGTGCGTTAAGCGAATTCATGGATTTCGAACCACCATCCACACCACTTGGTGCTCACCTAAAAGGCGAGATGTGGCGTAGCGCATCTCTAAGTAAGCACAGGTTGAGGTCGGCCCCAAGTTCAAGTTCGGCCAACCTTACCAGTCTTCTTGGGGTTGATTCCTTGTCCATTCACCAGCCTTCTTCTCAAAAACAGGATCTGCTCCTTCAGGGTTTTGGATGTTTTTGGTCGAAAGAAGGATCCCTGGGTTGAGAATGGCCCAGAAAATCCCTTGATACCTCATGAGGATGCCAAGGGACCCTCTGGGTGAAGGTACCCCTAGAAGTCTATCCCGTTGCCTCGAGGAGCTGGCTCCCAACGACCAGGCAGCCTCTGCGCTTTCCTGGGTCGTCGGGTCGTTGGGAGAGCGGGGGAAGGGGGGGGGGAGTGGGGAGGGTGAAGGGGGGGGAAGGGGGGAGAGGGGGGGAAGGAGAGGGGGGGGAGGGGGGGAAGGGGGGAGGGGGGGGGGGAAGGGGAGGGAGAACGGGGGAAGGTGAACTGTCCGCCCTCCCTGGATGTGGCGGAAGGGGAGGGAGAACGGGGGAAGGTGAACTGTCCGCCCTCCCTGGATGTGGCGGAAACCAGGAAGTTGCCCCTTGTTCGCAAGCACTCTGTTGGCTGTGAGGCTGTTCAGTGGACCGATCATCTAGAAGGGGTGTCTCAAGACTGGGGGCCCTTGCGGTGGGTGGCTTGCATTTGAGTGTGTGTTTTTTACGGGACTCCCTAGAAAATTGTGATTTCCCTTTTGGTGTCCCTTTGCAAACCACAAAAACACAAAACAAACGAGCCACCAATTCAGTGTTCCTTCCAAACCAACCAAAAAATCGCCCCCCTACAGTTAAAAAGCGCCGACAGCTCGCTCGAAAACCAACTAACGCGAAATGGCCAACAGTTCCTTTTGCCGCGTAGCTCCATGACATCAGGGTCCCTGGTGACAGCTAAAGAGCTCAGCTCCTTGGGAAGCTCATTTGCTAGATGTGTTCCAACCAAAAACCTGGCGGAAAGCTTGATGTCGTTTGATCACAATGACCACACAAAGAATGGAAAATCCTCTACTCCCTTTAAGAGAAGTGGGTGGAATCCAGGGAGCAACTGGGCTGACAACCTACTCACTTTCCGTGGGTTGCGTGGCAAAAGTCCATACCTAGAGTCTCTATGACCCTTTAAAACTGGGGTCATTACCCCAAATAATGGGGCCATGGACCTATTGTTAAAGGTAAAGCCTCACCCCGAAAGCTCCGGCCTCTCCAGAAAGCTCCTGCAAGGCCTGCCTCAGCTGCTCAGCCTTCGCGCAGCTACGAAAATGGAGGGCCCTGTTCGATCCCAAAATAAACTGGGAAACCTTTCTCGGAGGGTCCAAGTACCTTCTAGGGAGGTGCTTAGACCCCTTTTTACCCCCCAAAAGCCATCCTCATGAGGTACTTATGACCCTCTGGGTTTGGCCTTGATCTTCCACTGAAACAGCAGCTGCCGTTGCTCGATTTTGATCTTTTTCCAGAGCAACATCAAGAAGGACCCTGTACTTGTGGATGTTCGGAAGACCAAGGTCTGTGATACCAACTGGGACCATGCCCACGACTACTTCCGTCACCAAGGGGATACAATTGCCTATCGCAGAACTGAAATCAACAACCATAAACCCCTAAAATCAACATGCTGAACATGGCCATGGTCAGTTAACAGCCCAGGCTCAGCAGCTCGACCGAGTTGGGGAACAAACATTGTCAATAGCCGCAACTTTCACTTGGAGAGGGGGGCTCTTTGCAGGGCATCCCTGAAAGACGGAAGTGGTGGATGGCAAGTCACCGACTCTGAAATGAAAGGCAAGACGCAACGAAACATTGAGAACCATGAGCAGCGTGAGGGAACCTAACAAGTCGAAAGTTTGGGATTTCCATGAACACAGCCCGCTTTTGCCTATCAAACTCACGGGGACGCATCTCTTCAAGCCACTCGATTTTTTGGATGAGGTGGAGTCGGGGCTGGGGATCAAACCAGATTGGAACCAACCAGATCCCGGAAGCGAAAAAGGAATCTCGACGCCCGTCTTTCAGCTCGAGTGAAACCGTTGGAAACAAACACGTAACGCCTTTCGGAGCTGGCGTAAAGCCTTAAAAAGCTTACGGCCCGAAATCCGTCCCGGGCCAACCATGCCCTTGTGGTTTCATTGGCTTACCAAATCTGAGCTGTCCTCAGATCCGCCGCTAAAAGTTTGGCTTTTAGTGGGCTAAATGGAAAAAAAACCCACTAAACACTAAAAAAGCTGAAAAGCTAAGGGGACGGCTGAGAGCCACCAAGAAACATTTGGAGGACACCAACCCTTTCGAGGGTTCCGAACTCCACTTCTGTTAACAAACTTGCCAGGTCGCGGTGCCGCATCTGAACCACTTCCTTCTAACAAAAGCCAACCCCGCCCCTTGCCCCTCTTTTCGAATAAAAGCAAACCGGGGGAAACAGATTCATTGGGGGGCGGGGGGCGGTCCCTTGCCCCTTTCCCAGGCTCCCCAATAAGCCACTACTTAGGGTCAGAAGGATAAAATTTACTAGTTGGCTTAGAATTGTAAAGCATAGGAAGTCACGACCCAGCATCTCCATATGGAATGAGAACGAATGCTTCATTCACGCTGGCACCCGGGCGGGTAAGCAAAGTCCAGCGCCCCCCTACTCCCGGCCTGCTGTGGCAGGGATTCCACAGTGGTGCCGGCCTGGAGCGCGATGGGAGGCGATCTTTGAGGGGTGTGCATCGTGCGAGTGCCACATTTTGGCTTGAAATTGTTGGGCCCATAATTGATACATCCTGTGGACACTTGATTTGTGGGTGTTTGAACTCTTGCCAGGAGTTTGGCGTTAACATCCTTCCCTGGTTTTTGGGCTTGAACGCGGAAAGTATGAAACCCGTAGTAGTTCTGAAAACCCTTGTTTCTCTGTCAACAACCCAAAGGGTACTATCAGTATATATATATATATATATATATATATATGCGGCCCTGTGCGTAGGAACATCCGCCGGCATGTCGAAATGGCATGTCAAACATGCTCGCGTGCTCTGGTATTCTCAATCGGAATCCCTGCAATGGTTCTCCAAATCTATAAACCCAGAGGCTCCAATTCGATTGATTTAGGGTCTTCAAACAACCTTGTTTTGAGACCCCCAACCACCTCCGGGGTGTCTAATGGAGGGGTCGGGTCTTCCGGAAGGGATGAAAGCTTTGCATCCCACACACGCTAGCATTCCCCCTTTGAAAGCAGAAACCAACGGCTCGCTTGCGGGTCGTGGGTTTCTAGAGTTACACGTAGGGCTCGTTGCCGCAACATTCCATGCCGGAGCTCTTTTTTGTGGTTTGGTTTTGAAGGAAAGCCAAAAGGAACAACACCATTTTGGGGGAAGTGCCCCCTAAGAAGCACACACCCCAATCAGGTTGATCCCGGAGTGCTAAACCTGTCCTATTAACAGGGGGGGTTCCCCTGCAAAAGTGGCGTGAATCCAACCACTAAAAGGAATTGGACACCGGGATGCTCTCAAAATCAACGAAACTTCTGCTTCCTCAAGCCCCAAATCGGAAAGAAACTAACCCAAAGGGTCCCTTGGTACCTCATGAGGAATGCATAAAAGGGGGGCACAAAGGGGTCGTTCAGTACCTCCTTAGCAGGTACCAAGGGACCCTGTGGTTGTTTTACCCGCGAGGTCCAGCAGGAATCTCTGGGGTTCAAACCATCAACACAATGGGGGCTATTTCCACCATCGTTTTTGGAGTTGGTACCATCTTTGTTGTGGTTTTAGAGGGAAACCAAAAGGGAAGACACCATTTTGAGCGGTCCGGTAACAAACGACACCCCCATTGTGTACCTGATTGTCATCATCCAGATTGGGTCCCCTTGGGCCATTCTGTTCATGGGAAGACCTGATGAAGGCTCTTGGCTTCCCGCGAGGATGTCGATCTGCCTGAGCTCAACCCCGGCGGGCCGAAATCTCACTTACCGAGTGGATTGGCCGGCAAAAGGTCTTCCCACACTTCTTGTTAACCACTAAAGAAAATGGTCTTCCCCCAAAAGTTTAAAGTCCAAGAACTCAGTGCCTCAGGGAGTGAGAACTAATTGGGGGTGTGGGGTACTTTAAAACCAACTAAGTAGTGATGGAGAGTAAATTTAAAGTGAGCTAGTCCTTCTTTAGCTCCGTCTGTGGCATGGAAAAACACCACCGAACACTTCGGAGCTTTGGAGCACATGCACCAAAGCGACCAAAGCAAGTCCCCAAGTCTCAGCACAGAAACACGCAAAAAGACGGAGCACTTCGGGTCAGAAGGAGTCCCAGCTTTTGGTGCACAATTTGGGTGCTTCTTTTTCGGGGACCCCCTGACACGGTGGTTCCGTCAAAAAACCAACCAAAAAGGGAGACCTGGAGTCTCCATGAGCCTTAAAAAAAGGGGTCATGACACCAAAAAAGGGGTCATGGACCTATTTGGAGACAAACCTACATGAAAAAACGTCTCAGATCAAATCGTGCCTTATGTACAAAGCTACTTGAAGGAAGCCATTCAACTTCCACACACTACGAAAGGAGGCTTACAGGGTCAGACTGCAGGTACCCTCAACAAAAAAAGACGAGCCGCCCCATGTCTCGTGTTTGGCCTCGCCTCTGCGTAAGCTGCAGCGCCAGAGGCGGCTCCTCCGTTC
Organism: Effrenium voratum; assembly: GCA_963377175.1. Classification (NCBI taxonomy): domain Eukaryota; class Dinophyceae; order Suessiales; family Symbiodiniaceae; genus Effrenium; species Effrenium voratum. The sequence continues at coordinate 392,244 of CAUJNA010002591.1, forward strand.
CCACCGCGGCCAGCCACGCGTCCACGTCCGCGTCCGCGTCGGCGGCGGCTCTTGGCGCCTTCCTGGTGGAGGGAGGGGTTCGGCTGGGTTCCAAGACAGGAAACTCGAGAAATTGTCTGGTTTATTCTAGACATGTTCGGACTTCTTGGAGGTTTTGGTAGGTATGTGATTCCAATGTCCTTGTTTTGGGTAGGAATGTGGTTCCAATGCCCTGTTCCTGAAGCATACCGAGGGGAAGTCTGCAGCTGAAATACTGTTTGGTAGGTATTTGGCCAAATGTAGGTTTTCATGGTTGGTAAATGTTGGTAAGGTTGGGCAAACGACCACCTTTCCCCATCTTGGTACAAGTACGTTGCCACTTACCCCTGTTCCAAGTCCCTGAAGTGGTCCTCGTTTCGAGTCAAGTAATGTTGATCCCGGATCTAAGTAGAACCTGTCCTATTAAAAAGGGGTGCGCCCCCCCTCCACAGTGGTCTGAATCCCCACTAAACCCAGGGACACCCCCCATTTCATAAACTGGGGTTGATTAATCTGCTTGCCTACACCACCAGCTTGCGCCACCTTTCGCACATGGAGTGGTTGCATGCTCACAGAGCGATATGACGCGACCCGAAAGTATGGATAAATAACAGGACAAATGGACAAGTTATAAAGCCCTGACTAAAGCTTAATGTTGACCCCATATTCATCCACCCCAGTTCATAAATAGGGGCACCCCCTATTAATAAACTGGGGTTGATAAATATGGGGTCAACGTGATTCTTCGTGCATTTTTCGGGGTCTCTGGGGCAGCCCTCGCAAGCGCCTCCTCTCCATCAACCCCAGCGCTAGGACCAGGATTCGCTCAGCCTGGCGCTTCTTTGCGATGTGCGTCTTTCCCTCGAGACACGTTAAACGTCGGGTCAAGGAGAGTGACAGGAAAATATATTTGGAAGATTGCACCTGTTTTGACACAGGCAAAGCTTTGTAAGACGCCAGAGCTGCAATCTGTTGGAAGTCCCGGTCCAAAATTATCCATTTGAATAAAGCGATGTGGTTTGTTTGCACTTCCACGTCTGCGACACGTGGCAAGTTAATCATTTGTGATTTGGAGGGAATGCAAACCGTCGAGTTGTTGATCAACTTCCGAAAACCTACACTTGAATCACTTGAATTGGTGTCATTTTTAGGGTTGCTGGCCAGTGGAGGACGGACCCCCGTGGCTTGCCTTCGCAGCCCGAAATGTCGAAGGACAAACTTCGCTCTCAGGACAGAATTGGCAACTGGCCCGGCAACCAGAGCTTTCAGCACTGGAAGGAGTCCGCCAATCTTCATGAAGACAGGGCTTAACGCGGGGCTGGTATGAGCTTAATTCCCACCAATAGTAGTCAGGAGCCCCAGTCCCTAAGAACGCGCAGGAAGCTGTACAGCTCCTTGGTTGGCTTGACGTTGACGTTGCCACAAGCCATTCCATACATACCTTCTGCAACTGGCCCATCGCCCATTTGCTCGCCAACACTTCAGCAACCCAACCACCCACAACAGCATCTTGCAAAGAAAAACTAAACGCACAACTTTGGCTTGGCAGCCCAAAAATATGCAGCACGCCAAATTCCCCCCGTTTTGGGCCGCTCACGGGCCTTGCTTTTAAACCCACCCCACGTGCGCCCCTACGACCGCGCCCGAAGCATCGATCCGCTTCGGCGCCTCGGTGTCAGTGCCGAAGCTGAGAGGGCCTCGGACCCGGAACTGGGACCGGGAGACCCGATTCCTGGCGTCTTTTTGTTGACTCATAGGTTAGGATAAGTCGGTACCAACTTGTTTGTGTCTATTTACCCTTCAAAATTGAGGTCACCCAAAATGAAGAAAACATGACCCCATTTATAAGAAGGGGCAGAAGGAGACTCCAGGTGTGGCTCGAAATTAAACAGGCGGGGGTACGCAGGTTTTGGTCCATGTTTCCACTTAGCAGGGGTCCATTTTGGGTACCGGGCTCTTGAGCCACAGCCGTGTCATTCCGGACCTCCCCACTCTTCGAGGGAGTGGGGATGCCCATTCTAAACGCATTGCTTCGAAGAGGAATGCATCAGCCCATTTTGAGGGACACTCGTTTCTTGGTTCTGTCAAAGTTCAAACAACGAGAGCTCAGCAGAAGCCTTCAGACACCGGAGCCTCTCAAGAAGGCTCCGCCCCCAAGTCCCATAGCTCCTTTGAACGCAACATACCATATACCAGGGCGCAAGCAAGTAGAATCTGAAGTAGGGAAAGGGGCCAACGGATCCTGGGCTGGGACCCGGACCGGGATGTGTAAGTAGTAACAGCTCGAGTTCTTTTCACCATCTCATCGCCCGAGAGTCTTTGTAAACATGCAAACGCAACATTTAGAGCTTTGGCCCCCGAAGGGAAACCGCCAGTCTCCTGAGCCTCAAAAAAGGGGGTCATTGGCCTCCAATGATTGTAGAACCCCATTCAAATGAGTCTTAAGTCAAAATCAAAGCTTGGTACCTGGCTCTTTTTGCTGGGTACCCCTGGTATCAAAATGGCTTAGAACCCTGCAAAGAATCAAAAAGGCGGCGACGGCGCCCATGAAGCTGGGTGTATCCTTTATAAATCTGCCCGAATCGGCTAGCAAGTGGCTCAAATGTTCTACCCTTTGGCTTCCATTTGCTTTAAGCAAACTCGGAAAAAGAAGCATATGTCCAGTAGCCCCTTTCAAACCAGGGACAACTTCTGCAACATATTCTTAAGCAACGGCTTGCAACACGTATTAGACCACGAGGCTATAGAACCTCTTGAAGTCCGCAAATGACAAAATGAAGCAAATTGAACTCCGGAAGGTGATCAATTCTTTCGTGGGACACTCAGATTCGGCTGGCAGATTCGTTTCCCCGGCGAGAAGCCCGGGATCCAGGCGCTCGGCGAGATACTGAGACACCCGCCTCGAAGCCAGGCAGGTATGCCAAGAATGTGGGGACATACTGTTGATGGACCAACAAGTTACCCTTCTCCTTGGCTCAAGTACACAATGAGTAGGACGTTAGTCGTCATCCATGTCAGTGTTAAACATATATCCGTAGGGACAACTCTCTCCCCAAAGAGGAACACAGGCACAGCTGAAGGTCTGGCCGCTCTCAAAGCAAGCATTGGCCAATGAGGCCCGGCCAATTTGCCATTTCCAGGCTGATATGAAGGACCAGGAACTCAGTGTATCTATGTACCTATGTGCGTACATATGTATGTTCAGTGATGTGCAAGCGTGCAACACGTTTGAGAGAAGGCAATATCGACGTGTTTTCAGTCGGCAACCCCAGACTAAGTCCCCAATCCAAAACCAGCTTGCGGTGTTGCGCCTGTGGACATAGAGCTACTGTGGATGAACGAAATCCTGCACCATCTACCAAACCCTAGAATGATGCTTCCCCTGTAAATACCAGCATGCAATTGTTTTTGTTTGCTGTTTTTCTGGTTTCCAAGTGGTGCAGGATTGCGTCCATCCACAGTATGTCTAGATTGCATGGTGCCGCAATCAAATGATGCAAGGCCAATGACGCGAAAGCCATGCTCCAGTGAACGTGGGTGTTGGCCATCATGGGGACTGGGGGGGAGGGAGGGGAGGGGGAGGGAGCCCCTAAAAACCCTTATTCAGCCCTTATTTAGGGCTTGGGCTCCGCAAGGCCAATCACGCGAACTAGGTCCTCCAGTAGAGAGGTTGGAATGAGGGTACCAACTTGTTTCTGTAGTCTATTTTGGTACGGGAACCCTCCCCCAAAAAAGAAACGGTAAAAGGGCACTACTGGGGGACCTAGCGAAGGATGGCTTCAAGAAGCCATGCTCCAGTGAACGTGGGTCTTGCATTGGGGTCTGGACAAGTTGCACACCATACCCGTCCCATTTTGCTCTCCGTTTGGAACAACTCCCAGAAAAACACGGGGGATGGTTGCAGGTTATGAGATATGGCTGTGGGTCAAAACCCTGTACCCCTGGTGAACATCAACATAGGTGGCAAATGGATGTTCATCCACCCCAAAATGGAGCCATTGGTTATGACCCATGACCATATCTATTAATTGCCCAAGCCAAGCAACGGCTGACATCTCACGAATGCCAACCAAGGAAGCACGGGAGGCTCACACAAGTTCCTCGGCCGGATGTCATTTCTGGCCACATCTTCAGGGACATATTTGGCGAGTGTCACTCTCACAGCTTTACCGCTGACTGTTGTCTGGGCCCCCGGGCGCATGCAGACTTTCGTCCGGGCGCAGCAATGCCGATGTTGGAAGCCTGCGGATTCACTTGGGGCAGAGGGAAGCTCACTTTCTGGCCTGAGATTGATGCGTGTGTGTCAATTTTTACAGCTCCCACTAAAACGGTGGGTGTGCTTGTGATTTCCCTTTAAGTTCACAATAATGGGGTATCCCCAAAAAAAACGCCCCCATGTGTCCTTTTGCGAGGGTGCCCGTTGCAGGCAGCTAAAAAACCGATGTGACCCTCTTTTGGACCCCCCTGGAACTTGCCTGAGTGGGGAGAATCTGCTAAACCTACCTAGTGGCCTCAAGCTTCATAAAGTACCTGGACATACCTGGACCCCTACTGTAGATGGACGAAATCCTGCACCACTATTTTAAAACCCTGTAGTACCAGCGAACAATGGTTTTAATTATGGTTTTAATCATGGTTGCGGGATCTGACCCATAAAATGTGGTACAAAGGCAGACAAGAAGTTGGGTCCTTTGAGGGTCCAGGTATACATAAGTGTTCGTCCCGAACTCCCAGGTCGGTGAGGTCGCGTGTCCGTTGGAGTGCAATGATTTCAGGTGGATTTGAAGGGAAACCAAAGGCGGCAAGCCGGTGGCTCGTCTTTTTTGAGGGTGCCCTGTTGCATGGATTTAAATGGACACCAACAGAAACAAACACATCATTTTGGGAGTTCCCTAAAGAAAGACACCTCCAAATCGCTCAGTTTTGGGGTTTCCTTTGGAGACAAACTCAGATCAATTCTCATAGACACACCCACAGTCGGCGGTCACCGGCACAAGGGAGAGGCCCTTGCACCAAAAAGGACTCCTGCTTGCATTTCTGGTCCTCTCTTTGTTTGCCCTCCAGCGAGAAAGAAGGAAAATCCTTTGCAAAAGCCTCCTGTCGCCTAACTTTCTCATGTTTGGAGAGAGGGTCGGGCACCCTTTTAGTTGCTTTAGCGAAGCCGAAGAGAACCACCCATTTTGAGGGTGCCCGCCCCATTTCGACGGAAAAGGCGGCGGGTCACCATCAAAACCTTCAAAAGGTCGGCCCAAAGCATGTGAAGGAACCGAGCGGATGTCCGCTTCGCACTCATTTCTGGCTTGGACTGTTCCTTTTTTCGGACAAAATCCATGGCTCAGGCTCACGGGATCTCCAAGGGCGATGAGGAGGGCTGGGAGGGTTATCCCAAATTCACCCCTTAATCTAGGGGTTGATTCCTTGTCCATTCTTTCCAACAATCGTTCTTTTAAACAACCGGCTGTTTCCCCTGGGTTTTTGCTGGTTTCCTGAAAAGAAGGATCCCTGGAAAGAATGGAAATGGAAGCTACCCCTAGACTTAAGGCGCTTGGGCGCTTGTCCTTATCCAAGGACAAGCCACCCCCCTCCGTGCATGACAGGTGTTGACCCTTACTCCAGCCTGATGACCGGCCGCCCGTAGAACACCCTCTTCTCCAGCACGGCACCGCCCTGCAGAAAAAATTGGCCGGCTGGGTGTGGGTGTGGGTGTGTGTGTGTGTGTGTGTGTCTGTTTGTGTGTGTCTGTTTGAGTGTGTCTGTTTGTCTGTGGGTCTCTGTGAGTCTGTGCGTCTGTGCGTCTGTGTGTCTGTGTCGCTTTGTCTCTGTGTTGTTGTTCATACCAACGAAGGCACATGCCCCCGGCCCACAGATCCTTTTGGAGTCTTCGCAGTCTATCTATCGCCTTCGGGGCCTGCGCAGCTGATGTGTGCAGCTTCGATTCGCACCGCCCCAGGGGTCGCTTGATTTTGTAGCGAAGGTTGAAATTGAGTGGGCGCCAACAAAACCAAGGATCCATATGGCCATGGGTCAAAAGCCCGTACCCCTCCCACTAAAATAGACCAAACTGGGTGGTGCACCTACCCAAAATGGTACCATTGGCTTTCACCCACAGCCATATTGGGACAACCTCTGCATCAGGCTGAAAAGGGAGGCAGGAAGAAGAAGCCGCCATGTACATGTCGCGGCACAGAGATCAAAGCGTACAATCCGCCCAGCTTCGCAATTCGGCGATCTCCTGCAAACCATCGCAAGGCTGGCGACAAAGCGACGTTTGCCAAACCCGAGACTGCAGATGACTTCGCGCTCCTCAAAAGACTTCGGAGCCCCCACTTTGGAGGGGATAGGAAGCGATCCGGCAAGGAGTGAGGCTCTGAGGGTCCCTGTGCGACTCGGTGCGACTCGGTCATGGACCTCCAAGGGGGGCCATGGGAAGGCCGATTTAGAAGGGATCCGGATGAATCCGCAATTCACCTTCAGCCCAAGCCCCTAGCAAGGCCCTTTTGCGTGGGATTGGCGGGAGGCCCCTTTCCCCATAGGTCGGTCCCCTTGGGTCGTGACTGAGAACGCGCGGGGCGCTTTGACTTCCACTTGCAAGTGCCACAGGGCGAAAACCAACAGCGCCTCGAGCCTCCTTTAGATACCACGGTTCTAACATCTTCGGCCGAACCCATTAAACTCTCACTTCCTGAGTGGCCAAAACAAGAATGGTCTACCCAACAAAATCCAACTCCAGGAACCGCTGGAGTGAGAACTCACTCGGTTGCTTTCTGCTCCCCTGCCAAAAGTTTAACTGTTAGTGGATTGATGGAACACCCATTAGTTGGCAAAAAGTTAAAGTCTTAAAATCCAAGCAACATACACCAAAGAGAAGCTGATCGCATCGGCTCAAGTGGCAACGGAAGCTAAGGTCTCGCTCCATGCCGGCAGCCGGATGTCCGGTCGAGACGCGCAGCGCGGTCACTAGTCGCCAACCCCGACGCCTCCGTTCCTGGCAGTCGAATGCTCAAAGTGTCGGGTCAGCTCCAAGGTAACTCCTGCCAAAAGTGAAGAAGCTCGATTGAAGGATCCTCTAAATCAACCCATAAAGATAATGTTTGAGATGATCCCAATGTAGGGACTGGTACCCAGGAAACTTGGGCAATCCCACACCAAAAGCTTGCAAGTGGAGGACTTGCCAAGGGCCTGAGCATTGGTTTTTCATGCAAACAGCTGGTAGGACCGCAAATATAAGAGATGTCGCAACCACTCTTGAGAACCTCCTCCTGCTTGGGGTAGGGGTTTAGTGGAAACCTTACACCCTTGAAGATATGGAGATCTGGGCAAAGCGGAGCTGGGAGCTGAGGCAAAGAGGCGGGGGATGGATGGGCAGATTCCGTTTCCTATCTTCCCGAGCCCGAAAGCATTTACTGGAACTAATTCTCGGGCGAATTCCTTTTTGTTGGGGGGGGGAGATCCCACCAAACAGAAAAAGGATGCGGAGGGTTCTGTTGAACACCCGGGTCTCTGAGTGAGATAAAGCTTTGGGCATGTTAACAAGTTCTTCTCTCCTTCTCAAAGGATGCCTGGAGAACGACGATAGGACCGCGCACAAAGACAAAGAGCTTCTCAGGGAGAAGTCATCAACACATGAGCACAAAGGGGCCTCCGGGAGCAACAAGCAAGAACCAAGTGGTACATCTGGTGCTCGACATCAGTATGTCGACGTCTCGAGTGCGGGCCTTTTCTTGACAAAGCTTCAAGAAAGATGGGCCCTACTGTGGCTGGACCAAGTCCGCTTAAGGTCTCCGAGTAGCGAAGAACCAACCACCAAATCTGAACAAACTCCAACAGCCGTCCGCCCACGGGGCAACAAACACCTCCTGGACGTTCTTCAGAGAAGGACGACGCAGTCACATGGCACATGGATGTGAGACAGGGGAACATGGTCTGAATTGCAGGATCACCCTTCCCCAACTACAAGTTCTACACATACCTCGAGACTTTGCTGGCACAATTCCAAGTAAGAATTCAATTCAGGAGCCCTCTTGGTGGGCATCATTACATGGGAATTCATGTTTGAGGGTGTTCCCCGAACCCTTCAAACAAACACGCAAGCCGTTAAACAGGGTTCCCTACATTTGCGCGTAAAACACCACCCCTTCTAAGGGACAGTCACTTAACGAAGAAACAAACACAAGGTGATGTTTAAGCCCAAAAAATACATATGTATATATTAACTGCATATACATATACATATATATATACATATATATATATATATTAATATATATATTTATGTATATGTATATGTATATTATATATGTATCTGTATGAGTGTTTTTTTTGGTTGGTGTGGGTTTTAAGGGAAGCCAACGGATTCAGCGTGCCCATTTGGAGCTTTGTTCCGAAACGGACCCGGGCGCCTGTAGGTTCCTGCCGCGTACTTTGGCATGTTGGCACCCTTCGGCTCATAGACCTCCACGCTTTGAGCCCCCGAAAGCACCCACCTGGAGTCTCCTTCTGACCCGAAGCAAACATCGGTCCATTATTTAGGGTTAACACCTGGGCTTTGCTCAGCTTCTTCGAAAACCTGTTTGGGGCGCGCCCAAAAAGGATGAGCTTCCTCGAAGGATACGTTTTTTGTTGGGTTTCCGGAAAACAACATATGCGGGGCCATGTGTTTTGGTTTGTTCATCCTAGGGCAAGCAAGTCTCTGGTCCCAAACATTCACCTTGGTCAGTGTCAAAAGTTGACACTGGTGTTTAGGCTTCAGAAACAATGCTAAACGAAGACAACTCACAGTTCCGCTTGGAAGTTGTTCACAAGTCAGCTACCCCCTCCTGTTTCCCCAATTTTAGAGCCGGTCGGAAACTTAGGGGTTGGATCCTAAGAACCAACCACTTAACACATGGGAGGGGAGAACGAGGAGGTATGGCTCGACGTTTCGGATTCATGCGGACGGCCCTAACCCACACCTCCTTCACATATCCTCAAGCTTTCAATGCCCTGGTATGCACCAAACAGATCCAGTGCTACACTCCTTCAGCCGGAGGCTCACAGAAAGGCCTCTGTAAATGAAGCCAAGTTTTCCAGGGAGCTTCCATGTTTGTCTGGAGGAGGGTGTCTACCCCTGACTCCAAATACCCACTTTTTTAGGGTATCATGTCGACCCTCTACTAAAAAAGGAGGCATGTACCTTGAAAAACCAGGTTTGCAAAAAATAACCTAGTAAAAGTGGGTATTTGGAGTAGGGGGTATGTTGAACTTGATTGGCCAGGACAACCAACCGACCGACCGACCAACCAAAGAGGGCACTACAGCTCCTTCCCCGGGGTATGTTGGCAAAACACTTTGTCTTGCAGCTCTCCACAATAAATGAACAGAACCAAAACACCAAAATCAAACCAACACATGGGGCTGCCGTTTCTGGAGTGTCCCTGTGGTGCGTAGTTTTGAAGAATATCAAGAGGACAGCCACTTTTTTGGGGTCCCCTAAACAACACACACCCACATGCCAATAGCAGTGAAGGATGAATTCTCACGGGCTTTCTCCAGAGACGCAATTCGATCACTCCCCGGCCTTGACGTAATCGATGTCGAAATACGCCTAACGCGATTGGAGTTCTGACTCCAAAAGGTTTCCACGGTGTTCACTGGAGGCACCCCAAACCATGGAATCAAGAAAAGATGCGGCCATATCGGGTGGCTGTGAAAAGCGGGTTGGCCAATCGACATCCCTTGGGGACTAGACTGCCTTGGGACAGATTGGTTCAAACACGTTGATGCTTGAAGGATACACTCCACAGGTTTGGAAATGGATGAACGCCACCACAAACCCTCCTTGAGCTCCTTTTGCAGGAATAACCAATTTGGGTGTGTCTGTTTCTCGGGTTCCCCAAAATTGCGGTTCTCCCTTTGGTGTACCACACAAAAAGACACCCCCACTTGAAGTCCCGATATTCCCAGCTGACCAGCACATCCGGCCAAACCCGGTCCATTCTCGGCACTTTTGCAAAAGTGGCAGCGTTCGCAGGTGAACCCCAAAGGGGCATCTTCTAAACTTGCAGGCTCCCTATTTGATGTTTGAGGTGCAACTACACAGTGGCCAACCTGCTTGGGGGGCCTCCATTTACGAACCTGCCCTGGGTTGACTGTGCAAATGGCTGGTTAAACCTTTTGTGGCACCATCCAAACCTGGCTTAAATTTCGCAAACCTGAACGGATGCAAGCAAGGGACCTTCATCCTGAGGCCCGAATCCATGTTTCGCAACCGCGCCTGTGTCGCAAGCGGCTCCTCGGCAGAAGGGTTGGACATGTAGATGGTGCAGCAGTCCTCGCGAATGCAAGATCGGAGGAAATCGGGGCGATACTCGGAACCCCCAAGTCATGGGAACCCCTTGCTTTTGTTTGAGGGTGTCCCCTTTTTGTGGGGAGTTCATCACTTTTGGTGGGACCAACCCCTAATAATAGGACGAGTTTATGGCTATTCTAATCCGGGGTCATCATGAAGGAATCAACATCTAGCGCTGAGAATGATCTCCGTTTGATCTGGTCTTGTTCTCAAAAGTTGGAGCCTTCCTTAAATGGGCTCAACCTGGCTTGGCCAGAACTGTACCCCTTTATCTCAGTCATGCAACATCAACTTTTGGGTTCCTCTTACACGCCTTAAAAGGCGGTCCTGTTGATCCTGCAAGAAACGGAACAGCATTACTCTGCTAAAACCTGATTTCTGGGTCAGGCTGAAAGGAAAAAAAAGATGGCCTTGAAGATTTTCGCCGGCGGTTTCTGACAGATTCCGTGAGAGTGGCACGATTTGAAAGGAAGGTGAAAGAGAAGTCTGAGTCTGGGGGACCTTCAAGATCTTGGAATTGCACTGCTTTGTGGTTTAAGAATCATTCCGGAACGGGTAGTGCCCATAACGCCGAAAATCACCATGGGTATAGTGAGGTCTTCCCCGCAAACACCAAATGTAGAATCCCTACCCCGTGGTATTCCCAGCAACCTCCAGACCCCTCCCATTGAGCCGCTCCGAACCCCTCCGGAGCAGATTTGGGCAGAGAGACCCCATAGCTTTCAGCTATTGGAGCAGAAAGGAGTGGCCAAACAAGCTTCCTCAAAGGAGTGGCCAAAACAAGTCCAAACTTTTATCTACCCCCATCTCCAAATACCCGCCTTTTTTAGGTATCATGTCGACCCTCTACTCAAAAAGAAGGTATTTACCTTGAAAACCCAGGTTTTCCACAAAACACCCTAGAAAAAGGTGGTATTCTCCGGGAGTGAGCCAACCAGGTGCTTTCTTCCCGCTCTCCCCGCTCGCTCCGTCGCCGGCTCAGTGACATGCCCGGGGATGCAGTAGTTCGGAATGAAGCCTCAAAACCCACCCAGAGATTGTCACCCTTCCACCCAACATGGAATCTGACGGCATCTTGGACCAGTTTCACTCTTTACCCAGAGGGTCCTTTGGTACCTTCTAAGGAGGTACCAAACGACCCGTTCTTACACCCCAAAAGCCATCCTCATGAGGTACCAAGTGACCCTCTGGGTTAGAGGGGCAAACGGGGATACAACAGCAAGCTGGGGCTCGTCTTGTGGAGGCCTCGGCAAGAGGATCACATGGGTTTCCAAACGCCTACAAGTTGAGGATTCGGTAGCCCCTGAGGTTTTTGAGGGATCCTTACATTATACACCTGAACATTGCCTTGTAAATGGTGGGTTCCTTTTATTTTGGTGGAAAAAGCCATGTTTCAAATTGCCAGGAAACAGCACGATTTGTTATACCCCAAAAGACATGGACACCTACATTGCTTGCTCGAAAATCTTTGTGGTAAGATGGCTCGTCCCCCAGTCAGGCCTATTCCCAGAGGCTCCCAGTACCTCATGGGAATGGCTTTTGGGGGGTAAAAAGGGGTCGTTTAGTACCTCCATAGAAGGTACCAAGGGACCGTCTGGGATTGCAACCCAAAAGCCCCCGCAAACAAGCCGGGCATGCCTATTATAAGCCAATAACAACTACCTAGAGTCTCCATGACCCGAAATGAAAATAGGTCCATGACCAACCATTATTTAGGGTAATCACCAACCATTTTTGAAGGGCCATAAGGAGACTCTAGGTAGTTTTTATTGGTCTGGATTTTCTCGTTGTGTTTTGGTTTTTTTTCCTGGATGTTCTGTCTTGGAACTGGCAGGTGCGATCTCCCTTGGTTCTGCTTGGTTTGACTCGTTGTGCACAAGCGCTGTCAACATCCCCGGCATCGGTTTAACTCCTCAGCATCACGAGTTGGCTTTGTCAGGCTGGGTTTAGGGTGGGTTCAAGGTTGTCTAGGGTTGGTTCAGGATGGGTTCCAGGCTTGTTTCGGGAAAGTTTGGGGGTGGCTGCGCTTTACGTACTGGGATGGTTCAGTACTGATTTGTGGTGGGCTTCTTGGTGTTGGTTTAGGTTGGGTTTAGGGCTGGTTTAGGGTGGGTTTAGAGTTGGTTTAGGCTGTGGTTGTGTTTAGGTGGGCTTAGGGTGGTTTGGGGTAGGTTCAGGGTGGCTTAGAGATGGTTTAGTTTTGGTTTGGTTTGTTTGGGGGGGGGGGGGTAGGGGGCGGTTGGTGTTGGGTTTGCTTTGGGTTTGTTAAGGGTTGCTGTAGCGTGAGGTTAGAGCGGGTGTAGTTTGGGTTTAGTGCTGGTTTAGGGGGGGTTAGGGATTGGTTTTGGGGGTTGCTTGAGGGTGGGTTTAGTGGGGGGTATAGAGTTTGCTTAGGGGGGGGGTGGTTTAAGGCTTGTTTAGTGCGGACTTAGGGTTTGTTTCGGGTGGGATTAGGATGGGTTTAAGGATTGGCTTAGGGGGTTGGGGGTAGGCTTGGAGTTGGTTTAGGGACAGTCTGTTACTGGTTTAGAGTGGGTTTGCTTAGAAGTTTCTTCAGGGAGTCTTGCTGGTTTAAGGCTTCTTTAGGGTTTCTTTAGGGTTGGCGGGTTGGTTTTAAGGTTGGCTCTAGGCTTAGTGGCGGTTGAAGAGGGTTTAGTGGTGGTTTAGGGTTGGTTTAGGGTGTTTTTGGGGCCAAACAAAGTGTGGGTTTAGCGTGGGCTTGCCTTTTGAGGTCATCACAAACAGCCCTATAACACAGCGGGGGGGGGGGGGAGGTTGGGGAGGTAAGAAGCCACCAACAAAAGTCCAACAAGCCAAAAGCCGGTGATGCTGGGGTGTTACTGGTGATGCTGAGGATGCGGAAAGCCGAAGCCACGAAAAAAGTAAAGGCAAAAAGTGAAAAGCCAAAAAGCCAAAAACCAGAAGCCAAGAAACCAAAAAGCCAAAAAGCCGAAAAGGCCCAGACTCCTTGAAGCCAAAGGCCACAAAGCCAAGAAGCCAAGAAGCCAGAAGGTAAAATCCAGGACAACATCCTAAAGAAAAACGGGAAAAATCAAAATTCAAAAAAAAAACCTCCAGTCTTTATTAAAAAGACCTCGAACGGGGGGACATCTTCACCGAGCTGCCACTTCTTCGGATCGGCTCGGCTCGGATCGGATCGCGCGCCTGTTTTCCGGCAGGACTTGCAGGTCCACCACCTCACTGGCTGCAAGGGGGCAGCCGGCTCCCCACCCCCCCCCCCGCCCGGCAGGCTAGGCCCCAAAGAAAGCAGAAGACTAAACAGAAAATCAGATGTTCAGATTCCGGTTTTACCCGGATCTATTGAGTTCAAGTTTTGGAGACCAACAAGAAGGTATCAAATGTTCAGATTCCAGTTCTAATATATTCAACACAAGTTTTGGAGACCAACTAGGGCAAAGGGATTCTAGCCTATGTATTGAGTTCAAGTTTTGGAGACCAACAAGAAGAGAAGGTCAAAGGCAAAAGTTTGTCGACCGTTTCTTGACTTGCCAAGCGATCCGACTTGGCCTGGAAATTGACACCTGACAGCAGGCGCGAAATCTCTGAGGGCTGGCTTCGCTCTTTTGGACTCAGGCGGTGTGATCCTTTTGACCAGAAAACCACCCACCTGTTCAAATCTTGGTTGCTGTTGACCCCCCTGCAAAAAGTTCAACCTTTTGGGGGTTTAGTGGAAAACCCCTTGATTTCCCCAAAAGTTAAAGTCTAAAGGGCCAACCCAATAGCAGTCAAGAAATGGGCTCCCTTTAAAAGGAAACACACGCAGACATGACTTCTCGGTGTCCGTGTCTTTCGAACGGCGGAGAGGGCTCCATGCCTTGCTGTCAACCAGGATTTGAGCAGACGGAATCAGGGAACGGTTGCGTCCCCCGAAAGTGAGCCATGCCCTTAAAAAATGGGACACCAGCAAGAAAATGGATTTTCAACCAGGAATGTACCGGGTTGGTAATGGGTTTGGAGGGTATAATGTTCACTCCTGAAACCCACCTAGAGTCTCCATGACCCTTTAACAAATGGTTGGTCGTTACCCTAAATAATGGGTCATGGACCTATTTTTACAGGGTCATGGAGACTCTAGGCACATCTTTGCTGTTCATCAGGCTCCTCTAAAATAGTTACCCCTCCAGCTTTGGTTTCCCTTCACAAGTAGCAAACAAGAGAAATCTCTGCATTTTGAGAATAAACTCCACTACTTGCAGACAGGCTGCGCGTTGCCTGCCCAATCGCCGCAGAGTGCGATGTTGATCACGATCTCTTGCGGGTGTGCAATGTCCACCTGCAAGTCGCGAAAGAAAGTTGATGCTAAAAAAACGCGCTCCATTGACTCAAGTGGGTGACCCTAAACGGGCTCCGACGCATGAATTCTAGGATGCTACACACATGATTGTTCTTCGGTGCATGTTGGAACCCGTTGTTGGAACCCCCTAAACAGGTCCCCTGACCCGAATTCAGCGGCCCGCATGACCAAAGTACTTGGCCGACTTGCTCATCTTCACTGCAGCAAGTCCCTTCGGGTGTTGTGCAAAACCACCTCCCACTCTCTGGTGGATTCGTCTGTGCAAGCGGTTCCAGTTCTTGCGAACAGACGTTTTAGGGGACCCCCGCAAAAAATAGATATCATTTTCTGTTTTGATTCCCATTGAAACCACCAAAACACAGGTACCCTCACACAAAAGACACCCTGCACTTGCAAACGTCCTTTTTTCGAGGGTACCTTTTTTTGGGTTGGCCTTTTAAATTGGAAACCAACAGAAAACCACCCCACTTTTGGGGGTCCCCTCATTCTGAACCGACGTCCTAGCCTTTGGCGCTAGTGAGGAACCCATCAGAAGACCCAGATGAAGCAACCTATGCAGACGCCTCCACACGTGATCCGGAGTCCCTCAAGATTGGTTGCGCCCCATCGAGGTCAACCAGAGGTCTAGTGTTGCGCCTGGGTGACATCCAGTCAGGTTGCTCCCCTATCGGGTTTGTAGATTGGTTATTGTGGAAAATGGGCATTCACAAGGTTGCACCCGCTTGTTCCAAGAAAAACCAAAGAAATTCGATTACCCATGTTCTACCCTTGGGTCTTTGTCATCCTGAAGTGTCCTTCCAACCCTTGGTATGGTAGCAAAACACGTTGCTTTTTGCAGCACCCTACTAAAAATGAATATGTATATATATAATACATATATACATATATACATATATTACCGTACACTCAACACATGCCGACAGCAGTAAAGGTCTGACAGCAAAGCGACAAAGACCTCGAGACCCCGGATGGAGAACCCTGACCCCGTTCTAACAGCGAAAATAGGAAGTGGGTCGTACCAATAAAACCACGACTTTGCGGGGATCAATGGCAACCGTCACACCAAAAATGGCCGTGAAATCATGGCCACGGGTACATGCCCCGGCTTCCCCTGGGTCGCGGTGCTGGCTTGGGGGCAAAGGAAACCATCTTCAAGGGTGATTCCCATTATGTTGCGCTGGGTCCATCAAAGTGACATTCTAAAACGAGCCTCGCCATCTCAATGGTGGTTCAAAAGGGTTTCCCAACGCCCAGCATGTTTTTGAGAACGGGTCCCTCAAAATAAAGGTAACCATTTTTGGGAACCCAGTCAATGGCACATTCTTCGTTGCTGGTTGATTCATATGTGTCTCAAACGCATGCCATCACAAAGAGTATACGTACGGGACTTAGTTGGATTTAAGTGTTTCTTTGGGATTCGGTACCCTTTGCAGGTCGGCTTCAAGGGCCCTAAGGAAACCGTCAATTTTTCCCCCCCCCCCCGTCTGCTATTTGGACACATTCCTAGAGGTTTCTCCAAAATATGAAACTATGGAGAAAGAAACAACATGGGGCATGGGTTGTCTTTTTGGTTTTCCCTGATAACCGCCAACCAAAAGAGGTCCGGAACCTCGACACCCCATTTTTTTGGTTTAAAGTGAAACCAAAAGGAACACCACCATTCTGCGTCTTTAAGATGTATTTCAGCTGGAGACCCCCCAAATATAGGCTTTTGCTTTGGCCCGCACTCCTTTACCACAAACCTGGGGTCCGAGACACCTCAGTCGCATTCGAGTTTTGGCCAAGGGACGCAGCTGTCTGGGTCGAATGGCATGAAGGCCATGCGCCACTTCGCAGGCCACTTGTTCCTCACTGAAATCATCGAAAGACAAGCGAACAAAAGGCGCCATGGGAAACCCCGTGAAGGGCAATAAACATGGAAACCTGAAGGATGCGTCAAACAAGGAAAGCTGCAAATTGAACGCCAACAAACCGTGAACAAGGAAACCTGAACATTTGAAAGCCAACTGGAAAGGAACAAGATGTTGTGCTTAAAGAAGTGGGCCGCCACTTGGCCCTCAAAATGAGGATGTTGAGGTGGCAACGGCCCAAAGTCGAGGGGGGCCAACTTTTGGCAGAACGAGCCTCCCAAGAAACAAGAGGCAGATCCGAGTCCTAGCGCATCCTCAGCGAAAAACAACACAAAACAAGAACCAAGCACTCCAAACCACCGAAGAGAACAAACCAAAACATACATCCGCCAACACCCAAGCAAACCAGCAAACAAGCAACTAGCCGAGAAAACATGCACAACACACAGGTCAAGGGAGTTTCCTTTAACCCTTGTGTGCCATGGTCAAGCCTGCCGTTCTCTCCGTCGCATTGCTCGTTCTGGGCTATGACCATCCAGTCCGGAGGAGCAAAGTTCAATCGGCCCAGCCAAATTTGAGATCAGCCTTTGCCTTAAACTGACTGGTCTACACCAAAACCAATTCACAACCGAATAAAAAGGACGGTGTACGGTAAAGCTGTGCTTTCGTCTGTTAAAACCTGGCCAGACTCCGGAGAACGCGGCCGAATCGGGCGGCTCTAGTTGAAGAGCCCGGTTCCTTGTGCGAACTTCGATCATCTGAAGGACAACTCTGGGGTAGTTGCCCTTTTAGCAAGGAACAATTCGCCGGGCTCCTTTCGTAGGCCTTTGTTCGGACTGTTCTTTTCGCACTTTTTCCAGAGTTCAACATCATGTCCCACCCAAAGCCTGGAAGCTTCCAAAGGGGAACCTCCATTTGGTGAGATCGATCCACGCCTTTCGCATTCCGAGGCACGGCGTGGGCGCATCGTTCTGGAGATCCGCTGGGATCTCCGCCTGAACAAAACCACGGACATGAAATGACACCACGGTCGTTGGTAATTACTGTGGACGGACGAAATCCATTTCGCACCACTTTGAAACCATGGGCAACCATTGTTTGTTGGTATTTACAGGGGAATCATCATTCTAGGGTTTCTTGGGTGGTGCAGGAATTCGTCCATCCACAGTAGTTACTTGCTGGTGCTTGCGTGGCCCATGGAAAATGTGTTCCCTGAAGAGTGGCTGTCTAAAACTCTATAAGGGGTTGATACCATCCTTTTAAGGTCTTGGTTTCTCTTTAGAACCACAAAAAAAGGTACCCTCAAAAGAAGGCAGACCATGTAAACCCAGGCCCAGCAGTGTTCGCAGTGAGGGGCGGCTTGCCAAATCGATGCTTGGTTTAAGTCTTTACGGGAATGCAGGGCTGGGCAAGGCATAGTACGTCAGGGGTCTGGATTGTCTTTCTGTCCTTTCCGTCCTTTCTTGCCCATGTGAGTTTCCTTTTGGATCAAAACCTGATGGAATGAGCCCCCCTGATAGATTCCGGCTCATGCCCAAGCGCCCCCAAAACCAAAACAACAACTCCCCGAGAATTAGGAAAGGGCTCTGCAGCGCGGCGATGGGAGCGCGTCGTCAGCGCGCCTCGGGGATGTGAAAGGTGGTGATGCCGCTGGCGTCCCACACAGTCACCAGCACCCCAGGGTTCTTGCTATACCTCGGCTTCCCTGAGCCCAAGGTTAGGACCGTCAGCATAGGCGTTGGGAAATAGATGGAGTTCCCTGGTGGATGATTAAACCACCAGGTAAACCAGGGCCATCTATGTTCCTACCATTTTTTTAAAAAAAAATTCTAGGTCCTCCAGTAGAGAGGTTAGAATAAGGGCACCAACCTTTTTCCGTCGTCTATTTTAGTAGAGGAACCCAAAAAAGGGAAAAAGGCACTACTGGGTAGGACCGTTGGGAGTGGGGAAACCCAGTTGGCCACCAGACCCAGCGGTTCTTGTGGCCAAATTCCATCCAGCAATCCAAACCACCAATTAATTAGGGCTGGATAAATACCAACTCAAGGACACTCTTCCCTGCCTTGAGTTTTGCCTTGGTGTCCTTGCAAGGCGTGTCAAAAGGGCATTCCCACTTGTTGCCCCGCAGCTGGACATAAACCTGGACCACGCATTCGAAAGCCGGCGAGATGTACGTGGTACTTGGGTTTGTCTCAAAATAGGGCAACGTGCCCACCCCCCCCCCCCCACAAAAAAAATGGTTTCCTTTTGAGGTTTCCATTTTAAAACAACCCGTTTCAAGACCCCCATTCGGATTTGGGGGGTGGGTGGGTCATAGGAGACCCTATTGACGACCAAACCATACCTAGCCAGGGTCCCTTGCTTGCGAGCAATTTTTCCGGGTGCTACCAACAGATCTGGTAGTTTCCGATCAGTCACCAGTTGGGTGTTTCTCATTTTTTGAGGGGACTCCCTCAAGTGGCAACGGTTGTCTTTTGGTTCTCCCTTGAACCCCCAAAAGAGAACCGGTTTCCTAAGAAATGGTCGCAGAGTGTGGTGCTTCTTGTACAACGCGGGAACTGCAAACAGGTGGCTTCTACACTTCCGGGTCGCTTGATTTCCCCAAACAAATCATGTAAAATGTCAAACACCATTGCCTGCTTGTGGTAAATCATCCGTTCTGTGATGCCGAGTGGTTGATTCCCACGACTACTTGAACCCACTTTCAACGGGACACTCCAGGATTCACTAGCAACTGACCTGAAAGTAACATTTCTTTTAAGGGTATATATCCCTTTTCACCTTGCAATGGGAACCCACGCGGAAACACCTCGATGGGGACTCCCCCCATTCTGAGGGTACCACTTTGTTGCAGGAAACCCAAAGAAAAACACAATTTTGGGGGGTTCGCTAAAAACGACAACCCCTCCAACCGTCGCTTTGCACTCGGCGCCGAGGTCTTTTTCGCACCGCGCGATCTTTTCTGCGGCACCTGCAGGCAAACATTGTGCTTCGGTTCTGGTTTGGCCCACACGGACCATAAACTTCAGCTTTTGTGTGATTGGTTCTTTGGATTTTGGTGAATTTACCCTCTCCAAGATGGTTTTGATTCTGGTGAGTTTGGTGAATTGGTGGTTTTGATTTTGGTGGATTTTGGTGGTTTAGAGCAGTTTCCCATTTGCCCTCTACAAGAACGAGGGGATCAAATCCCCAAACCACCAATCCAAACCACCAATTAAGGGTTCCCTGAAGGGTTTCCCATTTGGCCGTGGCTAAAAAAATACATGTACCAAAAAGGCACCCTTAGTAAATGGAACCAAAGACTACCTGCGTAACCCTAGCTTGTTAATTTTGAGCCACGCCCATTTACCCTCTACAAGAACCAGGGGTTCAAATCCCCAAACCACCAATCCAAACCACCAATTAAGGGTTACCTGAAGGCTGGAAGAACGGAATCCCAAAAATTCGGGAACACCTTCAGGGGTTCAGGAACAGCACATTGGGCGAACAACTTCGCGCTGTCCATGTTTATGAGCGACTTGTTGTTCCAACATTGCACTGGGCATGTGGGAGGTTTCTATCTTTCAGCCAGGCCTCTGAGCACTGTCTCGTGGGTTGCTCTTGAAATACGGCTACCCCAAAATGGCGCCCTTCCTCCTGGTTTCCCACTAAATCCAACCAAGAAATCTCAGCTTATCTAAACAATCGGCTTCCCTCTAATTGGTTCGGAGAGGGGATGGTTTCCCTTTACCTTGAACAAGAAATCCCCAAACCACCTGGTAATCAAGCAGGGATAACGCATGGACCAACACCACCTTCTTGCACGAACCTATAGCATGCATGCTGCAGCAGGTGTCTAACACCTATCGTACTTCTAACAAACACTGGTGCGTGTGGATACGAGGCCCGATGACGATAACGGTCGTCTGCCAAATTGTGCCTGGCAACTTCCATGACTCTGTAACACATGGAAGGGCATCACGGTTGTTGGAAAGCAGGTGTTGCTCCTTTGCGGAACCGAGCAGTGGTGGCATCACATTGCTTCTCTGTGTCATATGTTTTTAATCTGGAGGACCCTACCAGTCAGGAGGACCCCCCCCTCTGATTAGTACGGTCCTCGAGACTGATCCGAAGTTAACATTCCTTCTCTCGGTCTTTTTTTTTTGTGCAGGTACCCTGTTTGATTGATTCTTAAAGGGACACCAAGAGGAAAACCAAAATCCTTCTGGGCCCCCCTAATTTGGGTGTTCGAGGAGAAACCAAACTAACAGCACCATTCTTAATGGGACCAAGAGGAAAACCACCTTTCTGGGGGTCCCCCTACTGTGGATGGACGAAATCCTGCACCATCCAAAAATACATTGGAATGATCATTCCCCAGAAAATACCAACAAACAATGGTTTCCCATGGTTTCAAAGTAGTGCGAAACTCCCAACCCTCCCCAATGGCTCGCGCCTCCATCCCTCACGCCGCCGCGCCCGCGCCCGCCGCGTCGGCCGTCTCCGCGGCGGCCGCGGGGGCGGCCGCTTTGGGCTTCGGGGCGACCTGGCGGTTTGGGTTTGCAAGTCGATGGAAGCTTTGTGATACCTGACAGGAACACCATGAAAGGAAGAAGATATGAAAATCAACTCAATATATCCATATACACACACTATATATATACATACAGCGCGAGCACTGTTTAAGAAAACACTGGAGAAGAATTTGAGGGGCTGGACCCAGAGTTTCAGCCATTTTGTTATATTACCCGAGTCGTGACAACCTTAAGAATTTGAGGGCCCCCCGTCTTCAGGCCCAAATTCTTAATTCCATCCATTCTTGATGTAGCTAACAAACGCATCCTCATTTTCTCAGGAGCAAGCAGCGTTGTCTTTGTCAAGCATCAAGATCCAAGCACTCCAGGCTCAAAGTCATCTTGCCTTTGCTTGTCACCACAACAGCTTTGCCGTCGTGAACCGACTCTACAATGCCGGATTCAGGCATGCAATTAGCCAGCGTTACCTCCCAATTTGTCTTGACACGTTTGCAAACCAGTGGATGAGGCGGATGGAGGAAACAGAGGCTTGGCCGGCCGTTTCTTTCTGGGCTTCTTCTTGGGCTTTGCTTTGGACGGCAGCGCTTTTGCCTCTTGCTTAGCAGAAGACGAGCTGCTGGAAGACGTACTGCTGCTGCGGCTGGAAGATGAGCTGCCAGTTCCAGCAGCTTCTCCATGCTGTGCCACTGACTCCACTCTATCTGCTCCAGCGTAGATTGTTCTTGCCGTGCTTTTCCACAGTGGGCCAAGCTTTTGCCCAGCCGGGAAAGGCTTGTATTTGCCGTCCAAGCCTTCTACCTGGATCAAATCATCTCCAGAGCCATTCAAAGTCAGAAGGCAGCCACCCTCCTCAAAGAAGCGACGCCTGCCGCGGGCAAACTTCATCTCATTGAAGGCCTCGCCAACCAGCTGTGTAAGCAAAATGCGTTCACTGCGCGCCTGACCGGAGGGTTGCTAAGAATTTGAGGGTTGCTAAGAATTTGAAGGTTGCTAAGAATTCGAGGGTCCTTAAGAATTTGAGGGTTGCACACCTCACTCGCCAACGCAAGGCCTCCATGTTGCCATCTTCGAAATCTTGAGCAGCTTCTGAGTGGGCGTCTAAGTAGTTTTCAAGCCCAATAAAAACGAGCTTCTTGGCACCAAAAAGCACTCAACACCCTTGCCCTGCAGTGTCCACAAGCACTCCGGCCCGGAAGATGGCCGCGGCCGGTGGCGAAAGAAACCCGCCAGCAGCGGGAATTGAACGAGCCATCCCGAGCCTTCAAACTGCGAGGGAACAAACAATTAACAATGAACCCGCTCAAGCAAGTTAAGAAACTGCAAAGAAATTGAGGGACCCTGGAGCAAAAACACCGTGCTGCATGTTGAACTTGAAGTTAAGAATTTGAGGGTCCCTGGGTTTGGCGGGCCCGGATTCTTATGCAACGCTTGGACTGTGTATATATATATATATATATATGTATACTTTATGAATATACCTAGAGTCTCCTTCTAACCCTTTAAACATGGTTGGTCATTACCCTAAATAATGGTTGGTCATGGACCTATTTTTAGTCATGGAGACTCCAGGTATAGCCGGGATGAACCCATTACTAGGTCCTCCAGTAAAGGTTGGTTGGATACCCGATTCTTTGGTGGTACCCGATTCTTTGTCTGTAGTCTGTTTTAGGGGAACCCTCCCAATCAAAAAGGGGTGAGAAAGGGCACTACTGGGGGACCCAGCATTACTGTATTACCCAACCCACCATAACCCGGGATTACAGCAGTAAACCCCGTTTAGTAGGGAACATACAAGGTGGGTTTGACTATGGACCCGGCTAATATTGACCCAATACTAATCAGCCCCGGTTTTTTCATCCTCCAATAGTGAGGATTCCCCCGAAATTTCCCTGGGCTGTCCGTTTTTTGATCCCTTTTCTGCTTTGGGACCTTTCACGTTGATTTTCTTGGGGGCCCAGTTTATTAAAAGGGTATCCCTGGGTTTAGTGGCGAATCAACACTATTGGAGGGGAATACCCGCCAATTAATAAACTGGGCAGGGTGTAAAGAAGGCATGGGTGGTGTCCACGGCCGGAAGGCTTGATTAATATGGGGTCAACACCAGTGTCTCCCCTTTCTCCCCATGGTCGTTTTGAATTTTGGGTCCAAGTCTTGTTGCCAAACTTCCGAACGAAAAGTATCGCGCGGTTCAAAGGCAAACATCTGTTGCTCTACTGCCCTTTTGCTTGAAGCGTGGTTGACACCCGGAGGGGAAACAAATGAACTGAGTCTGAAGGTTGGGGGATTCAAGCCCCTGTCCCAGCCTAGTTCAGCCATTCTTCTTTCAGGGCAACATCCTACTGGTTCCCCGACCTTAATCCAGGAGGGCTTGGAGATATTTGGGACCGTCATGGGAATTTCGTTGATCTGCAAAATCGTCCCCCAAAACAGGAGCGTTGACCGTCCCAAGGTCAGCTACTCAGACTAGGACCAAAAACACCCACATGTCGATCTGCCTACTTGGGGAGATCCTTCTTGTGAGAAAGTGGGAAGAAACACCGAGACACACGGATTTTCGGGCGGCTCCAAAAGGAAAGCTCCAAAAGGAATTTGTCATTCGACGGAAACGGCCTTGGTACAAAAAGCAAGGATTCTTTGGTTCCGGAAAATACACAGCCAACACCAGGGTCTCTTTTTGATTCTTCCCTAGCAAAAAGACTTCCAAAATAGGGGATCCCCTTGTTTTCCCCAGGAAAGCTCCCATCCAAAACAGGGTTCGCAGTTGGTTTGTTTCCCGACTCAAAACTCCATCCCATAAACAGGGGTGCCCTTTTGGTTTTCCCATATTTTTCCGTCTGCTTAAGTCCCCTGAACCATCATATTTCCAGTAGTGATAGGGTCCGTGAAACACCAACCGGCGAAAATGACCCATATTCTTAAGCAAATCTTGCTGGTGCTCAGCAGGGAATGGGGGAAGGACCCCCCTAGAAACCATCCAACTGGTGGTTTCCTTTAAGTGGCTTCCCCAGGTTCATTCCCTGAGCAAGAAGTGGAAGCTAGTCAACTTGTTAGCGCCCCTTTGCGCCTTCACTTTGGCCTTGGGGACTGCCTGCGGCGCCTGAGGCAGTCAGCTAGGCCCGTGCCGTCGATGAAAGAACCCAAGGGTTGAGATACCAGCATGCGAGCAATATGGGTCTGACTGTTTGGGGTACCCGTTTCTTGCTGGTTTTGGGAAACCAAAAGGGAAAACTACCCTTTTGGGGGGTCCACCAAAACAAGACACACCAGTATGGATTTATGTAGAAACCGTGGATGGACACATTCGGGCGGTTTATTCCAGCATTGATAGGGTTTCAGTATGTTCTTCGGATTTCGGGAGTTAAAGGGAAACCAAAGGTCACATTCTGAAAGCTAGCCTTTTCAGCTTGGTTCGATTCCATAGCGAAAGTAAGACCACCAAGTTTGGCCTCGGCTGATGTTTCACTGGTCGGACCCACCATATTTGGACCAGGGATCAGGACTAAATGTCATTTGCTGTCAAACCAAGCAGGGCTCCCTGTTTGGGGGAGGTATGACTCGCCAAATTCCACGGAGTCCAAACTTTCCACTTTGAAATCCAGGTATTTCCACTCAAACAGTGCTCAATCACGGGATGTTGGCCACTTGGTGATGGAAAGGCTGGGCTTGCGCTAAATGGGTGTCCTTTCAGGGTACATGGGGGGTGTCTTTTGTACGGGAAACCTAGGCGAAATTCGGCGCTTGTTTTGAAGGGTCACCAAAATTCAGCTGAACCAAGACGAAAAGCTGACACGCGCCGCTTTTTCGAGAGCGAGCGGGTTCACCTGCCGATTGGGCAAAATGGACCATACATCTGCAAACATGTGGGTGTGGCTCAAAATTAAACAACTGGGGTTAAGGTTGTAGTCTTTGCTTCCATCTGCCTCTTTGGTGCCATTTTGGTGCATTCTTTTATTTCCGAAGCCCTATTTCCCAAGCTGGAAACATGACGTCCATTTTAGTACCCTCCCACCAGCTAACATGAGTTTGTGCCTTCGCCCCCCTGTAGAAACACGACCTTCCTCTTGGAAAGCGCCGTGTTGCACAAACGCCATGTTAGTCGGATGGAGGGTACAGCGCCCTGAAGCCCCCGAATCGAATTGCTGCCACAGGTGCCGGCTCCTCAGGCTTGTCGCCCCTGGCGTCCGATCCGTAATCCAGGGCCACCGGGTAAAATGAAAGGCGTGGAGCAGCAACTTGAACCCATGTAGTTGGAACCGTTTGAGGGTCTACCAAAAAAGTATCTTCAGATTCCGCTTTGTATTGATCAGGACCCAATTGTGTGGTCACCCAAAGAGTATCTTCAGATTATGTTGCGTACTTGGTCTAGCCACGATATGACTTATATAATTCCAAGACGTCGGCAACCGCTACGTATGGCCCATTTAATCAATCCGGTGCATGAATGCGGGGGGTTTTGCAGTGTTCCCCCGCAAATTGTTTCGGATCCCTTCTAAAATACCGCCCAATCAAAATCAACCTGAGGCCTATGAATCAAAGACCCACTCCCTGCGGCCTCATGCCCTAAGCTTAGGTTAGGTCTGAGGCTCAAGCTGCGCCAGAGCCATGCAGCACGGCAAGTTCTTAAGGGCTTCTTCCTTTTTCAGGATACCCGTGTTTGATTGTGTGCGTGTGTTTTCAACGGGAAACCAACAGAACAAAAAAGAGCAACAACCAGATGCTTTGTTTTTTTCTTCTCTGGGGGTCCCTCGAACAAAGGGCGCACCCTTATTATTATGTTGAAGAAAAGCAACACCATTGACTGCAGACCACACACAGGGATCCTGATGTGAGCATCGCCAATTGGCCCAACAGGCGATGTTTACATACGCCACACAAACAGGGCATTGCAAAAAAACATCTTGGATAGCAAACCTGCACGTCACAGGAATTCTCTGTCTGAGCCTGGGCTGGTGCCCTGTGAGTGTTGCTGGGTTTAGCTTCATTGATCTACAAAAGAGGGCCTTCTATGATGGGTGACCTGAAGAAGTTGTGAGAAACCAACCGCAATGGACCTTTGGACACTACGAGAAGGTTACTTGTTCCCGTCAATCACGTATCATGCACTGGGGAGGCCGTCGCCCTACCCTCAAAACAAACGCACGAGCTGCACTTTGCTGGGTTGTCAATCATACAAGAGGGTAGCCATGACAATAATGATCAGAGCTCCTAGTTGGCCAGGTGTCCATCTTAACATCAAGCGCAGCCTTCTCTCCGTCAACGTGAAAGCCCAACAAAGAAAGAGGCAAGGCCAGAACTCACCGGCCCAGGCTTAGCCATGGCTTTCGTTTAAACATGCTAAACCCATGCCCAGTGCGTCCAGTTCCCACTACAGTAAGACAGTAAGGGGAAGCCATGATGTAAAACCCAGATGTAAGCCCTAGTTACCTCTAGTGACTTTAGTGGCTTGCCTGGAACCACTTTCAACGTTACCAGTACATCCCTGAGATGATTCAATGGCTGGGAGAAGGAAAGGTCCTCCCCGGAG
Organism: Effrenium voratum; assembly: GCA_963377175.1. NCBI lineage: Eukaryota > Dinophyceae > Suessiales > Symbiodiniaceae > Effrenium > Effrenium voratum. The sequence goes on from CAUJNA010002591.1 coordinate 418,792, forward strand.
TCATGAAACACCGAACTGCCCAGAAATGATTCCTTCTGCAACCCATGGGTGTCTTTTTTAGGGGGCCCCTGAAAATGGTGGGTACCTTTTGATTTCCCTTTAACACCACAAGCAAATGGGTACCCTCAAAAAAAGACAGCACTCCCATGCTTTTGATCCTACGCTACAATTGAAAATGTTCAACTCCTGACCCACTTTCCCAGTGCAGATGTGTGCACTCTTTGATGTTGGTTGGAAGCATCAGAGTTGACTTGGGCCAACTAAGAACAAGACATAAGTACTGACAACATCCTGATGGAAAGTACCAATCCATGTGGCATCCCTTTGGGAATATCCAAAATGCGGGTTGAACCGATTGAGTGGGAATCCAACTTTGCTGCTTCTGATTGGCGAAGGACAATGTGAGGAACCCATCTAGCTAGAACCCATAAAGAAAAGGACGCCCAAATCACAAGACCTTTGCTTTCGCCCCGGGGAAACCTTCAAAAGCTGCAATTGACTGTCTGATTCCCTTGCAGCGATCGCCGCTTTTGGCTTTTGGAGAGGCTCCAAAAAAGGAAGATGGAGGAAAACACTGATTTCAGCCTGGAATGACACTAATGTCTGGAAAAAAAAACACTGCTTGCTGTCGCTATTAAATCAGCACTAGTCCCATGAAGGACACTCTGTTCGAAAAGCAAAAAACAATCAAACCGGCCAGGAGGGCAGGATCTTCTTCGCCAGCATGGCCGGGGCGTAGGAAATGCCCACCCCAACGGCGATCTGACGAGGAGATATGCCGCCGGGCCCCAGCTTACTTAAAGGGGGCGATCGAACCCACTTAAAGGAGACTTATTTCACCATGGCTTTTGTGGGTTGTCTCACCATGGTTACGATCACCTGACGTACCCTTCATCGATCGCCCCATTAAGTAGGCTGGGGCCCGGCCCTGAGTGGGGGGAGGAGGGGCGGGGGCAGGTTGGGGCAACTACTGCCGGGGGGAAAGCATGCGCGTACCCGGAAAATGGACACAAGTGATAGATCCTGCCCCGGATTTTTGATTTTTGATTTCTGAAGCTAGGCAAAAGGTCATATTCACCCAAATCAAACATGGCATCAGCACATATGCCATGTGCTTCGCAAAGTGACGTCTGTTCTTCAGGTCCATAATGTGAAGTCTGGGGACCAGGCTCATGGGAACCAAGGCACCTCTCTCAACCCCCAAGCCAAATGCATCTCAGTCTCAAACACATCAACTAGGTCCTCCAGATTTGAGAGGTTAGAATAAGGGTACCGTTTCGTTTTTCTGTCTATTTTAGTAGGGGAACCCTCCCAAAAAAATGGTAAAAGGGCACTATTGGGGGACCTAGCATCCATATCATTTGGATTTGTCTCAACATTTTGCCGCGCAAACCGAATCCATTTGGTCGTGGAATGTGCGTTCTGTCATTCCGCGACTCACAAAGACGGCTCCGGAAGAGGACCCCCCAAAGATAAATTCAACATCTGATCCACTTGGGCGATCCTCATCAGCTGCTAAATGTGACTTTCAACGCCGGCATGTCTCCTTCGAGCCAGAGCCCTGTGGACAAAGACCCTTTCTGTGATATGTGGGGCATTGAAGGGCATATCGCAAGTGGGATTCTACCCCAGCCTTTGGTTTCCTTTGTGCAAACATGGAGTGGCAAACCCATGATCCCTATTGGACAACCACAGGAGACCGATTTAGCTTGTTTGTAACCCATAAGGATCTTGCGGGATTGCCCAAAGGGACGTGTGTCTTTTTTAGGAATCGGACCAGGGCAAAGAGGAACTGCACCCAACTATTGCGAGTGGTTTCCCTTTTGGTGTTAAAACCACCCAGCAAAAAGGTACAGGGTACCGAGCCTCAACAAAAAGAGGAGCCACCCCCTCCATTTGCTTTAAAGGGAGTCTAAAACCAAGAGGGGAGAAAGAAAACACATCGTCCCACTTAATATGGAACCCGACAGAGGGGACTTTCCTGGTTTGGGCCATTTTCACAAAACCCAAAGGGGCTATTTCCCAGACGTCGAACGGTTCCAACTGTGAATTAGGGTCTTCACTTCAGATGAGTCACAATCAACACCCGGTATTAAAATGGTCTACCCAGAACCATGTAAAGGATTTAGAAGGCGGCCGCCACCTTTTCTGGTTGGGATTGTCCCTTACTAACCTTCATCTACCCGGGTTTTGATTGTGGCTCAGATGGACGGCCCCCACGGATCCCAAAACCTGACCTCTGAGCTCCCGACTCCTGCGAAGAGCCAGAAGAGCCTGGTCCCTGGCCCCGCCACCTGGCCGCGTCGAATCCACATGGATGGGTTTTCGGGTGGCGCTTTGGGCCGATTTAACGCTGAATCGGAGGAAGATATCGGCGGGGGGGGGGAGGGGTTCTGATTGGGATGCTGGGATGCTTCTAAGCTAATTGTCCCAACCAAGCTTTAGATTCTCAACCTTAGTGTCCCAACCAAGCCCTTAAACCAACCTGTGGTTTGAGGCCACACTTGTCGGTTTGTTTTCAGAAGGCGACTCGTGAGCCTGGGAAAGTCCCGGTCGCCTTCTGCAAGGTCACAAGATGTCACAAGTACCCAAAAGGTGCCGTTGTTAGGACGAGAGGCCTGATGCAAGCACAGAACCGTGTGGAGGGCTATTCTGAGCTGGGAGGAGATGCCTTGGCATTACAGTACATAGTTTTAGTAGTTTTGGATGGGCGACACACCCGCTCCAGGGTCCCCAGTTCAAACTGATAACTCATCTACTCCACCAAGCATTTCCGACTTAGCTCGCCAAGGATGGTTTCGTTTGGATTGGTGGTCTGGAGGTGTTCCGGGGGTGGGAAGCCCAATTTTTTAAAAATACTCTCTACGCAGGGTGGTGTGGGGTCGAGGCAACACGAGGGTTCCACCAGGGTTCCACCAGGTTCTGCGAGGCTGCGGGGTGGTCCGGGTGGTTTGAGGTAAGGTTTCACGAGCGTTCCACCAGTTCCACCGGGCTGCGGGGCCCACGAGGGTTCCAGGGTTCCGCTGCAAGGGCTGCGGGGTGGGTTTGAGGTAAGGTTCCACGAAGGTTCCACCAGGGTTCTTACCAGGTCCTGCAAGGGCTGCGGTGTGGTCCAGGGTGGTTTGCGGTAAGGTTCCACCAGCATCCCATCAGGGTTCCACGAGGTTCTGAGGGGGCTGTGGGGGTTTCGAGATTCTGCGAGGGCTGTGGGATGGTCCGGGGTGGCCCTGAACTTTCACCGGGTTCCGCAAGGATTCCACAAGGGTTCCACAAGGCTCCACAAAGGTTCCAGAAATGTTCTGCAAGTGTGGTTTGCCCCGGAAAGAAGCAGTGTGTCGTGCGCCCGCGGTCTGAAAAGCCGTCGGAGCAGTAAATTGAGGGCTCAGAAGATCGCTTTGCTCATGGGCGGAACACTAAGCCAAACCACTGTTTTGTCACTTGCTCAATTCCGGCAACGCGGCCCGAAATGATGGCTTTGTGGCAAATCAGATCACGTTGCTGCGGACTCACTGTGCAGCAGAGTAAGCGCTTGGCATTCCTGGGTGTTACTTGGTGGGCTTTGGAAGAATTCCATGAGGTTTCCACCAGGTTCTGCAAGAGCTATGGGGCAGCCCGAGGAAAGGTTCCAACAAAGTTTCACGCTGAGTTCCACAAAGTTTCCACGAGGACGGGGCCCGATTGCACCATTGGGGCCCGATTGCACCGTCGGGGCCCGCGGCCCGCGGCCCCGATTGCGCCATCGCGCTTCGGAGTCGGGCCCCGTTTTGCTGGATACAGGCCGCATGCTCAGGAAAACCGGCGTTGAGCTATAATATGGGTGGCTGGGGTTGCACCGCGCCCCGATTGGAGCGTCGGGCCCCGCTCGGGCCCCGATTGCACCGTCGGGACCCGATCGGGCCCCGATTGCACCGTCGACGCCGAATGGGCCCCGATTGCGCCGTCGGGCCCCGATCAGGGCGCGATTGCGCTGTCACTCTTAGCTTTGCTTTATAAAGTTACAAGGCGGCATCCCCAGCAACGCCGGCGGTGAGGTGGGCCCCAGGGCATTCCGCGAGGATTCTGGGAGGGTGTGGTGCTGTTTGGGATATCGCCCAAGCTTATTTTTTCATCTTTTATCACCCTGTTTGGTGATTTGGGTTGGAGGTTTGGACCCTGGGACCCTGGTTGAAACGTGGTGGAACCCTGGTGGAACCCTGATTAAACCCTGGTGGAACCCTCGTGGAACCCTCGTGGAGCCTTACCTCAAACCACCCCGGACCACCCGCAGCCCTCGCAGGAACCCCGGTGGAACCCTCATGGAACCTTACCTCAAAACCACCCCGGAGCACCCCGCAGCCCTCGCAGGACCTGGTGGAACCCTGGTGGAACCCCGCTGGAACCTTACCTCAGGGCCGCCCCGCACCACCACGGAGCCTATCTGGGCTGAGACCCGAAAGCTTTCAGCTGTTGGGGAAAAAACACCGCTCCTAAAGACAATCCCCAGCTTCCTTGGCCAGCGGCTTTGGTAAAACTGAAAGTCAGCCAAGTGTAAAGGGAACAATTGAAAACCCCAAGAAACAGTCAAAGTAATGACCCACCCAAAAGCACTGGGACAAGACACCAGAGAGCATGGACAAAGAAGCCATGGAAACTGCAGGAGTGTAGAATCGGTAGGGGAATCACCACCAAGGTCAGTTGAATTCGGTCGCTTACATGAGGCTGAGCAAAACTTTAAACAAGTTTTTCTTGGGGGTAAAAAAAAGCAAACACTATGAAGAACGTCTCTTAAGCAATGCTTGATTCCGTCTTGTTAATTTGCTTGGCCATTTGGCCAGATGACGGACTGCCAAGAATCCGAGGAGCAAGACACATGTGTGACATATTTACGGACCTATGTCCAATGTAACCCCAGGTGTTCCTTCACTTCCTGGCGTGGCGTGCTGCTGGGAAGTCTCGCAGGCGCTGCTCACATTCTGAGAGCTTGTCTTGGCCTTCGCCGTTGCGCTGCTCGCTGGATGGAGTGCAAGCCAGGCCCTGTTGACACGGCGAGGTCACCCACCTTCACTGCGCACGCTTGCATGGACACGCCCTGCCCTCACATAACCAATGCTTGCGGCTCTGCTTGCACCAGGATCGCGGGGCGCATACGTTTTTGGCTTAGGAGCACCCAAACCCCCGAGACAACCAGCCACAAGCCCCAATGCCCTTGATTGGAAATGACTAGCTGGCAAAAGTTAGAAGCGGACTGCGCAGAGAGCAAGGAGAGAATGCCCTGCTTGAGTCCGAGGTTTTGTGCACATGGCCTCGGTTGCAATGAAACTGGAAATAAATCGTCTTGGTGGGGCAGCTTGGTTGAGATGTGGTTGAGGCTGACCTCGGCTCTGGTTTGTAGAAGGCATCCTTAGACGGCAACACCTGGCAGATGTTCCGCCAGCACAAGTCAACCAACAAGAAATATCAGGGTTGGGTTGAATGGTAAATCACTGATATTGTGGGTAGACTCGCTTCATGCTGTTCCCGCCAAATTGAAACAAAATAAAAGCGAGCCGCTTTGCGCTTTGCCATCGTCATCCCAGGTGCTGTGGAGGGGGGGTGAGTCACATTTGGGGATCCAGGATCGGCCGCCCACCTAAACATGCTTAAACCAGTACACTGTCTAAACAGGTTTTGTCTAAAAACTGGGGAGCCCCACAATCTGATAGCTTTCCTTTTGGTTTCCCCGCAACGCAAAACCAAAAAGGGATTCCCTAACCAAAAAAACACACCCAAACAACCTATTTTTATCTTCCCCTTCAACGGGACCTTCCGGGTCTGGCATAAGACTGAGGCGACCAATCTTGGAATCCACATTTCTTAGCAGGATCCCAAGAAAGAATGGAAGAGGAGCTGCATGGCTAGCTCAGTTGCCTAAAGGACCCAGCAGTACGTAGAAGGTCAACCTTTTGGGGCCATGACTAAACATGGACAGAAACAGGAAAACCAAAAGGTCAGAAGTCAAATGTTGGGCAGGCCTGCTCCAGTTGGTGGATGTCATGCATCGTCTTCCACTCGCCACTCCATCTGACGCCTCGGCTAGTCAGTGTTTCAAGTGAAGTCCGTGAGTGGAGCCAGGCCTTTTCATCATTTCATGTCTTCCCAAACATGCGGGGGTGTCTTATGATTCATGGTGTTTTTTTGTTGATCGGAAGCCAAAAGGAACACCGAAGCAATTCCGGGGGTTCCGCATGTTTGAGACAAACATATGTAGCTATTGGAACATGGGGCGTAACTGTGGTTGGTTTCCTTGACCTTTTGGAGGTTGGTTTCGACACCGAAGGAACACCAATAATTCTGCGGGGTTCGAGCACACAGGACACATCGATTTCTTGTTCTCTGGTTGCACCCTTTCTCTCGGAATCCCCGATGCCAACATCTTCAGGTCGGGATGGCCCAAGAGAACAGAGATGTATACCTGGAGTCTCCATGACCCTTAAAAAATGGTTGGTCATTACCCAAAATCATGGTCGGTCATTGACCCATTTTTAAAGGGTCATGGGTACCTTTCAGTGAAAAGTTGGGGCAGCCCCAAAATGTTGATCGCCGGGCATGTCTCTTTCCCGAAATCAGCAATGTTGACGCAACCGTCTATCGCACTCCCAGCACATGAACGTGGCCCAGAGAAAGCGTCCCAAAAGTACACTGCCCGGAAGAGCCACTGTAGGCAAACAAGGGCCTGAATACGTAATCAGAACAGGGATTTAGACCACGCTATGCTAGGATTGAGCGAGGAACATCAAGGACATTTTGTAGGTGCTGAGGCTCCTATCAAGCATAAGTCCGCTTGCAAGGTCTCTGTCGATCTTCAACCCAACGGTTGGGCGCAGTGGCGCGCGGCAACGACTGCGTGAGGATCCGAGGACTTCTGGCGACTTCCGGTGTGCAGGTACAAAGCGATTTGTTTGGCCCCCAGCAGCAAGAACGAATAGACGGAACATAGGTGAAACGGGAGTTTCCCAAAATCATGGCTTCCCTTTTAGCGGGTGCCCATACTGAGTCATAGTAAATTTGGGAGCTTAAGGGGGCCCCAACAACCAAATAGACTCGATCTCAGTCCTTTTGAGCACTCGGGTTCTCACATCCCACCGCGCTACTCAGAGAGAACTTCTTCAAAACACCCTTTCAGTCGATCCAGAACTCGTTGCTGTTCGACAGCTCCAAGTGTCTTGCCTTCTGCAAACAGACCTTCTTGCAAACAAACTTGCCACCAAAAGGAAGCCGCCAACAGTTGGAATATCACTTTGTCGGACCCGTCCTCGCAGCACTGCGAAAGTCCCAGCTCATATTTTTGCCTCTCCCGGTCAGGGAGGATGCTCAGGTCGCTCTTGAGATCGCCACCAAAGAACGCTTCCTCCCAAGTCGCCACATCCTGCAGAACCTCCAGGAAGAGCACCAAGGCTTCCCACTTTCCTGGTCGCTCGTCGCATGTTAAATCGCACTTTGTCAGTGGAACGCGGCCTGTCTGCGCCATTCGCCACGTGATTGCCTCCAGCAATATTCCTTTTGGGCGAGGGTGTGCCAAGAAACATTTCAAGCCACAAAGAGCAGCTCTTGCTGCAGGGACATCTTCAAGAAATCCATTGATACGGGCTGAGTTCTGGTAGAAATCGGGTCCTCCACGAAGTGCAGGGAACTCTTCTGGTCGATCTCTCTGCAGAACAAGGTCTACCTTCATGTCCAGCAGCAAAAACTTGATGGCCACGTTGCCGACTTTGACGTCTGATACCAGCTCCAGCTTTTCAAGGTTCTGAGCCACCTTCTGTTTATCAAGGTCTGTGAAAGACACATTGGCTCGATTGCTGTCAGCGCTCCTTGAAACCTGAATGTCTACGTCTGTGGGATTGGGAAGATTCATGAAGAAACCAGTGGTGCGGGCTCGCGAGCCGACTGTCTCTAGGACAATATCGTTGCCAAGCGCATGCCGGCAAGCACGATCTAGTTCAAAGTACAAAAGCTGGTCTAGCTCGAATAGGTCCGGGTTGTACTGGGAGCTGTATCCTATCCAGTCTCGTGCTTCCAAAACACAGATTGCTTCGATTCTGCTGGCAGACAACGCCACTGCTCATAGTACATGCAGGCCATCTTCTGCCATGCTTGACCAATTGCAAGCCCTTCATTCAGACCATCTCTCTTTTGATGTGTCAAATAAAGCCAGCGCGGCACAAGGCTTTGCACATTGGCCGGCTCACAGAGCAGAGACAAAAGCGAGCAGCAGAGGGAAATGATACAGGAACAAGCAATCCGGCGCCGCATGGCTGGCTGCATGCGTGTTTTCAGGCTTAGAAGTGTTGTGCAGCCTTCCCAGGTTCCCCCCCCTCACCCCCCCCCCCCCCGCAAGGGGTTTAACGGGGTCATACCCTGGGCGGTGGGACCTTTGAGGGGCTGTGAGCTAAGCCTTACCCCGCCCTAGCATCTTCCCACACTCGACGGTGGTACTTGCAATTGGCTTCCGCTCACACCACTTCGAAACCATGGGAGTGAAACCATTTCTTTGTTGCTATCTGCAGAGGAATCGATCCATTCCATCGGAGCCCCCACATGGCTTCGGTGAAACCCGGCGGATTCCCTCTAAAGCACTACCAAAGAAGGGGATACCGACTCAAAAACACGCCACACCCATCTAAACCCATCTAAGCCGTGAATGCGGAATTGTGTTGCCCACTAGTGGGCCTCCCTTGAGCTCAAGCTCCCTGAACAGACCGAGGGTATGACTGAGTAACTCCTACCTCGTGGTATATGCTACTGTACGGGGGACTATTCCAACCTACTGCATAGGCAAGCGCAACAAATGCCACAAAGGATCTACTTACAAACATAACGGCTAGTGTCAGGGGCCTCAATACCTTTACCATGGTTTGATCTATAGTGTACTATGTGGCAAAAATACTTGAAACGTGTCCTACTTCTTGAATACAGCCCCCAAACGGATAAGGTCTGCCTCTCTTTCGGGGAATACCTTGACTGGATGCTGCTCAGTTTTGATTGCAACGCCTCATGAAATCTTTCTGCACAAGGATCCTATGCGCTTGGCATTGGTGGACATTATTGAGGTGGGGATCCATGTCCACCAACCACTTTGGAGGGGGTTCCCTATTAAAATTCACAGTCATTTCGCACCACCATTAAGAAACCCAAGGGAATGATTCGATTCCTCTACAAATACCAACAAACCTTATGGTTTCAACCATGGTTTCCAAGTGGTGCGAAAGGAAACTCGCAACCACCCACAGTATCACCGTTTTATGATCCGCGTGATCACTGGCGCTGTCATTGGTATGGCTGGTAGCGTTGCGCACGTTTCCAATTGTAGGGATTCGGTGCGCTTCCATTAAAGCAATCCTGCTGCTTAAGGACAGCCCTGGAAACCCCATATGAACCAGCGTAGCAATAACTTCAAGCCACTTAGCTGTGTAATTCCCCGCCCGTCTATGTCCGGGTGATCAAGTGCACATGCACTCCTTGCAAGACCATACGGGTCTTTCGAACGCCCAGGATATACAGGGAGGACCAAGGGGGTTTTAGGGGTTCCTTTTAGAAATGCCGACAAAACCAACCCCTAGATCAACCCCATAGATGGGAGTTTCTCAAAGTAGGGAAGGGATACAAAAGAGTAATAAACAGAAGATAAGGGTACCCCCTTGAAAAATACATGTAGTGATTTGTTTGTGACCTAAATGAAAAATAAACAGCGGGGTAAAAACAAGGCCTAAATATTGTGTCGCTTTATCAAACTTCCTCGTGTCGATGCCTAAATAATTGGAATAAGGTTTGAGGTATACTATACCCTATGTAAGGGTTATCAGGATACTATTCTTAATTATTGTTATCAGAGTGTATCTGATTAAGCATATTATAGTGTACTCTTCGTGTGGATGCCTGAAAAAATATGTAAGGGTTTCTTAACTATTGCCTCTACATTACCACCCCCGCTGATTCCCAGCAAACATACTTTCTGGAACAAAGGGCTCAAGAATGGGATTGTGGGGTACTTCAAAAAGCCATACTTGGTTAGATGGATAGAGTAGGGGTTGATTCTTTTTTGACACCACCCCTTTCTTAAGTTGGTTCAAGGTTTCAAGGGAAACCATACAGAAACCGCTGCCATTTGGGTCCGAATTGGCACACCAAACATTGTCTTTACCACCATGGTCCCCAAAAGTGACTAAAGTTCGAAACGTAACTCGGGAAGTGAGGAGGCTACTTGGGTGTTCGGCCAGGGGTAGCAAGTTGTTGGTAACCTAGGTTATAACCCACTTATATAGCCCCATTTCACCTGGTAAACCCCAAATGGCGATCACCACTTAACTTGGCGAATCGAACATCCAAGTGCCCCTTGTTGTGGTTGGTTTAACGCGAAACCAAAGGGATACCACCCATGTTGGAGTAGATCCATTGACCTGTAGACTAGAAATCAAGCAACCCCCAAACCCACCACAAAGGGAAACTACAAAATATTCTCCCCAGACGCTCAGCCGGCCCCTAGGGAGGGTCCGACCCCTCGGGACAGCAACCAGGGCCCTCAAACAGCAACCCATTTGGATTCGCGGGCAGTCGTGAAGCCTTCCTTTTTGGTTGGTTGACTTTAAAGGAATCGGAACCTTCCCAGACAAACTTGAAACAAGGGCGGAATCCACTGGTCAAGCGGGTTCTGGTGACCTCACTCTACCCCCCATGTTTATTATGGTAAGCTATCCAAGCTCATCATACCCCTGAGTCAGAATCAAAACCAAGCATTGAAATGGTCTTGTTGTTGCTTAAAGCGAAACCAAAGGGATACCACCCATCTTGGAGTGGACCCATTACCCATTGACTTTTTGTTTAAACTATAAATCAACCATTAGAGCCATCAGCCAAGTATCGCCACGAACTCAATAAAAACCCAGCCAAGTCTCCCAAGTATCAACAAAAACAAATACACGTATACCACCCATTTTGGAGGTTCCCATTTTCCTATTTGGAGGCACACCCAGGTCCTCCCCCCCCGGGTTCCCCGAATCGACTTGAAGTCACCCAGCGACGTATCTCCCGGGTTCCCCGAATCGACTCCGAAGTCGATTCGTCGATTCGAGGACTCCGACCCAGAGACGTATCTCCCAGCGAACCCGAGGACGACACCCGAAGTCGATGAGTCGATCCGAGGCGCTGAAGGGCATCACGGAGTCCGTGCCGCCGCCGCCTTGGCCCGGCTCCGGCGGCGGGTCCTCGCGGCCCTCCTCGAAGGAGCTCCTCGGGGCGGGTGGCTGTGGGCGTGGCTAGGGGGGGTGGGCACCCAAAACAAATCCTAAACACAAAGAAACATATTGTTTAAACAAAAACACAACGCAGAAAACATATACTGGATATATATATATATATATATAGTGTCTAAAATTGATTTAGGAAACCAAAACAATAAATAAAACAGCAAGCCAATCACCAAATAAATGAATACATAAACTAATGAATGATCAAATATATACTGAAACCCAATAAACACATAAGCAACAAAAAGAAGCACACACAAAATACGTAAATAAATCACAAACAAAAACATAAATAAACCGGAAAACCTGATACCCGAAGAAGATGATGGCAAAATGGCCCCTATGTGTCCATCATACTGTGGATGGACAAAATCCTGCACCACCCAAGAAACCCTGGAAGAATGATTCCCCTGTCAATGCCAACAAACAATGGTTTCCCCTGGTTTCAAAGTGGTGCAGGATTTCGTCCATCCACAGTACGGGCAGGATCCCAGCAAACGGCCTCTGTGCTCGTGCAAAACAAACCCAAGAACTATCAAGAACTGCAAATGACTTCGCGGCTGTTATTGATTCTGTCCGCCCGTATTTCCGCCCCAAGAGGAGAAACAACAGGGAAGGAACGGACCAGGAGCAGTCATTCAAACAACATACCTAAGCACAGCACCATCCACACATTTCATGCCACCACCAAGGCAAACATAACAGGGTTGCTGCACAAGATCGTCACGAGGGCTCGTTTGACCCAAGAAAACAAGCCGTTTTGCATTTGTGTTTGCTCGGAGCAAAAGGCAAAGGGAAACCAGTTCTGTTTGTTTCGAATATATATATATATATGTTTCCAACACGCCAACGTTGACTCCTATAGCATGTCTATCTGGGTATTGTCTAAAGATAGGTACCCTCTGAAATGGGTGTGCGCCTATGTCCGTTGGTCATGTCCAGTATTGGTCGTAAAATGGGGGGCCCGTTGAAAGAACGGAACAGGACACAACCCTCTGATCACTGTGTTTTTCTTTGGCTTACCTTAATTTAGAGCAATTGAAAGGAGGGTTCCTAAACATGCCACTATCAGACCAGCGCCGACTGGAAGGGACGATCGCTTCGCGACTTTCGATGGTGCCTTTCACCAAGGGTGCTCACCCGTTGCAATTTGCATCGGGCACCCAGTTGACCAGTTGCCTTCTGCCGTCTAGGAGCAATTCTCAAGAGAGCTGCTGGACGAATTGCAAAGCCAATCCAAGCCACCAATTTGGCCATGGGTCAAAATCCTGTACCCCCAGTGATCATCCCAATCCCCACTAAAATAAAGCCTAAAATGGGTGGTGCACCTACCCCAAAATGGTACCATTGGTTTTGACCCACAGCCATTTGAGGGAAGCTGAGTTGCACCCAACATGTTCAATGCCCGTCCCAAAGGCTCACAGGCGTCAGAGACTCCTTTGTCATGCCGCTTCCCAAACGAAAAGGTGGTCTGGGCATCCCTCAACAAGAAGGGGTTCGAATCCCCAAACTCCATCCAAACCGCCAATTAAAAAGGGGTGCCTGAGTAATGTGAGGGGCTAAATAGTTACAGACATCCGTTCCCCTATAAAGCATAATAAAATTGGGATTGAAATGCCTCAGTCTCCCATTCTACATATTTTGTTCCTTTGCCTGCCTCGGTAGGGTGTGTGGTATTGATCTTGTGGCATCAAGGTCGCCCTTCTCAAAAAAGTGGTCGGGCTGCAGACGTTCCACTGACTGCCAAAGAAGGCCACCAAAGGAAACGTGTTGCCTAAAATGCCCCTTTCCAACATGCTACCCTCCTCTACAACCCATTTGCGTAAGTCTCTCAGAAAGAAGTCCAGTAATGCTAGATTCCCTTTAAACAGGGATGGCCTTGAGAAACGATGGCTTTGAGAAAGGATTTGCTGGAACATCATCCCAAAGACAGAACCTTCACCTAAGGAACCAACAGAACAATAGACCCTGAACCCATAACCCACCAAAAAACAAAAACCAAGAACACCAAAGCACCAAAGCACCAAACACACCGAAAAACCCACAGCCCTCACCAAGAAACCCAAAACCACTAACCCCAGACCCATCTGCAGGCGTTGCTTTCTCGGTCCCAGGGGCGCGAGGAAGGACTGGAAGGACTGCAGGCGGCTGCGCCTGAGCCTGAGCGAGCCGCCAGACTGACTGGGGATTTCTGGGCTGTCCGTTTCTCCGCACGTGAGTCTAACTTCCCCCGACTCCAAATACACGCTTTTGTTAGTGTATCATGCCGACCCTCTACTAAGAAAGGAGGTATTTAAATTGAAAAACCAGGTTTTGCAAAAAATACCCTAGAACAAGTGAGTATTTGGAGTAGGGGGTTGTGGTTGCTCAACTTGCTGGTGCGATACTGTGGATGGACAAAATCCATTTCGCACCACCCAAGAATCCCTAGAATGATGATTGCCCTGTAAATACCAACAAACGTTCTGGCTTCCCATGGATTCAAAGTGGTGCGAAATGGATGTCGTCCATCCACAGTAGGTAGGGAATGTGGGAATAAACCTGGTCCTCTTGAAGAAAGCCACCAGCATGGTTTATAGGGGGTCACTCCATTTCTCATTCCCTGCATCTCTCGCACCAGCAAGTTGCGGTGGTTCAATTTTCGGAGAAACGCCACCACCTTTCACCAAGGAAAAGCAACTAAAACACCTAAGGAACCGGCTGGGAAGTGCCAAAAGGTATGGAGCTCACTCTCTCGTGCCAAAAGGAGTCGGAGCTTTTTCTTGACTTACCACAATCTAAACTCAAGAAGTGTCGTTTCCTAAAGAAGCACAGAACAGGTGCCATGGTCAAACTTCGTTGGGTTGCCCAAATCATCCTAAATCCCTTCTCGCTGTAATCCACGCCCGAAAAGTATCAAGTCCAGGTGCTCAGGGAGTGAGAGACGCTTGTGGCTTCCTAAAGAAGCACAAAATACGTGCCGTGGTCAAAGCTCCCTTGGGGTGCCTGAATGTCCTGCTGCTTTTGGCTGTCACCGTCCGCAAAGGGGTACGTACCGAAGTACCCTCACAAACAAGCAAGACCCAGCAAGTGGACCCACACCCAAAGGCCACTCGATTGAATCGCCAGTTGCAACCAAGATGCATGGGCGGAGTGGCCAGGAAGTCCTCAGTCAGCGACAAGAAGGCTCAGAAAACATACGGGCGTGGCTCAAAACTAGGGACCCCGGGAAAAACGGCATATTGATTGAACTATTCTTTCTATACCCAAAGGCGGGGTCCCCATGCTTTAACCACGGCCATATTTTGGGGGTAAATGCCGGCTCACTGTCCCAGAAGTCACAGAAAAGACACCCCCCTGCCCCCTTTTCAACCCTAATTTTTAAGTTTTCGAGTTAAGCTCGGCCCCAAGAAGCGGCAACGTAGAGAAGACCTCCCCGATACAGCCCGCTCTCGTGAATCCGAGGCTCAGCAGGACTCTCCGGAGCCGCGTCCAGGAACTCTGCTCGGCGGCCCATGGCTAAGGAGTAAGCCCAATCCGTGCCGAAGAACCTGGACCCCCAATCCCCCAATGCACCCTTTTTCTTCCAAAGAACAAGTGGGTCCTTTTACAGGTCCAGGAAGCTAGAGTCCTGTTGCTTCAGCTTGTCCCCAATTTAATGGCAGATGAACATGCCGGATCCAGAATGGCCCGGAAAGGCCTGGCCGAGTCGGCCAAATGGATCCCCGCCTCATCTGGTGCTCAGCGCGTGCAACACTTGGCGGAATCCGCGCATGGGGCATCCAAGATGGGTTTTTCCAAAGCCGGTTTACCACTCCAATTTGAACAATCTTGAACCTACCCACACCTAAAGCCCCGGGTGGCATCCTCTTGCTGGATGAGAAGGGGCCAAATGGACTTCCCAAATCTTCTCAAAGGCGCTGCTTCCGTCGACTGGACACTGCGTCGTATGCCTGGTGAGCCGAAATCCGAACTCCGCAGTCGCGGGCGGCGTGGCACACCCTGTGCCAAGGCATGGGGCCCGTGCTTGCTGCTGCCAAAAGAAGGGATTGTGGGCTTCTACTTCTCTGGTGACAAGCGCCTTCACCCTGGGCGAGCTTGGTTTAGCAGTTGGGAGCTCGCTGACATTACTTCGCCATGGACCGCCCTGGTTTAGCTTAGGAGCTCACTGAAATTACTACAATTCGCGCTAGGACGGATTTGTGCTGGAAGTGGAACCGGTGACCTGCGTTCATACAAACTGGGCACACATTTCTGTGAAAGTGCAGGTGTTCGCGGGTTCTCTACTTGGGTCTTCGGCCAAGTAGCAAGTTGTAAGGGTAACCTACCCCCTACTCCAAATACTCACCTTTTTCTAGGGTTTCTTTTTGCACACACTGGTTGTTCAAGGTAAATACCTCCTTTTTTAGTACAGGGTCGACATGATACCCCAAAAACAAGGCCGGGTATTTGGAGTCGGGGGTAGGCTTTCAACCCACTTAAGCCCCCCGTTCGGTGGGGTCAACCTGGTTACGGGGTGACAATCCTAAGCGGCGATCACCACTTAACTTGGCGAATCGAACATCTAAGTACCCCCTTTTGTGGTTCAAAGCGAAAGCAAGGGGATATCCACGATATCACCCGTTTTGGAGTGGATCCCTTGATCACTACTAAAAACGGACCAACAAACCGGAAACTACCAAACATTGGCCCAAACAAAAAGAAAAATGGAATATGCAATGTACGCACCCTTTGGAACTTGGCTGACGTTGGAAGGGGAGCAAAATTTACTTTCTAGCAGCTAAGTGCGGAGTTCCCACTAAACCACTATCAGCAAAAAAATAACATGTTTCCCCGCAACAACCATGGGAAGATGACC
Organism: Effrenium voratum; assembly: GCA_963377175.1. Lineage (NCBI taxonomy): Eukaryota > Dinophyceae > Suessiales > Symbiodiniaceae > Effrenium > Effrenium voratum. The sequence continues at coordinate 434,887 of CAUJNA010002591.1, forward strand.
AAAGCGTAAACAGACGTCTGTGTCACCAGGCCGTGCCAAGGGCGCCCACCCCCCGAAGTGAAACGTCCAGGTGGGTTGGTTGGGGGATCCCCAGGCTGATTCCCGACACCCCTTTTTGATGCCTGAGCCAGCAAGCCAGGACCAAATGGGGATCTGTTTTGGGTCTTGATGCCAAGGCACCAGACCAATCTGCCACTTTGGGCAAAACCCCCAGGGCTTAAACGCATGGGAACATGCAACATGGGAACATGTCAGTTGCCAATCGGAGTACGGCACCGTGATCTTGGTGAATTGGAGAGGGAATCGGTTTCAGGACTTATTTGTTTTCTGTGTCGTGCAGAATGCGCATCCATGGGCTTTGGTTTCATGGCGGTTTCCTTCTGGACATAAACCGAAACAAATTCCTAGCTTTGTGGCGGGTAATCAGTCTGATGTCTGCCAAACACACGTGCACAATCCCAAACTGTGGCTTGATTTGGGAGAACTAAACAAATACAGTGGCTGAAAAAAATATTACACCAGTTGGTAGGTGGTCTATCCAGATATTCATCTGGTTTCATCCATCAGCACTGGTGCAGGATTGTGTCAATCATCTATCAGCAATGTACAACTTTACTACAGCGTCTCCAGTATTGAAGCCAAGCTGGATCATCGCTCCAAGCTGGGGGCACCCTGATTGTATTACAGGTACTCATGTTGACCACGAAGATGATTTCATGGCAGAACACGATCCATGAGAGTCTGGATGGCAACAAATGAAGCATGTGCTTGCCCTAGCACTCGTGGGTTCTGCAGCTGAATGTTGCCTATCGATAGTCTTGTACTCAACATAACGCTGTCCAACATCGCAGAATCGTTGGGTGGGTGGGTGGGTGGGTGGGTGGGTGGGTGGGTGGGTGGGTGGGTGGGTGGGTGGGTGGGTGGGTGCGTCAGTCAGTCGGTCGGTTGCCACCTATGGGCCATGTGATGGCCATGGGTCAGATAACTCAAGGACTCAAAGAGATCCACTTGCAGGGCACATAGCAGGACATGACCCGGAAATTCGGGACCAAGGCTCTCAAGTCAAATAGCTTGTTTCGAATGTCTCATGTTCCACTACCATGTTACTCTTATGTTTAATCCCCTCCAATTTCTCTCACTTGCTAAAGCCACTGGAAAACACATATTGCCAGTAGTGATAGATTTTGGAAAATCAGAAAACACATTCTTAAGCAAAAGGAAGTTTCGACGTCGTGAAAGGTCCACGGGCCCAGACCTCAAGGTGCGCTTTGAGCGCATTGCCGAGATGCCACTCGCCATCTTTCCTCACCTTGCGGGGCACGGGCCTCAATGAAAATGCTTCGTGGAGACCATAGATGTGACGGGCTGCTTTTCCCCTCTCTCGAATGGAAGCCAGCAAACCGTGCACTTGAATTCTCACCAACTGAGAATGACTAGCAACTTGCAAAGGGAGTGTGGAAAGCACGGCAACTCGCAGCAATATATTTGGTTTCAACCACTCGGCCCTCTGCCATTCGATTGTGGATTCAAGGGATCACCTCCTTCCATTTGCTTAAGCCCCTGCAAAAGAAGCCCAGGAGTGATAGATTCCCGTTCAAACCAACAGGGGAAATTCTAAACATTCTAGGGGTACCTTCCCCATTCTTTCTAGGGATCCTTCTTTCTAGAAACCTCCAGAATTCCAGGGAAAACGGCTGGCTGTTGAAAAGAACAATGGTTGAGAAGAATGGTTGTAATCCAGCCCTATATTCATTTCAGCACCTGGACACCTCCTAAACGTAATTTTGAGATCTCCAACTGCAGCCGCTGCAAATGGCTTCCTTTCCTCGGGAATCCAACCAAAACCGGGACTGCCAACCATCCATCCTATGGTTTCCTGAGTCCCAATCGGTTCATTCCCGGCTTCCTTTATAAGGGAATCCCCCCCAACAAGTCCACGGGAAAAAATGAAAGCATATGTCCAGTAGTTGAAATCGACTCCCTGTAAAACCAGGGGGAACATACACCAAATATATGGGGTTGATCAACAGGTCCTTTACATGGAAGACCATTGGGGAGAACCAATCAAAAAAAGATGATACCTTCCACACGAGACAGTTACCCATGGTCAATACTGGGGGCCCTGTATGAGTTACCATCAAAACCTGGTGGTTGACCCAGAACCATGTAAAGAATTAAGAAGGCGGCCGCAGCGATTTATGGTTGGGATTGTCCCTTACTAGCCTTCATCTACCCAGGTGTTGACTGTGGCTCACATGGAATATTGATCAACCCCCAGATCCATTGCAACGGGGATGTCTTCAGATCCCCTGTGGTTCACTGGAAACCCCACCGCTAATCTAAGGAACCGGATGGCCGGATGGCTGGGAACCACCAGGTCAAATGGCCATGGGTGAACAGCCCGGTTACCCCCCAGTGAACATCCCAATCTCCACTAAAACAAAGCCTAAAACGCGTGGTGCACCTACCCCAAAATGGAATCCCATTGCTTTTGACAACCACAGCCAAATGGAAGTGAAGGGAATCCCCCAAAAGCGCTGGTTTCCTTCCCCCCCCCCAAAAAAAAAGAAGCGCCGATTCAAAGTGAAAACCACCCGGGAACTTGCGACCGACTCGGTCGGTCAGCTCTGCGCCTGGGGAGGGAGGCAGCCCAAGGCGTTGCCGCTGTAGTTGGTGAGGCAGCTGGGGATCTGGGCCAAGGGAAGAACCGGATCTTTGAGTCAGAAGCAAAATTTGGCATTTAAAAGGTAGTATTGGTGAAACTGGTGTTCTAAGATCTAACTGGTGTAACTCGCAGAAATCTGTTTTCTTTCTGGTTGTCTGCCCAGAAAGCATCTGGTTGTAACTCACTTAGAAGACTTACTTCACCATATCTCAACATGGCTACCTTCAAGTAGTCCAGTTCGTACCTAGAGTCTGCTTCTGACCCTTTAAAAATGGTGGGTCATTACTCTAGATAATGGGGTCATGGACCTATTTTTAAAGGGTCATGGAAACTCCAAGTAACAAATATGTGCAAAGGTCTGTTGGCAAGAGTGTGGCAAAATCCCGAGCCTGATGTGTTTAACACCTTCTGCTGGTAGGGGTCGGCCCCTTGGACATGACAGTTCCTCCTGAAAGGATACGGAAACAAAACAGGTGAAGGAGCAGTCTCGAAAGCCGAATAGGTTCCTGCTTAAACGTCTCATCTTGAGTTGTTGTTCCTCCAAAGCTGGGTAAGCGTGTCTTTTGACGTTTTTGGGTTGGTTTAAAAGGAAACCAAAGGGACAACCAGCATTCGGAGGGACATCCAATCGCTTTTCACCACCAGAGCCTGGTACATTTGACTCGGATTGAATCAACGCCTGGTTGATTCATAGGGGGGAGCAACCCATTTTAGAGGAAGTCCCTCACTCACCATGCCGGGAAAACCCCTCAAAAGGACAGCTAGAGGAGGTAGTTTAATCAGCAGGCGTATAAACATGTAACCTATTGCTTGGCCCAACCTTCTTTGCGACCCGCAGATTCCTGACGTGTAAGTGGAGTTCATGTTTGATACCACCATGAGCCGACGTCCATTGCTCATGTGCTGATAGGGGCAACCTCATGGATGCAAAGCCACGGTTTTTTGGGATTTGGGACCCCCGGATCACTAATTAGCCCAGTTTCCGCTTGGGGAACCGAAAGGAGCGATCGAAAATCACTTGGGGTCCCTTTGACACATACCCATGGCCTCCTCCAAAAGCTGAGAAGCTCAAGTCACATCCGGGCTCCCGCGCCATCTCGTCGGTGATGTCCGACATCTAGCATGGGACGTATTGAAAAATCGGGGAATCCATGCTTGCGGAAGTCACGAGTGTACGGGGCTCTAACCAATGGGTTGTAGAATGCTACACACATGATTGTGATTGGGTGCAAGGAACCCATTTCACCCTGGGGTTTCCTGATTCCCTGATTTGATTGAAAGTTCCGTCCAAGGGGTTCCTGAGATTCAAGGCGTTCGCAGCTGCAAAGGGGGGAGGACATGTCTGGCATTGCCTGGCACCTTGGCCTTTGCATCAGAAAGCTCTTCAGGGATGTAGCTACCCTTCCTGAGAACAGGGGGTTCAGAGTTCGGTGGGTCCTCTGCCAAGTCCGCCCCCAAAACCAAACTGCTTCGAGCATTCAAGGACAAAGTCTGGTGCTTCGGGGGGTTTGCCAATTTGAATGGCACAAGATGACACCAACGGCCCTTTCCCCCCCCCCCCCCCTACCCCCCACCCCCCGCCCTCATTTTTGCAGGGCAAACCCCCAGTCACAGGTGGAAACTATACAGGGGTTCAGTTCCCCAGCGCAAACCACAGGCGAAACAAGGTTGGTAGCTGCCTTCAACCAGTGTCCCAAAACCCAAGGACTTTTGGTACCAACCTAGTGGTTCAAATGCGGAATGAAACACATGTTGAAAGCCCTCTGCCCGACTTTCTCGGTAGAAAAGAAATGGCCTTGTTTCTGTATACCACTTTTATCTGCAAATTTTACTCTTCCAAAAGCTGAGTTAAGAATTGGATCCAAGTAAAGGACTCTACACCCCAATCGGCCAGCTCGCGAGAATAGGAAGACAATTCTATTGTCTTCCCGCCTCCTTGACGCAGTCCAGCATCTTCGGGACATTCAGACCTGACGCGCAAAGGTGGGCTTTGGGCCGCGGGAGCAAACTCGTAATTGGACGGCTGTTTGGGGGTGCCTTTGTTGAGGGCATCCTTTGTTGGGTGGCGTTTTGAGGGGGGTTCTGGGAAAACCAGCATTTATGAGTGTTCTTTTTCTGAACACACACAAGGGAAAACGACGGGAACACCGCCACACTTGTCAGTTCGGAATACTGGTACCGTGCATTATCAGGACTCTAAATAGCATCGAAAGAACTCCCCCAAAAGTACCTCGACTGTTTGGGGCTGTGGCCATAGCTCAAGAACCGCCTTCTGCTTCGAGACAGGACTCTTGCCGCTGGGTGAAACCAGATGCGAGTTGTAATCAGAACCTGGTATTGCAATGACCTAGCCAAACCATGTAAGGAATCAAAAGGGCGGCTAAGTCTGGTTGGGAGTAACCTTCATCTACGTGGGTTTTGACCTGTGTGAATACGTGGTATGCTTGCATCAACCATACCTAAGACATCTGAACAACACACACACACACGCACACGCACACGCACACGCACACGCACACGCACACGCACACGCACACACGCACACACGCACACACGCACACACGCACACACACACACACACACACACACACACACACACACACACACACACACACACACACACACACACACACACACACACACACACACACACAAAACCATACACACAAAGACGTGCACACAATGAGCAACAAAACAGCACAGAGGCACAAACAGAGACTCAGCCAACAGAGGCACAAACAGAGGCACAAACAGCACAGCGCAGACTCTCAGCCAACACGCCCAAGGATTCAACTTGGACTTCATGACACATGGGTGTGTCTTTTTTAGTGTACCCCTTTTTGGCAGGTGTTAGGAAAGCCAAAAGGAATCCATGTTTTTTATATATATATATATATATATATTTAAGAAAAGTGGTGCGTCCCCAAAACGACACACCCATATATTACGCACCTTCTAAAATGGCACCTGTGGTGGGTACCCAAAAGATTAAAGATAGGTCAAACCAATCAGCGACTCGACCGAGGCGCTGCAGTTCTGATCCGTGTGGAACGTGACTTTGGCCGTTTGGTCATTGGCGAACCTGGGAGACAGTTGCACGCCGAAGCAAAGCAGGGAGACAGGAAGCTGGACACAATCCCTTGACCCGTAAAACATTCATGAGCTAATCCCTGAGTTTTGACTCTCTAAGTTGTCACTATAATACTTTAGTTATTACTTTTGCTGGTAGCCAGGGGAAGCCATGACAAGACCCTGGTAAACATAGCTGGTTACGTGCTGCAGTGGAAGCACTGGGGTACAGGATGTGCCTTTAGACTTGTTTCCCTGTTTACCTGTGGAAACCAGAAGCACTCATAGCCGCATGCTTGCGTTTCGAGAAAAAACAACCAGGTGAGTTCTTCTCAAAAAGGATTCCGCCCCTGTGCATAGGTGACCCTGGGGAGAAGCAGATGGGTTTCCCTGGCAAATGGATGGCATAAACCAGTTTAGACCAGTGGAACCAATCTAATTCTGATCAAATTCACCAATCACAAGGCCACCTATGCCACCTATGCCCCTGTGACGGTTTGCCTCAAAATTTGGGTACCCCAAGTTGTTGCCCTTCCCCTTTAAACCAACCCAAGAACAGCACCCGCAACAACAAACACCCTGCTTGGTATTTCAAGGGAAGTGAATCCCTTGCCATTCAGAAATGGCACCGATTCCTTTGATTTAAACACCCTGAAGTTGAGCGGCAGGTGCACATCACCGTGCCTCCATTTGTTTTCCCTAAGACTCCTTCTGGGCGGCTCCGTTTTTTTTTGAATGTGCTCCGAGATGCCTTTTGGAAGGTGATTCACGGCAAACAAAAAGCACACCATCCACCTGTAAGGTCCCCAGAATATGATTGTCATTATTATCATCGATCTTATAGTCATCTTTCTGTATGTCTTTCGGTTTGGAGGGTACACAGGTGCACCTATGCAAGACCCTGGAAATGCTTCGCCCGCCAGTTGAAATTCATCAAAAGAGACCTACAATGGGTCGATCAAAGCTCGTTGCAGTTTGGGTTCACCCGTTGAAGCTCCTTATAGTTCAAAGGGACTTAGCTTCCCTATACTTGGTGGTCTGGATCGGTTCCCATTTACCGGTAAATTTAACCTCTACCACACAGGGGTACAATTCCGCAGTGCACGCCTATCCAATACACCGCTTAAGGATCAATTGGTTTGATCTTGAACAATGGTGGACAAAAATGCAACTGTGAAAGGTCTTGTTTGGATTCACATTCTACCGCTCTACCCATTCTATTGTTCAAGGATCAGGCTCTTCAGAAAATACGGACAGGCCTTTGTATTCTGGAAAATGGCCACACCAACCGTTGAGCAACTCCCGTTTCACCTTCTGACCTCTGGTTCTACACGGTTCTACCATGTCATCTCAGAATTTTATCTAGGCCTTGCTGTCTAGATAAAACCAAGTAGAACCACCGAATACAATGGCCATTGGGTCAGCTGGTGGAAGCCCCCATCTGGCCAAAAATGGCTTTGAGCCACTTCCAAAAATGGGCGTGTCTCGGCGCGGGGAACCCAACAAATCGATGGTGTCCCTTTGATTTCCCCGAAACTCAAAGGGGTACCCAACAAACAACACACAGGTTTAAGTCTCAAACCATATCAATCCCCACATTGCTGGGGTGACGATTGAGCTAGGACGAATGTATACCGGGTGCTTTTGTTTTACGCCTTGGCCAAGGGGAAGGTTTGTCAACAAGGGGAACGTTTGTGCGCTGCTGGGCCAAGGCTTCTTCTCACCCGCAATGCAACATGTGGCAAGCGCACATTTCCCAACCATCAGAACCACATGCCAAATGCAGGGTTGTAAAAAACAAAAGGGTTCTTTAATGGCAAACTGAGAAAGGTCCCCCTTGAAGACACACGGATATCGTGTTTTTAGGGCTGCTTGAGGCTTTGTTTTAAGAGAACGGATCCAACTCCCGGGGTTGAAGGACAGTCTGCCCGTTTTCTGACCTGCTCAAAGTGACGCACTTCGGGTGAAATACGGGCACACCACCACACCAACCAAGCACCATCTAAAAGCCTAAGTCCAACCAAAAATGGACGATTTGCTGGGAACATGCAAATACTAGTTTCCCCATGAGAAAAGCAAGATTACTTGCTTGAAGAGGCAAAGATGGGTTTCGCCAAGACTACTTGAAGAAGCAAATACTAGTTTTCCCATGAGAAGATTAATTCGCTGTCCGTTACGACTCGCTTGGAGGGCCAAGTTTCAGGGGCCCTCTGTAGATCTCTCTGGGCGAGTGGCTCCAGTACGTCCAGCTCCCCACCTCGACGGAAGGCTGGAAATACAGGGTTCGACCTTTTGACCCCCAAAAAGAGTTAAACCCAGGGGTGGTTGATTTCCCTAAAAGCAAAACCCCTGGGTTTAAGTCTACCTTGGGGAAGTCAAAAAGTAGAACGTGGAGATGAATTTTCGGGGGTCCCAATGTTCACGGGGGTGGCTCGTCTTTCCTTGGGGGGTGCCCTCCCTGCATCATGGAGGTGGACCTTTTGGGGCTTCACCAAAAGGACAGTAGCCTCTATCAGCTTCCATGATTGTTGCACTGAGGGTACCCCCTTCTTGTTGGTGTTGAAGGGAAACCGGAAACCACAGGGAAAGCTCGAATTGGCCGAGACAAAAAGGGTGAAATGTGAAACAAAATGGGACAATGTATTGGAAGCCTGGCACCCCGTATGGCTGTTTTTTTTTCGGTCAATCTCCCGTATTTGGCCGTATTTGCCCGTATGGCCATGATTTGTCGGTCATTTGCGTAAATCACCCGCATGAAACCCATATTTTTTCGACATGTTGTTGAAAAAAAACGTATAAAACTGTATGGCCATGTTTTTTTTCGGTCAAAGGCGTATGACCAAAAAAAAACGGCCGTATGGGGTTCCAGGAGCCTATGTGGAACCTCCAAGAACATAAGCCAAAAGGAACATGGTGGCTCGTCTTTTAGGGGAACCCTGTTCGGTTGGCTTTACAGAGCAACCAAAAAAGGACACTATATAAGCATTTTTGGAAGAATGGACCACCAAAGGGTTGAAAGATCGGTTTAGGACCAACCCCCTATGCACCCCGAAAAACATGCAGTGCCCTCAGGGACGGTGAAACCAGAAAGTCAATGGAGACCTGTTGGAGGGAACAGTCAGATTGATCAGGCCAAAGGGACACCTCAACCAGATCGGCTCATTGGCTGGTAGTGTGCCTGGCACCTTGGCAAACGAGGGAATTCTGGCGGTTCAACTTGTTGATGATTTGTGGTCAAGAACCTCTGTGCGGTGAGTTAGGCTTCGCAGGATTTGGTTCAGAATCTAAATACAAATGGTACGATGGTCAAATGGCTTGGCGGAACCATGACATGTGTGTGTGTGTGTGAGTCCGTGTTATCAGACTTCGGGAACGTGGAGGGTGCTCGATAGCTCATGCTAAAAAAAAGAGCATCCACGAGCAGTCCCCCTGATCTCGGAAAAAAAAACAAACAAACTAAAGAAAGATGCAACGCCTTTGCCAAGAAGCACATCCCAACTCCCTGACACTCGTTTAGTTATCTTGTCGCTCATCTGGGGAGTTTTCTCGAGGGCCCCTGAAACCCGGAACGTCCCAAACCCGGAACGTCTCTGTTTCAGATAGTACCCTTTTTCAGGTTGGTTTTGAAGGGAAACCAAAAGGGAACCCAACCATGTGGGAGGCTCCCCTATGAGACAACCCCATTTTCAGGCGGGTTGGGGGTGGGTCCAACGCCTAAAAAAACGCACCAAGCCGACGGTTTTTTCCGGGCATTCGGGCCGTTGGGCCAAGGCCGGTCGCTGTTCAGCAGCCAGAAGGCAGGCCACACCCCAGGGCCTTCAAAACGGACCCAAAAATGGTACACCCTCACTCCCACTAGCATAGCACCTGTGGGAGGGTCTGGAAGCTCTTGTAAGGACCTGTCACCTTCATACCCAAAGGGTCTACCCAACGCACTATGTTGATACGGATGTCACTGTTGTGGCTGGTGTCAAACAAGCCTAGAGGGTCCAAGTACCTCATGATAATGGCTTTTGGGGTAAAAAGGGGTCCAAGCACCTCCCTAGAAGGTACTTGGACCCTCTGGGAAGCCTTTCCAAATCCAAACAAAAAAGTAACAACAACATACAAGGGCACACATCCGCTAAATCATTTATTGTTTGGACTGCCGCCTGCCCTCCAACTGTCGGGTTTTGCGCATGCCTGATGTGGGTTGGACCCTGCTCTCAAACACTCGTCACTTCTCATAGCTCCACTTGAGCAACACCTATAGAGGGTCACATTTCCGCACTTGAGCGGCACATATGCGGGGGTATGCGGGCCGCGCTGGCCAATGTTGTTTCTTGCCGCGCACATGGGAACCGTTCAAACCCCTGCCACCAGTAATTACAAAGTACTGCAGAGGGTTCACCATTTCAAGGTTCGGGAGCCTGCCAGTGGAGAAAGTGCGCTTCGCGCCAGTAAGTGGAGGGTTCACCAAACTATGAAAGCAACAAAGCGAGTTTGTCTAATGCCAGAAGCCGAAAGTTCTATGGCCGCAGGATGTACGTCAGCAGCAAAATGTTCTACGGCCGAATAGGACTTAAGTTAACTATTTGAAGTTTCTTGTGGCGCCATTGGAACTGTTCAATTCTAGACAGATTTTGAGCCCGTGCAAAGTGCGTTCACAATTGGGTGTGAGTTTTTTGGAGGGCACCCTTGTCGGTGGTTTCAATGCGCTTGCAGCCGTGTTGACATACAAGCACTCTGTTGACCCCCAGGCGCTACACATCGCCCGTTGAAAGGGTTCACTGCCAGAGTCAACGTCGGCAAGGGGACCTCAGCCCCCTTGAAAGCTTGCGCGTCTGCGTCGGGCGGGAACTCCGGAACAGGGAGACGGGAGCATGGTATTCCATCATCCCGGCCATTGCCGAGCGGGATACTCACTGGAGCTACATGAAGCTGTGGATGCGATGGCTGTGCAAAGCAATCCTGGCACTCACAGAAAGAGACAAGAAAACCACAGAGGATGCGGCCAGAGCAGCTCTTGGGTTGCGAGGTACTGGTCCCAGTTTGTGTGTACGCACCATGCCCCTCCGTTGTCAGTTGGGGCCATGCTCAATTGGGGCCCTGTTTCTGAATTTCCCTTCAAGGAAGACGCATGGGTGATGGACCATAGACTATGCATATAATATATATATATATATGTCTGAACCTTGTGTGGCAACCCTTGCTGGCACAAATCCACTTGAATAGTGATGAAACCTAGGTTTGGGGGGGGATAGCTATATATATATATATTATTTATTCGAGCGCTTGCCTGACCTCCAAGGACGCCGACAGTTTCAGGCGGAAGGACTCCTTGTACAGGCAACGGCCAAAGAGTCCACGTGTGACAGTGAATCTCCAAACAGTTGGTGTATGATTTGGTCCACGAACGCGACACCCTTAAAAATACCCTGCAAACGGTACTGTAGGCAAAAACATGATGTTTACAACACCTAAAAGCATAAATCTATATCCCCAAAGGCGACGCAGCTGATGTTTACACCCTCCCAAAAAGGGACGGTTCACTGCTTGGGTGGGCTCTAAAGAGGAACCAAAAGGAAAACCGAAGCCATGTTGGGAAGAACGGCCTCCCCAATAACTGTGGGGGAGTACATCCCAGTTTCTTAGTTAATACTAGGGTGTGTCTGGGGTTTAGTGGGGCTTCAGACCACTTTTGAAGGAGAAGCACCCCAACAAGATGGGGTTACTTCTCCGGAGTCAGCATTCTTTTGAGACTCGTTCATGTACATTTTCTAAGGGTTGGTTGATTCCCCAATCTTTCCAACCATCGCTCTTTCCGAAAACCGGATCCGTTTTCCCCGGGTTTTATGAGGTTTTCTGGAAAGAAGGATGGGAAAGAATGGGGAAGGTACCCCTAGACATTTGACCCTGAGGCCGCTGCCATAAGGCACGTGCTTGTACTTCAAAGCCTCGCGCGCGATTCAGCACTTTCTGGAGGCCAGGAACCCACACGGCAAAAACAACTAGAAGAACGGGTGGCCCGAAAACACACCATATAGCGAGCGCGGCGGTGTGTTAGAACCTGGTGATCAATGTTTCGTAGCACACCTCTGATCCTTTTTCAGCTTTACATTGAAATTACTAGAGGGTTGGTGTATCCAAGAGGGGCTCGAACTCCTTACTTTGCTCAATATCCTTTTCACGTGATGTCGATTAGGTGGTGGGTGTACGCTTGATCTTCGTTTCCACGTTGGAACGTGCGAGACAGCTTCTATTTTTCCGGCACATCCAACACATAGGAAACATATACGATCAAAAAGAGGAAGCTGAGAGCCTCGGGGACACTGCGAAAGCCCGAATGCCCCCAACAGCTTCCACTCGCGTGTGCAAGTAACATAGCCCATGTCCCATAATGGGAGATTATTTGTGCCCCTGCTGTGGATGGACAAAATCCATATCGCGCGAGCTTGAAACCATGGGCGCTATATTTGGGTCACGGAACCTTTCAAAGAGCACACGTGAACTGAGAGCAGTTGTTGCTCGATGTGTGTCTGAAATCTCCAGGTTGTAGACGTAGAAAATATAAGAATGCTTTTGAGAGGGAACATGGTGGAGCAAATCTAATCGTGAGTTGGTGAATGTGCCCCTAAGCGACCAACTTTCCCATGGGTGTCAAAGAAGAGCCCCGTCTAGAGAGCGCGAAACAAGAGCGGAAAACCATTAGCCACTAAGAGCGAAAAACTGAAAGCAACTAAGAGCGAAAAAAAAGAACTAAGAGCGGAAAAAGTAATAGTAGTAGTAGTAGTAGTAGTAGTAGTAGTAGTAGTAGTAGTAGTAGTAGTAGTAGTAGTAGTAGTAGTAGTAGTAGTGTAGTAGTAGTAGTAGTAGTAGTAGTAGCAGTAGCAGTAGCAGTAGTAGTAGTAGTACTAGTAGTAGTAGTAGTAGTAGTAGTAGTAGTAGTAGTAGTAGTAGTAGTAGTAGTAGTACTCGTAGTACTCGTAGTACTCGTAGTACTAGTAGTAGTACTAGTGGAATCCGGATTTCGAAGTGCTGGCGGGCAATGCCCTTTCTCTGGGGCCAAACGAAAAATGGAATCCAGATTTCGAGGTGCTGGCGGGCAAAGGGGCCCGAAAAGCGGATTCCCTCTCTCTGGGGCCAGACCAAAAAGGGAATCCGATTTCGAGGTGCTGGCTGGTAATGGGGCCCGAAAAGCGGATTCCCTTTCTCAGACTAGCGGGCGGTGCTGGCGGGCAATGGGGCCCGACTACCAGTACTAGTACTAGCACTAGTACTACTATTAGTACTACTACGAGTACCACTAGTACTAGTACTCGTACTGGTACTACTACTAGTACGACTACTAGTACTAGTACTATGCATAAACTGGGGGGGGGTTGTATCCCATAGAAGGTGGCCTGGAAAGGGCTCCGGGGCCTGTGGCCCCTCCGTTTACCCCCCACCAGGCCACCTTCTATGGGATACAACCACCCCAGTTTATGCACTAAAACCATGAACTGGGGAATATATAAAAAACCCTCCAGTGCATGAACCCCCGAGCCCCAAGGGTGTAAGGGGAATCTGAGGGGGATGTAAGGGAAACCTGAGGGGAATGTAAGGGGAATCTGAGGGGAATGTGTGCATTGGAAGGCCCCGGTTGGAAGATTAGATGCATAAACTGGAAGGCGCTGGCTGGAAGATCAAGCGACCGGAAGGCACTGGCTGGAAGAACAAGCGGGGAATGCAGTGCATAAACTGGAAGGCCCCGGCTGGAAGATTAAGGGGAGGCCCCAGTGCATAAACTGGAAGGTCCCGGTGGGAAGATTGGGAGAAGACTCGGGGAGACCCCAGTGCATAAACTGGAAGGCCCCGGTGGGAAGATTGGGAGAAGACTCGGGGAGACCCCAGTGCATAAACTGGAAGGCTTGGTGGGAAGATTAGGAAGAGACCTGGGGAGACCCCAGTGCATAAACTGGAATGTCCTGATTTGGAACATCAAGAGGAGACTCCAGTGCATAAACTGGAAGGCTTCTTGCGGGAAGAATAAGGGGGGACCGCAATGCATGAACTGGAAGGTCTAGGACCAGCCTTTAAAGGAGGCCTTCAAGGGGACAAGCCTTCACAAAGAAACCCGTGGCAAAGGGAGACCGGTGCCAAAGGAGACCCCTGGAAGGAAACTAGTCCAAGAAGATCAGCTTTCACAAGGAGACCAAAGGGGACAGCAGTTCATGCACTCAGACTCCATGAATTCGTGAACAGAGTGACACTACCAACCAAACAGCCAAGCCTGAAGCTCGTTGACCGAGTTTCTGAGGCCGACATTGTAGTTGTCTGCATGCACCCTCTCCGTGTGGTGCAGCTGTTGATGCACTGCAGCGTGCTGCAGCCCCCAATGCTCGACATTGGCGCTGAGATTCTGACTGATTGCTTTTTGAGCCTGCCGCTCTTTGACGCCAATGACCTTCTTAATTAACTTGGTTGAAAAAGCAGTGACCTGGGACTCATCCCAATAGCCCGGAAACAGGGTCATGCAACAGGAGGCACCCTCCCTGTGCTCCTCCGAATTAAAGGTGATGTTGTTCATCGCCTTCGTGCCCAAATTCGCAATCACAACTGGCCTATGGCGCTTGAGGTAGTCCTCGCAGAGCGCCTGCAAGCTAGGATGGAGTCTTTTCGCACATCCATGACCTGCTTGGCGGTCGTTTGCCGCCAAGCTGACTTTTCCTCAGCCGGTTCCACGTACACCGCGAGCTCACCGGTGACGTCCTCAGTTGGTGCGGTCTGGGTGCATGAACTGAAACGACGGAAAAGATAAACCCACAGGAGAAGAAATGAGAAAATGTTACATAAGCACGGACAGGGCGCCCTCACTGCGCAAATGTCCCAAATGCGGATACCTTGAGTTCTGGCAGTCGTCCAAAGCAACAGTTTGGAAGCCAAGAGCGCCTGCTTGCCCTGGGCCAATTCGAGACAGATTTTCTTGAAGGGAGGCGTATTTTCCTTGCCCTTGCTTTTCAGGCCTGCCAGTTTGTGCTCCAACTTTTGCACATCATCCTCAAAGGCCGCCATACGCCCCAACATTCCCTGCAATGTTGGGGGAGGGGGTCGAATGAAAAAGCCCCCATCTGCTCGGTCCGAGTCTGGGACGAACACGTCCGCTCGCCGTCGAGGCTTTGCCATCGACTGGGCTGCTTTGAGGGCCATTAGGCACTGTCATGGCGAGTGGAGTAGAGAAGCCATTGCTCTTCCGTCATGCCTCAGATGAAGCAATACATGAACGAATTCATGGTTCGCTTCACCGTGTCCAGCCATCCGGTCGAGCAAGGGATTGTCGCGCATGAGACCCTCGCCCAGGCTGCTGTAATATGCCTCAACATGCCGGATGGCAAGGTAGTCCATCATGTTGGCCTGCCTGCCAAACCGGGAGTCAATGAAGGACACAAACAGCATCATCCTACTCCAATAGGATTGCGCACTCTTGGGTCCCAACCTGGCACTGAGGAGACGTCCAGACTCCTCGTGATCCGCCCCCGTGGTATACCACTCATGCGCCATGCACAGATGTTCCCCGTCGGACCGCACCTTTCTCGACGGGGCTTTGCCTCAGTTGGCGTCAATAATCCATTGAACCCACAAAAATGTAAAGCTCCAGTTCATGCACTGGGGTCCCTTGAAAGTACAGGAAGAAAAGTTGATGAGGTGTCAAGTTGAGATACGGTTCGGAGGGTACCTCATTGACACGGGGACTTCGGGATCCACAATGTTGGCCTTGTCGCGATCCGCTGGAAGGCTAGATCGGCCTTGAAGCGTCGGGCGGGGAGAGCCCGATTTCTGGGACTTTGGGGACTCCAGCTGTGCATCGTGCACGTCTCGCATCTGCATATCGGGCTGTTGACGCGCCAACCACTCCTGATCCAGAAGGCTGTAAGTCCTCTCACCATCATAGCGCTTTGGGCGACAGTCCATCGGAGTACATTGCCTCTCGATACACGTTCGCTTCAGCATCCCACTGCAACAGGTAAATGGGGGCCTGTCAAGCATGGCCGATACGCCTGCGATCGTCGGCTCATCAAACTTCAAAAAGGTTCCCTCACGTGCCCGCATGAAGGCCCGAAGGTCCTTGATCATGCGTTTCGCTGCTGCGGATTCTTTGGCGCAGGGGCCTCCGGCAGTCCAGCGGACGATGGAGCCAAAGAAACCGGTGCTCCCGTCACTCACGGCACTGAGCTCTGGCTCGGGAATCTGGCCGGGCAAGTACTGGGCATCAACGATGTCGTAAGTGGCAGCCCTCACCACGACATCTCCACCACTGGCGTGCTTTCTGCTTTTGCCTCCCTTCTTGGTTCTTCACGCTCCCCCTCCAATTCCCCCTCCAATTCCACCTCCAATTCCTCCCCCTCCAATTCCTCCCCCTCCACTTCCTTCTCCCCCTCCAACTCCTTCTCCCCCTCCAACTCCTGCAGCAAGTCGTAAAGATCAGTGCTGAGCGTGAAGAACAAGAGGATCTCAGGATCCTCTGGACGGTTCAAATCTCTGTCTGCCCCCATGTGTCATTCTCCAGCATTTGCTGGATCCTGAACTGGATTCCTGTCACATTATAAAATGCAAAGGCGCACACCTTGTCCCCGCGCATGCCCGAAATGCACTGGTTCTCGGCCCAGGTTTGGTAGTCGACATCGACGAAGTCCATCAAAAGATGGCAACTCCCGGGTTACGAGTTCGCGCACAGCGGACTTGTTGCCCAAGTCCCTGCCCAACGCCAGTGCACCCTTTGACATGCACTCATAGAGGCTATCCCCGTCCCCATCAGCCGTGATGCGCTGCGTGCCATTCTCCTTCAAGGCCATGTCAGCCACGGCAAGACGCTTCTCCTCAGCGTCAGGATCCTCAGGGTTTGAAACTCTTGGGGCTTCACATCTGCATCACAGGAAAAGAACAAAAGAAAAACGATGCATCACCATCCCCTTTTAGACCCACAGTCCTCCATGGCCCAAGTCGCTCATTGTCGTACTCCTTGTTGAATACGATCTGGCGGAGCGCTTCAAGTTGCTGCGCCTCAATGAGCTCATTGGCGTGCTCCTCGTTAAATTCGATCCTCCTGGGCCTTCACGAAAACCGACTTGGGTGCCATTGTTGAAGGCACACGGAGAAGGAAGCTACAAAGGCAGTGTCACAGCTGAAAGCCAAAAGATTGCTGGTCGGATCCAGTTCATGCACTGGCGCTCAACTCGACCCACTATGTCTCGTCTACATCCAGTTCATGCACTGGGGCTCAACCAATTGGAGTCACTTTTAAACTTCCATGCTCGTGATGACTAACCCTCCAGCTCTCTCATGTTTATCGGCTTTCGTGATCGTTTTATGTTTTGGGAGGCCTCCAAGACATCAAGTGATAGCAGCTCCCCAGATCCAAAGCCAAGGTTTCGATCCCAACTGAACGCGTAGTTCACGCAACACGCCATAGCAGAAGAAACAGACCATCGTCAGCCCCAAGGAATTCCTTCTGAAACGCGTGTGGCTGCTACCGTTCAATGCCTTGGAGTACATTGGCTTTGGATCTAGCTGCTTCGTGTCGCGTCTCCCCCGCTCCTTTCTTTCTGGCTTTTGCCGTGTCTCGCTCCCCGCTCCTTTCCTTTTGGCTTAATCTGTGAGAAAAGCATATGGCGACTGGCAGGATCAACTAGGTTCGTCCGTCATTCGTGCGGTCGTGCGGCGGGGGCCCGCCGATCACATATCACATGTTTCCTCTTCCGCGCCCCTTTCCAACACCGAAGCCGCACGTATAGTACGGAACTTCGTGTTTAGCCCCCCCGGGGTCGGTGAGCTCATTAGCGTTCACACGGCTTCTTCTTCCAAGGCTTTGACCGCTTTTGTTTCTCCTCTTGCCCGGTTATTTTCGGCGACCTTCCCCGCCACGGCCCCCGTGGCCTAGTGGCATCGCGCCCTACTACTACTACTACTACTACTACTACTACTACTACTACTACTACTACTACTAGAACTATTACTTTTTCCGCTCTTAGTATCCCTCTTTTCCGCTCTTAGTATCCCTCTTTTCCGCTCTTAGTGTCTCATTTTCCGTTCTTAGTTAGAACTCTGGCCCCGTCTAGAATCTCCGATATGTTGGAAATCATTCAACTGTCCATGGCACCTGCGAAAAGGTCCCACTTTATTGCTCAGGGAAAGAAAGATGGGATTGATCATTCTCGTCACCATGATGGCACGGAGGTGCCGTCAGGGGGATTTCTCAGCAACCATTTGTTTCGGGCGCACAAAGTTTCGCCCTCGTCTTATTCGCCGAGCGGCCACGATAAAGCCCACATCCGGGCGCCACGCCTGGCAAAAAGCGCCAAGCCAGGGCCTAGACTTTTGGGGAAAGCCAAAAAGGTGAAACAGGCCTCAGTTGTTCAGTGACCCTGGAACAAAAGGGAACCCCTTTTGGGGAGACCATTTTGAGTGGGGCAGCCACCAAATAAAAGGGGAAAAAGGGTGCCACTGAACAACTGAGAGGCATATCAGTAAATCAAAATCAAGTCTGGAAACAGGGGTTTCCCTCTTGATCATGAACACACTGTGCTAGAAATCTGCGTTGTTGGCCAAGACATCTGGGTTCGTGGCTAGGAGGGGCTAATGTGCCGCGAAGCCTGCTTGTGGGCTCTCTTGCCTTCTCCCGAGAGTGTCCAGTGCACCAAGTGGAGTTAGAATCCCTTGGGTAGTGGGCTCAACACCCAAACTGACAGCAGGGGGTCCCTTGTGGTAGGGATTCATCACTTTTGCGGGAGCCCCAACCTGCTTAGCAATAGGATGAGTTTATTAGTCTCGGGTCAACATTAGTCCTTAACCCATCTTAACCCCTGATATACCAACTCCGTTCTGAATCAGGGCCTTTTGGTGGTGCTTCCTGTTTTCCAGGACCTTGCGAATGGGTCACCATTAAATGCCGGCTGGAAAAAAACAGAGCGCGACCTCACACAAACATATGGCGCCAAAGAACTCGTTGCTTTTGCGATCAACAATTGCCACCTCCATGGAAAAAGGGAAATAGGAAAAACGCTGCTGGAGGTGTCCTGATCCAACGATGCGGACGTCGGGCCTGTGGCGAGTGCAGCATCAAGGAACGACGCCTCGGTGTTTCCTTTCAGCCGTCTCCGCAGAGTCCGGGTTTTTCTCCCAGTGCCATCCTCAAATTCCACTGGTGGTTTGAGGGGAAACTCGCCCAAGCGAGTTTGGAATCCCCTCGAAGAAGCGCAGCCTTCACCCGGTCCCATGGCTCTGGTAGCACGGGGAAAATTGTTTTGGGGGTCGACCCTACGAAACGAAAAGGGAGAAGGGTGGCACTGAACAACTGAACAGAAATTAAAAATCTAACAAAAACAACCAAAACAACTTCAAACAAAACAACAACTTCAAACAAAACAACTTCAAAAAACCTCCAAGAACCCCCACCCCACCCACAAACAAAAGCAACAACAACCCCCCCACCCCCAAACAGCGCCCCCCCCTTGCCCCCTCCAACCCCACCAACCCCAACCCCACCAACCCCAACCCCACCAACCCCAACCCCCAAATCCCCCCAACCCCCTGCCCTCTCCCCCCCCCCGCCCCCAACCACTTCTTTCTTTCCAAAGGGCTTGAAGGGATGCACCTGCTCCCCCACGCGGATGATGGCCCCCGCAGAGCTCGCATGCGCCACGGCTTGCCGCTGTGCCTCCTCGCCGGAGCCAGCGATTTTTTCGGGCCGTTGGCTGTCTTGAAACGAAACCAAGGGAAACCATCTATGGACGCCCAGGTGTTTGGCCATGGGTCAAAAGCCCGTACCCCCAGTGAACATACCAATCCCCACTGAAATAGACTAAAATGGGTGGTGCACCTTCCCCACAATGGTACCATTGGTTTTGACACACAGCCATTTTTGTGCTTTATGGAAGCCCACAGGGTCATTGTACGTCAGGCAAGGGAATAGTAAGCTTGGTGAAATAACCCACACAAGCCATGGTTCTAAGTCTCCCTTCAGCGGGTTATCTCACCAGGCTTACTGGCCTACTCACCACTTAGGTATGGTATACGTTTTTCTTCTTCTTATTTATATTCTGGATGGACGACGTCCATTTTGCATCAATTGGGAATTTGTGGTTTATGACAACGTTTCATCCATCCCAACTGGTGCGAAGCGAGCGGGCTTTGTGCATAGACAGCATGGACAAAGTATTCAACCCCCTGTTGGTATGGTTCCTGTTTCGAGGATACCTCAAATACCGAGTGGTAAGGGGAAACCGAATCGGCCCATGGAAGGCGTTCATCCCCTTTGTCGCCCGCGCGAGGGAAGTGTGCAATCTACTTGCGGTGTGCGCACTGTCAAGGTAGTTGCGACATGGATCCCATCCAAGGCTTGGCTATAGCTACCAGCGGATAAAAACGGCAAGCTTCCATTTGTCTCGGCCGAGCGGCTGATCTGTTGAGATACCATTCCGCACCTTAGACACACAAATACACGGATCTGGGTGTCTTTTGCTGGAGGGTACCCCGTTGTTGTGGTCTTTTTTTTAGGGTGTCTGTTCTATAGGTTAAAAAGGAAAGCAAAAGGAAGCAACCATTTTTTGGGTCCCCTACTCAGTTGCCCAAAGGACCCAGAAATCCCAGAGGGTGCAAGTACCTCATGAGGATGGCTTTTGGGGGGTCTAAGTAACTCCTCAGAAGGTACTTGGACCCTCTGGGAATACAGGGTTAACCTTTGGGGCCGTGGCTAAAAATGGGCCAAATCAGGCAAATCTAAAATTTTAAGAAGTCGATTCGCTTTGGTCGAGCGAGCCAGGGGACCGCAGGTTTTCGTCACTTGTCCCTCCTTGGGACTCGTAGTAAGCCACACCCATTTTAAGATACACCCAGTCTCACTTCCTCAGTGGATGGCCTAAAACAGTAACAAACTTGTTCATTTAATGTTGACACCCGATTAATCATGGGATAGCCAATAATGCAAAGTTTTTCCTTGTTGTGGTTCACCCCCATTGTTGATGGGGACCAGAATAACTGAAATTTGTTTTTGCCCGAGCCGGGGGAAGGGGGGGGGGAATCCAAAGTAATATCCACAAATCCACAAATTGTTGATGGTGGCCCACTTGCTTTAAAGCATTCCCCTTTTAATTGGTTGCTCAAACACAAAACCCAAAGCCAGCTGAAACCTCTGAAACTTGAGAACCATCCCCAGCCCTGAAACTGCAAATTCTTTATTAAACCGTGCTTAAAAAATGAAAAAACATCAGGACAAGGGTACCCCTCACAGACCCTACTAAACCACAACAATGGCATCCTTTAGGGGGACCACATTAGTTGCAAGCCCCCAGCCCCCTCCAGAAAATAAACAGTCAGTTGCTTTACTTAAACGCATTCCCCTTGTAATTGGTGGCCCACTTACTTAAAAGCATTCCCCTTTCAATTGGTTTCTTTCTAGCTCAAGCCCTCCCTGGCTGAAAGGCACACCCTTTGAATGGCTACTAACGTAATTAGTATTCCAAAAAGTATGCTCAGGAAGAAGTGGTTGCAATACTAAAGTAGAATTCCAAAAAGGAAGTGGCTGCAATACTAAAGCAGAATTGGGCCCCAAAATCCTCCATTGTTTGGACGTCCCAAAAGTGAGCCTACAGAATTCCAGTGCCTCCATTGTTGAGGGTGGGGGGCTGTATTAATCAGGTTCCAACATTACCACTAAAATGTTCCAAACTCAAAAGTTTAAAAAGGAAGTGAGCTTTTCATTTCCCGAGGCAACAGGTCTTTGGCAACCGGCCTTCTTTGACGCGAGCTGGATGGCTGAACCGCGCGCAACAAGTTGTAGTTTGGCCCCTCCAGTTGCAGTTCTTCGTCCGGGCGAAAACAAATCAAGGACACATATTTCCCAGTGATAGATTCCCTTTAACACCAACCTGAGGTTGTTCCATCTCTCTTTTGTCTTGGTGGATGAGCTCGACTGAGCTGAGCACCACGGGTCATGCTCTTCTCAATGAACTGCCAATCCTCAGCAAGAAGGCCGGGCGCTCTCGACCTGATTTCCTGGAAACAAAGGATACCTCCCGCTTGCGATTGCCCAAACAGGTGGTATCCTCAACAGCCCCGGAAAGCCCCGGAACCGAATCTCCTTTCGAACCCTCACTGAAAGCTCCTCCAAACCACCCCAAAGCTGTGGGCAGCTATCGAACCCATAGCTTCAGTTGGGGCAAGGGGATGGGTTTAGCGGATCACTGGAGGTCTGGGAAACCATTCGTAAGACAAGTTACAATGAGAGGGGTCCTAAGTGAAGCATCCAGTGACGAAGATGTCAAAAAAAAAGCACCCGCGCCTGAAATTATTGCCCCCCTTGCGCCATGCAAGAGAAAGTAGCTGCTTGGCTGTGAAAACCAGCAAAATGGTGCTCAAATTCCCTCCGCCGCAAAAAACATTACTGGTACTCCAAACTTCCCCTTCCCCGAATCCCCGAACGCCTGCAACAAGGGCTGCCCTGAAACGAGCAACAGTACTGGCGCTTCAGGGGAAGCGCCTACCCAACGGAGCCTGGAACTGCCGACCCCCCACTCCCCACTCCCCACTCGCGTCTTTGGGCTCGGGGCGTCAAAGAAGGTCTCGCCCTCGGCTGTCCACACCTGGCGCCCGTGGTCTTTGCTGAGGGAGTGAGTTGGAATGAGCCCCATGAACCATCCAACTGGCGGACTAAGATGTGTCTTGTTTCTAAGCAAAGGCGATCCACCCCTTTTCAGCTTCGCACATTGGTTTGGAGCCCGGTGGATTGGTCGTTAGAGGGCGGTGCCCCATTTACCCTCTAGAAGAACCCGGGTTCAAATCCCCAAACCACCGATCGGGGGTAAGGGAAAACTACAAGAGTATGAGTGATTCGATCCTTGGAAGAATCCTTGGAAGAAACTATGACCCATGAACCCTTCTCCTCTGGGTCTCAATGATTTTTTTGGCGCACCCCTCCCCCATAAAATCGTCGTTCGGATAAATCAATATGTGTATATATATACAAATATGTAAGATATATATGTATACCTAGAGTCTCCATGACCCTTTAAAGATAGGTACCAATTAAGGGTTACGAGTACCTGATTCTTTGGAAGCACCCCGCTAATTAAAATGAACAGAACCAGCAAAAACGAAAGAAACAGCTACCTGAAGTCTCCATGACCCTTTAAGAATAAGGTCCATGACCAACCATTATTTAGGGTAATGACCAGCCATTGTTAAAGGGTCAGAAGGAGACTCCAGGTAAACACCTAAACATCTAAACCCAACAACAGTGACATGTTCACCACCCAGAGGCTCCTGGGGCTTTCAATGGAAGACCCAACCCCTCCATTAGACACCCCGGAGGTGGTTGGGGGTCTCAAAACCAGGTTGTTTGAAGGCCCTAAATCAATCGGGAGCCTCTGGGCAAGGGGAACTTCACCCTTCGGACGCTTCGCTGTACCCTCAGCCCACCTTCTCGTAGACCTCGTGGAGACCCCCGCAGCCGGGAGCCTCGCGAGGCGCGATCTGCTTTCACCGGGGTTTGTCGCTTCCATCGGATACGTGCCCAGACACATCCAGTAGTTATGGTACAAAAAGAACACAGGGGGAACACATAGATTCTTAGAGCAAAGGATACGTCCCCTGACCCCTGGACCAAAAAAAACAACATCCACTAGTGATAGATTATGTTTAAAACAACTAGGGGGAACACACAGGTTCTTAGAGCATATGGAGGGTCGACATATGTTTCAGTAGTGGGCCCAACCAGCTTGCTTGTTTTGTCAGTGTGGTCCAAAGCAACCCCCCCATATACGTGTATATATATATATATATACATATTACGTATAAGCATAACATAAGCATGTGCTAGTCGTGTTTGACATCCTCCTAGATTCCCTGAGCACTTGCCTAGCAAATGGAGCCCATGGCACGTTGAATCGGCCGGGTGCTGTTTGGAGCTGTTTGGGGCGCGAAGGTGAAAGCAGAAGCCCAGAGAAAATGTGACCTGGTTGATTTTGATTGGGGTCCCGGTGTCCTCCATATTTCACTGGACCCCGGAGAAAGCAGAACCCCTGGTTCATCTTGATTGGGGTCCCGGTGTCCAATTCCTTTTAATGGGTGGATTCCCTATCACTGGAGGCCATGGGTATTGATGGGTTTCAAGATCAAGGGTCAACGTTGATTCACCAACCTGAAACAAACGGCCCCAAAGAGCTGTCAGACCGTCATCCCCTGCAAATGAAGGGTGGAGCCCCCATAGAAGGCTCCTCAGCACGAGGGCTTTCTTGATTCTCATGTCCCGAAACGGAGTAACGATTTCCCCTAAAACATCAGGGCAAATCACTCAGGCAACTAGTAGTTGATGCTTCTTGGCCCCACAGAATCACAAATCACGAGTCATCAAATGCTGGTATCAAAGGAGGGGCCCCAACCACGCACATGCACATGCAAACCCTCAACAGCGCTTCTTGCCGCACCTATTTATGGTAAAGCAACTGTCTTGCACGAGCCTTCGTCTGGCCAGGTGTCGGTCGCGGCTCAAGTCAAAAATCACCAAACGGACAATCACTGGATTTCCCTCAATGTAAAGTTGATCATGTAGTTGTTCCCTGTATTTGCCTAAGTTTCCTGAAAAAAAAACTATTTTTCCCGCAGTGATAGATTCCCCTTCAACACCAACAGGGGAAAATAACACATGTCCTTGAGCAAAGGAAAGTTTCTTTGGTGCCAAGTCCATAAGCAACTTTGCTTGCGCCTTGAAAGGGGGACTTTGCAGCCGGGCACCACATGCTGGGCTCCAAAAAAAAGTTGGTTTCAAGGGAAACCTGCAGGAAAACTCAGCTATTGCGGATGGACAAAATCCATTTCGCACCGCCCAAGAAGCCCTGGAATGATTCGATTCCCCTGTAAATACCAACGAACCTTCTGGTTTCAACCACGCTTTCCAAGTGGTGCGAGAAACAGATTTCGCAACCATAAACAGTAAAGGGTCTTCCCTTCTAGTGGGGGATTCAGACCACTTTGGGGAGACACAACAAACAACTATTTAATAGGAGTGGTTTATTCGTCCGGGGTTATCCTATTTGTGCCCACCACACCCCTTTGTCCTCGACCCCCCACCCCCCGAGGGCAAAACAAAAGATATTGCCCGAGGGGTTGATTCTTCCGTGGTTACTCTACTAGGTCCTCCAGTAGAGAGGTTAGAAAGGGTACCCTTTTTTCTGTAGTCTATTTTAGTAAGGGAGCCCTCCCCCAACAAAGGGTAAAAGGGCACTGGGGGACCCAGTCTATACCTGGAGTCTCCATGACGCGAAATAAAAATAGGTCCATGCCCCCGTTATTTAGGGCTGTTGGCCAACCAATTTTGATCCGGGTCAGAAGGAAACTCCAGGTAAGCACCTAAACACCCAAACCCAACAG